>CP025647.1:14331200-14398700 GCA_003576665.1 Ipomoea trifida | reverse complement strand
ACCAAAATTCCAGTTATTTACGAAAATGCCACCGCGTTATTTTTTTAAAATTGCATCTGATTCGTTGATCTGGACACGTGGACGGCTGTGAAGCGTTCTCATTTCTTACCTGGGCGGCAGTTCGAATGGGAGTGCATCCCTATATATATATATATATATATATATATATATATATATATATATATATATATATATATATATATATATATATATTTGATGCTTAATAAGGATACCTGGTATTGCTTAGTTTTACACCAAGCGAGTTTTAAAGTATTTTAAAATCAAATTCATCATAATTTGCCGCAATGCACATGCGCAAGAGCAAGCTAAAGCCACCAAAATAATAGTAACGAATACATAAAAAGGAAAATATAAAAAGAAAGAGGTTCAAATTAGACTGTACAGAGATAATTGGGAGAGAGAGACGCGTTAGTATATACATATAAATATGTGTGAATTCTTTTCTGAGACTATTTTATGGGTCTTACAATGTATGTGTTAAATTAGGAGAATTTGTGTCTTATTGTATATGGACTTAGTATCATTATTATTATTATTTATTACTTATGATATAAAATATGGTATATATGTCTTCAAAGTATTGTTTGTATAAAATTCTATTATGACTCTTTTTTATTATATTTAACCTGTTTCACAAATTGAAATTCGTGAAAATGTCTCATAGGACATCAACCTATAAATATAAGGATAACATTAGCACAGACTTAATTTAGTAGTTTAGTAGATAGTATTTGGGAAAAGAGATCAAAGTTCAAAACTTTGCACACTAGCATTTGACTATGCTGTTGATCCACTGAGTTACCGTAATTTTACCTCATCCGATATGTTCTGTTGAGTTGAAGCGTGGGACACTTAAATGCTTTGTCGGTCGGGACGCGAGACTCTTAAGGTTGGAAATCTAACCTTTTGGAAAAAGAAGGATAACATTAAATAAAAATTTAATGCATATATATTGTAGAAGATATATAGATACACAGAAGTAAAAGTTGAAATCCATTATTATTATTATTATTATTATTATTATTATATTTTTGAGAAAATTTCACTTTTCATTCTAAGTTATATGATTGTTGGTCATGCTCACTTTTCGTTCCTAAGTTATTATTGGTGTTGCATTTTTCATCTCTCTACTAATAAAATATTAGGGATGAAATTTGCAACTTCAGTATAACTTATGGACGAAAAATGAGCACAAAAAATTAATAATAGGACTAAATGTGTAACACCAATAATAGATTAGGGGTAAAAAATCAGCACGACCAACATTTAAGGACGAATTCTACAATTATTCTACAATTTAAGGACGAAAAGTGCGATTTTCTTTTTATTTATTTTAATTAATCGAGTGATCCATCACAAATTATAACAATAAACATACGAATACTAATAATATTACTACCAGTGATCCTGTAGAAAATCTGTTATTGAAGATCTAGAAAATTTGTTATTGAAAGAAGTATACTTTATGATTATTATATATGAAATATTTACATGTTAAATACAGCCCTTTCCTTCTCATTTCTCAATCTCTGTGCCGAATCCCTCATTTGTATATCAGTGTTACCAGTGCTCTCTCTCCTACCTCTGAAATACAGTATTCAGAAAGCACCAGCAAAGATGTTAATGTCCACCCACCAACGCCTCTAATCTCTCTCTCTCTCTCTCTCTTTCTCTCTGTCTTCTGAAAGACTGGAACTTTTGCTGTCTATATCTCAAGATTTCTCTTTGCTCAGTTTGGAGTCACATTTTGCCTCTGTTATCTGTCTTGGACAAAACTCAGAGGAAAACAATTATACGAAACATAATCATAATTTCGAATAAGCTCTAATTTTTTGTTTATGTTCTTAGCTTTTCACACTTTTTGGTATGTGAATTCTATATATATATATATATATATATATTCACCATCTCCATAGCTCAATGCCCATTTAGCTGTTTTCCTCCTCTCTCAGATCTACCAGCACCCATCCCCATTTCCTAATTCCTGCATATTGATTTTTCCTGTAACATTCAGAATTTCAGACTAAGGAAATGAGCAAGGAAGAGTTCGTGAAGATCCAGGTACACCCCAAATTAATTTCTCTCTCTCTCTCTCTCTCTCTCTCTCTCTCTCTCTCTCTCTCTCTCTCTCTCTCTCTCTGTGTTTAGCTTGGGGTGGGTGGGTGGATGGAAGGATGGATTGTACAACTCTGCTTTACTGTTTTGGGTCTTGCTTGCTATAACTCAAAAAATCTTTCTTGATAAATTTGCCTCAAGTTGTTTCCTTTTCAATTTATTTAACATTTAAAAAAAAAAAACTTTTTTTGTTGTTTTAAACTTTTTGTTTGGTGTTTGGATGGGTTGGGTACCAAATTTGATTTTACTGGCTGAATTTTGTTGTAAATGCAGACCTGTGTCCTAAAAGTCAATATACACTGTGAAGGGTGTAAGAATAAAGTGAAGAAAATCTTGCAGAGGATTGAAGGTATATATGTTCCCATTTCAAGGCTCAATTTTGATTTATTTAATGTTCCTTCTCAGGTATTCAAAGTGCCCAAAGATCAATTATGTACACATACTTGTTTATGACTGTGATTAATTTGTTAGAAATTGGGTGAATTTTGAAGTATTTGATGCTGAAATTTTGGAGAAATCTGTTATAGGGGTTTATACCATAAACATTGATTCAGAATGGGGGAAGGTTACTGTTTCTGGAAATGTAGACTCTGCTACTTTGATCAAGAAGCTGGTGAAGAAGGGGAAACACGCGGAGTTATGGGGGAGCCAAAAGGCCAATAATAACAATCAGAATCATCAGTTGAAGAATTTGCAGATTGATAATGGTAAAGGTGGGAATGGCAACAAGGGGAAAGGCGAAAAGGGGACTAATATCCCGAATCAGATGCAGATGAAAGGTGGAAATCCTGGAATGGTTCTTCCCCAGCAGCTTCAACAGATGAAGGGTGTTCAAGATATGAAGCTTTTGCCCCCTCAGTTCAAGGATTTGAAGCTCCCGGCGATGAATTTGGGCGGGGGCAACCCCAAGACTGTCAAGTTCGATTTGCCCGAGGAGGATGGCTTTAGTGATGATGATGAGTTTGATGATGATGATGATGAGTATGATGATGACGATGAGTATGACGATGATGATGAGGATGATTTTGATGATGAAATGGACAGTATGCCTCCCAACAAGATGAAGCCTGTGATGGGCAATGGGGGCGGTGGTGCTCAGATGCCGAATATAATGCATTTGATGAATGGGAATGGGAAGAAAGGTGGAATTATGCCACAGATGAACATGGGAGGTGGTCATAAGGGTGGTAATCAAATTCAAGGCGGTGGATCGCCTAAAAAGAGTGGCAAGAATGGCGGTGGGCATCCTCAAGATGGCAAGAACTTTGGCAGCAATGGTGGTCAGAATAAGAACAATGGCGGTGGTGGCGGAGGCCACGGTGGTGGTGGTGGTGGTGGTGGTCCTAACTTCAACGGCAATGGGGGCAATAAAGGGGGTGGAATAATGAGCAATGGGCTACCAAGCATGCCTAACATGATGGCAATGAAAGCCAATGTTCCTAATATGGGGCCAATGCCAACAAGCCAAATAGGTCATCACATGGGCCAGATGGGTAATAATCTTCCAATGGGCCAAATCCCAGCAGTGCAAGGCTTACCGGCGCCCGGTATGAGCTCAGCCCGGGGCAATGGAGGTTACTTTCAAGCCCCCGGCCCCGAGATCCTGGCAGGAAACCCCTACCAGCAACAGCAAATGGCTGCAATGATGATGAACCAGCAGCACGCCAATGGGAACGAACGGTTTCAGCCAATGATGTACGCTCCTCAGCCCCCCGCTGTGAACTACCTGCCCCCGCCTTATCCTTACTATCCCTACCCCCCGCCAAGTGACAACTACGGCTCCATGTTCAGCGACGAGAACCCTTCAGCTTGTAAAGTCATGTGAGTTGCGCGAAATATGCTCAACTCTTGTGGTGGTCGTGGTCGTGGTCGTGGTCGTGGATGGTTATTTGCCCCGGCCCGGGTGGTATTGCCAAACATAGTTCAGTGACTTTGCTAGCCTATTAAGTTGCCATAATATACAAGGATATGAATATTCCATTTGGTTGCTATTTAGTTTTGCCTTCATTCCCCATTGCCTTTTCTTAGGCCCCTTTTGATCTATATATATATATATATATATATAAATTCTATAAGTTTAGAGGTATTTGATAGAGTTGGATGTAAGTGGGAGATGTTTGTACATGTAAGTTGAAAATCATAAAATAAGATGAAAACTAGAATGGGTTTTTATCAGAAAGGTCACAACTCCATTTCTTCACCTCTTTCATCTCATTTAGTTAATCTTAATTAATTATTTTTTTAATTACTCCTCTTTGCTATCTTACCCTGGCACCTCCTATTAAGGAAACTAATTTTGAAAAAAAAAATCATTTTTAAAATTTTGTTAATCTCTTGATGATATAATAAAATTATCACTTTTTAAAAATTATTTTAGAAAGGAGACATTGGAGTTAGAGTTTATGGGTGTCTGTTGTAATTATTATTAGAGGTAATTCTATTTTTGATCTTAGATTTATAGATGACAGTTTACTTTTAGTGTTTTTTTTTTATTCAAATATCTTCATTAGGTCCGAATGTTATTGTGGAATGATATTTTTGTCTTCCGTCAACAAAATCGTTGAAATGTTGTTAAATACAAAGGCATTTTGATCTTTTTTATATAAAGTGGGTTGACCCAACTATGTGTATGTTTATTTTTTTGAAAAAATATATAATTGAAGACTGAAATACTTTTGTATTTAATGGCATTTAAACTATTTTGTTGATAAAGGATAAAAAAAATAATAATATCACAATAATACTAGGATCAAATAAGAATGTTTTAATAAAAATATTAAGAATAGATTCTCACCTACAAATTTAAGAAAAAAAAAATTAAATTAACTCTTATTGTTAGAGTATTTAATTTAATTAGGAGTTGGAGGAAATAGTCACATGTTGTGCAGTTCTCCATTATTATATTGTCGTCCATGAATGTGAACCAAATAATAGAGGAGACTATTGTGGATTTGTGGTGGGACTGCTAACTACATGCCTCTTCATTATGGTGAATGTATGAACATGACTGGACCCACCACTGCTCAATTACGATTCCCTTATCAATTCCTCAAAATATTGATAAGTTAAAATTAAATAGACTTTTGAATTAACCATCTTAGTTGATGTGAGTGCTTCTGCACTTATATCTTTTAAGAGAAATAAGAGTTTAATACTATGACTTATTCAGAGCATTTCGTGGTCTAACAAACAAATAATTTTAAATTATAGTTTGGGTTTCTTTTCTTCTTTTCGATATAACGATAACAATTTTCTATAATATTAATGAGTACCAATATTAATATTACTCAATATAATCATGTATATCATATTTAATTATAGAAAAATATTTTTTTTCCCTCTTAATTTTCTCCTCCAAACTTTCCCATCATGATGTAGCGTTTATTCATTGGGCGTCAATGAATTGGTTGATCTTACTACTAATTAAAAATAAATTTAACTACGAACCGTTTTCGATACGACCATGTCCCTCCCACCTCCGAATCATCCTGCCCTTTCCTCTGCGCACCATTTTGTGTCCTTGAAGCTCTCCTCTCGGAATTATCTATTTTGGAGGCTTAGATGGTCCCTTTTTTTTGCGCGGACAGGGCCTGCTTGGGTTCATGGATGGGCTCGTTTACGTGCCCTGTTGACGCTCCGCCGTTCGCCGCTGCTTCTACCTCTGCTCTGCCAGCGCAGACTATCACCAGTGCTGCATAGATCCGCCAGGACTAGATGATCCTTTGTCTCCTGATTTCTTCTCTGTCCGACGAGTAATGCACCATGCCCTTGGGAAATCCACCTCACAGTAGCTTTGGGAGGCTGTGGAGCAGTCGCTGGGTTCTGCGATGAGGGCGAGGGCTCTTAGTCTTCTTAGACAGCTGCAAACTTGTGTCAAGGAGGAGCTTCTGTGGAAAATTATCTTGCTCGCCCTCGGCTTCTGGTAGAGGACCTCGCGTTAGCCGGCCGCTCGATTACGTTAGATGATCAAAATCTCTACGTTTTTCGGCGGCTTCGATCTGAGTATCGTCCTCTTGGTGCTGGTCTTACGCGTGGTGCGTCGGTGTCTCTTGCTGAGTTGTCTGATTTCCTGGTCTCTTAGGAATTTATTTGTGCAGATGATTTTGATGATTTTGTCCAGACGTGGTGGCCGGTCAGGTGGTGGTTATCAACAGCAACCGCCATTCGCGTCGCATAGAAGACGAGGGTGCAACCGTGGTCGAGGCAAGGGGCGGTCTCGCTCCGGTGCTGTTCGGTGTCAAATTTGCAATGCCGCCGACCACTCTGCTGTTTCGTGCTACCGGCGATATGTAGTGGCGTCAGGTCCTGAAGCTCACATGACTTTTGCTGCTGATGGAGTGGACACGTTGGCATCCCATCACTGGCTTCTGGACACGAGGGCCTCCAGTCATGCTACTCCGGATTCGTCGGTCATGTCCACTACGGCTGATTATACGGGTTCGTAGACTTTAAGAGTCGACAATGGTTCAGGTATGCCTATCGTTAGTATTGGTTCTACCTCAATAGCCACTCCTAGTTGCGTTTTACGTTTGTCTGATGTGTTACATGTTCCTGGTTTATCTGCACCATTATTATCTGTTCAGAAATTTGCTAAAGATAATGATGTGTTTTTTGAAATTTATTATGATTGTTTTGTTATCAAGGATCGTACCACCAAGGTGGTCCTGTTTAAAGGTCGAGCTTCGGGTGGTCTTTACTCGTGGCCTGTTACCTTGCGTCGGTCTCCTGCTGCACTTATTGCTCGTATGTCGTCCTCGGTTTGGCACAATAGGTTAGGTTATCCACATCTCCGTGTTCTCCATCAAATTTTAAATAGTTGCTCTCTTAGTTCTAGTGCTATTAGTAGTTTGTCGTCTGTGTGTTCTGCGTGTCAGTTGGGGAAATCTTCACGAATCTCCTTGCCACGCGTTATGTCATCTACCTCGTATATTTTGGAATTGCTATATACACACATTTGGGGCCCTGCACCTATTCTTTCTTCTACTGGTTATAAATATTTTGTGTTATTCGTAGATGACTATACTCATTATATTTTGTTTTACCCCATGCGTGCTAAAACTGATTTGTATGCCATTTTTGAGCACTTTCGTTGTCAAGTTGAGCGTTCGTTTAATCAAAAAATTATCTCTATTCAAACTGATTTAGGGGGACAGTATAAAAAATTGCATACTCGTATATTTGCTCTTGGGGATTGTTCATCGGCAATCGTGTGCATACACCCATGAACAAAATGGTAGGGTAGAGCATCGTCACCGTTATGTTGTTGAAACCGGGCTTGCTTTAATGGCTCAGGCTTCGGTTCCTACTAGGTTTTTGGATTACTATGCCCTAGTGTTCCAGTTCAGCCCGACCAACAATGAGGTCGAATATGAAGCGTTTATTACCGGCCTGCGTTATGTGAAGGACCTTGGTGCGCGTTGTGTCAAAATCCGAACGAATTCTGCCTTGGTGGTTAGACAGGTCTTGGGAACCTTCGAAACTAAAGGTGATCGTTTGGCCTGGTATAGAAATCAAGTGATAGCCATGATTGGCGACTTCCAAGCATGAATTGGTCGAACATGTACCCCGAACTGAAAATGCAAATGCCGACATGTTTTCCCGGTTAGCACATGAAGCCCCAGAATATATTACAAAGATAGCTCGAATTATTGATGTCCCGACCGCCAGATTGGATCACGGACTTGTGCGGGTACATTGAAAACGGGGCGATACCATAGGACGAGACCAAAGCAAGAAAAGTCAAGCTCCGAGCCCCTAGATTTCAGATCTTAGATGGGCAGTTATACAAACATTCCTATGGGGGTCCCTTATTGAGGTGCCTTTCTAAGTTCAAGGCCGACCTCGTCATGAATGAGTTACATTATGGAATCTGCTCATCGCACCAAGGCGAGAGAGCGTTGGCTCGAAGAGTTATGTTGATTGGCTATTACTGGTCGTCTATTCAACTGGATTGTGAGAAGCTTGCGAAGTCTTGCAAATCGTGTCAAGTTTTCGCAAAGACCCTGGGAAGGTCGGCCACATTTTACCAACCAGTCTGCTCGGCCATTCCCTTTGCTTGGTGGGGGTAAACATAGTAGGCCCCTTTTCATCATAGTGGCAGTTGATTACTTTTCAAAATGGGTCGAGGCCGAAGTGTTGGCTACAATCACGACTCAACATTGTGCTTGATTCTTATTGAGGAATGTTATTTCAAGATTTGGAGTACCGGTCCAGCTTGTCACTGATAACGACCGACAATTCGAGAGCAAATACTTCCTGAATTTTTTAGCCACTATGGGTACCATGTTAGTCCGAGCATCTGTAGCTTACCCCCACGGTAACGGTCAGGTAGAGAACGCAAACCATATTATCTTGGAAGGGTTAAAGAAAAAGTTGCACTCAACTGGGCGGATGAGCTGCCCTACATCCTATCGGCGTACCAGACCACACCGCGAGAGGCTACGAAAGAAACACCCTTTTCCTTGGTATATGGGCCAAAAGCTTAGTTACACATCGAAGCATGTATCCCAACCACCCAGGAAGACCTTCGATGTCGATGGGAATGAGCGGTTGATGGTTGTGGATTTGGATTGTTTAGAAGAGAAGAGAGAAATAGTTGCTTGGAGGATAGTTGATTATCATAAGAAGGTTAAGGCTTACCACGATGCTCGGGTTCGACCTCGTTATTTTCAAGTCGGTAACTACGTCCTTCGGGAGAGAAAGGCTAGCTGTCTGCTCGACAGACTCTTGCCATTGAATAATCAGTTCAGCTCGGTGCCATCTTGTTGCTCGGAGGCCTATTCGATTGTCTGATCGGTGGCATCTTCAAAGAAGGGAGCTGGCCAGGATCTTGAACTTTGTCTGGCAAGATGGCCAGCACCTTGGGATGGTCATTCTCATCCACGGCCACATCCAACGCTGCCCGCACCTCTCCTTGCATAGCCTGGCACTCGCTTATGAACGCCTAGGTCACATAAGTATACATGAGGTTCTCGCTGACCTATGTCTTGGAGAGAGCACGAAGAAAGGTCTCGGCCAGCCCAAGCTCCTTACAAAGATGTTCAACGAAGAGGGTGGGGGTTCGCCGCGACGTCGAAGAAGAAAGCCGAGGAGGTGCGGTAGTCTTTGAGTTAAAGCTTAGCATTATCAGCCCGGAGGTTGGCCGCTTTCACAGCTTGAATTGTTCGCCCGTCTTCATTTGCAGCTTCAGGTCTTTTAGCTTCTCCTGCGACCGACCTAAAGCCTACTTTAGCGGGGAAACATCTTTTTGGTGTACCTCATCCGACTCCCTAGCCCTAACAAAGAGGTCGGTGACCGAGTGGGCTATGTTCATTGACAAGCGCCGAAAGTTAGCGTAAAAAAAAAAGAAAGTAAAGCTGCATGTACGATAAAAATCACAACTAACCTGCATCAGGTCCCGAGCAATCCTCTTTCCGATCTGGTTGGTTGACCACCCCTTTGTCAGCTCGGGAGGTGGTGTTGCCGCACAGATCTTGCTGAGTAAGGCAACAGGATGGTCGTCCCCATATTTCAAAAAGACGAAAAATGACCGAGGTCGTCGAGGTGTGAGTTGACCGGTGCCTCTTGAGGGGGGAAACTTCTTCAACAATTGACTCCGACACCTTCTCTTTCCCCATCTTGATCGAGGAGCGAGTAATCACCACATCAGAACCAGGGCTGACCGGACGCGTGGTGGTTAAGGGGATGCCGGCTAGAATAACCACCGTTGGAGTACCCTACCTAGGGGTGTCATCCTTTTTGGAACCCAGACTTATTTTGGTCACTAGGGCGGGTGGAGTGGCTGGAATAGGAAACCTCCTCATACCTGCAAGAAGAAATGGTGTTAGATTTCACCGATCAATCCGACCAGTCACTTGTCGCGCTCAGGCCAGATGCTAGAGGAGGCATAGCTACTATTACTACGCCTTCTTTGGAAAATATTTCCTATCGAGGTCGTAGTGCGAGGGCTCAAGTTTGGCCTTAGCGTATTCCTCTGAAGTGTGAAAGACCCTGTAATCGTAAAACTTGGATGATATCTTCACAACGGCATCCGAGAGGGCCCGTGTTATGGTGGGACGAGTGTGATCTGTGTAGTGGCTCGCTCAGGTGACAGGGATCAACAAGGGCCAAGGGTACCTGACCGACAAGATACGGTTTTTCCACCCTTTGTTGTTATTTAGGAGATTCGAGATTGTGCACAAATTCCCTTGGGACTGGATACACAAAACACCTCCCCCGTGTTAAGGAGATAATGTCCGGACTGAGAACACAACCCAGAATAGCTCGAGGGTGCACGAGAGACTATGCTGGGCACATATTTGTAGAAAACAAGCCAATATTTGATGGCCATTAGGGCTTATCTGCCCGGGTAAAACCCCGTAATATCTCATGAAACCCAAGAGAAAGGGTTGAAAAGGAAAGGTGAGCAGGGCCCGGAGGGAGTCTAGGTGGACCCCGAGCCAATACCCTTGCATCCTATCGATAATATTCCCTCGGGATCGACGGGCGTTAAACTTAACCCAGCCGGTCAAGAGCGCGGTGATCTGTTTAGTCTTGACCAGGGTAAGGAGGTAAGTGTGTCAGCTTAAACCTTCAGTGTTCAGAAATTTCCTTCGGATTGAAACGGGGGGAGCGGAGTCAGGTAGTAAGTCTGCTAGCCAATATAAGGATTGGCGTACGACCCGAGACAACTTGCCCTGACCAGAGGTCCCAACGTCCTCGGTCACCAATGTTACTTTAACATGCCGGGTCTTTGCTTCACCCATAGGAGAGACAAGACGGTCTTCGGGATTAGCGACCGGTGATCGGGAAAGCTCGACTAGTTCATCCAAGTACGTCTTGACCGCTTGAATGATCGAGTCGTAAGAGGAGACTGAAAAGGAGCCTATCTCGACCAAATCATCATAATCCCAGGCTGAGAGGCTTTGGCTGTCTGAGTCGGACATGCCTTCACTTTAAACGTAAAGGAAGACGTCTTAGTTGAGGATGACCTGGGAAAAATAAAATCTACTCCCGAGGCCGGGTTAATTAATAGTAAAACCTACGCTCGAGCTCAGGTTACATAATAATAAAAGTGAACGGCAAGTGTTAAAGTCGAGAAAGGGTCGTACCTTCGAAAAACCTTTGTGGTGGATCAGGGGAGAGTAACTAGCGTTATGAGTCGTGATTCAAGTACAACAGGTCGGTAAGTTCCGGTCTCTGAATAGCTAAAGGTGTGAAATAGAATCCGTTGTTAGTGCTTACTATTTATAAGGGGCCCCAGGAATGCGAGGCGTTTTGAATTTCAAACCCTAACACTGATCCCGAGGGGGAACCGTTGTTCACCACATGTTCTCGGCCAGAGTGTCAAGATGGCATCACCCTGACGTAAGCCCTTTTAACGCAAAGCTTCAGTGCTGATTTAGCCAACTAATGCTCTTAGCCCGAACTAAGGGGGGCTAATTGATAGGGAATATTATCCGGGCCGCCTACTTTGTATAATGACCGGACCTCGACTCGCTTTCCCATGTTGGGTCGGTCCACCCGCTCCTGGTCTGTCTGATCTCTATAATATGGGAGACCACTAGTCCATTCCGGTCTATCCGGTCTATATATCATCAAGCACGGATTGACCGTTCCGGCCCTCAGATCCCGACCTTTACCCTCAAGGACATCACTAAATCGCTTCGCATTTGGCCAGCCCACAATTGGCCTTCATCAAGACCCGTGCATGGCCGCCACGCAGCCACCATGCCGAATAACCGGTACATGTCAATTGGTACCCTATATATACCGCATTTAATGTTATGAAAAGGACTTTTGGCTGTTTTCAGTCTTTGGTTAAGGATGGATGATTGAAATCTTCACTTCAATTAATTACCTCAAGAAATCACCACATAATTATAGTCATTGAAATTTGCATATATCCCTTTGCAACAAAAGCTTCTTTTCCTTCAATTTGAACGTATATGATCATCATTTTGCACACAATAACTTTACTATATTGTGTTGGAGTACAGTACATGTAAAAACTTGAAAAAGGGTCAGCAAAATGCACCTCATCATTAGTTAGTTCACTTGCAAATCTCTTCAACATTTTGGACTTCACAGGTTTTGTGGTATAGAGTGGTAGTAAAGGTGACTCTTCAGGACCTACCATTAGCTTTATGCCTTTATAGAAGCTGCATATGATTTCATATAGCTATATATCTATCGTGTTCTATGGATCCACATAGCCACTAGAAAATATTAATGTTTCAACGCACTCTTCTAACATACTCGATTAGTATAGGAATTAGCGACATATGACCAATAAATGAACAAAATCAGCCACTCTTTTTTGCGTATAAAAAAGTTAATTTGTCAGAAATTTCATATAGAAAACGTATTTCCAACATATTGGTATGTTGGAACAATCATATATATATATATATGATATAAATTTTTTGACATAGTATATTTGAAGTTTTAGGAGTACCGTTTCAAAATACACTATTGTTTTAAACTCTTTGAATTTCACCAAGTAATGTTTATAATTTACTTTTAACTTAAACTAAGTTATAAGTTTTATTTAAAAAAAAAAAAGAAAAAAAAAAGTCAGTGTAGAATTATAAGATGTCAATATGGTTTATGTACAAAGAAGAGGGGAAGAAGAAAAGCAAAACCACGTTTCCATTTCCATTTGGGTTCACAATTATACATATACATACATATACATATATGGGGTTGAATAAAAGTTGTTGATCTCGCTAAAAAAACCCGTCCAGATTGAAAACAGATTAAAAAAGAAAAAAATGCAGTGGCAATTTGATCTTTTTGCGTTTAGGTCAAACTTAAGGTGCGTGGTTTTCTTTATTAAGATGCATGATTTTCCTTCTTAAGGTGCGTGGTTTCTGTGTTGAGTCAGTTATTCAGTTGTTCAAACTTAAAGTGTGTGATTTATGTGCTTAAGGTGCGTGGTTTTCCTTTTTAAGGTGTGTGGTATCTGTGCTCAATGTTGTGTGGTTTGTGTGCTTAATGTGCACCATTTTAATACTTAAGGCGCGTTAGTTATAATACTTAAGGCGCGTCATTTTTAAATTTAAGTTGCATGGTGTGTGTGCTTAAGGTGTGTGGTTTGTGTGTTTAATGTGAGTGACTTGTGTACTTATGCGTCAATTATAATACTTAAGGTGCGCCATTAAAAACTTTAAGGTGCGTGGTTTGTATTCTTTTGGTGCATGGTTTGTGTGCTTAAGGCAGGGTTGAAAAAATCGCTAGGCGCTCGAGAAACGCCTAGCGCCTAGGACGCCTAGCTAGGGATTAATCGACGTTTAGGCGCACGTGTATTTTTTTATTTTATTTTTTATATTTTAAAAATTTATTTAAGTATATTTTATTTTTAAAACACTAATAATTAAAAATTATATAATACTCTAAATTAAATATTAACCTAAAAAATATCTAGAGTTTGTACAATTTAGAGTTATTTTGCTCAAAACGATATTGTTTTGAGTGAAATAACCTATTAAGAAAAAAGAACAATAGTTAATCGGCCGACTAGGTGGCTTAGTCGGTGCCTAGAAGGTCTAGTCGGCGCTTAGGAACCCTAGGCGGTCAGCGCCTAAGTGGCCTAGGCGGTGCTTAGGCGGTCGCTAGCCGGCCAGCCGCCTAGACCACCATTTAAGGTGATACACTAGGCGGTGGACCAGCGCCTAGCGCCTAGGCGTGGATTAATCGGTGCCTAGGCGGGAGTTTTGCAACACTGACCAAAGGTCAACGGTTCGATCCTTGGTTTTGGGTATGGAGCAACCTTAAATCTCGAGGTCATCAGCTGTCCTACCTAATAGAAGTGCCTACAATTCAGCGAGGGAATTAGTCGCTATGTTTGACGGTGAAAACCCTGAGCTACACTCAAAAAAGAAAGTAAAGATTTCAATATCAAATAAATTTTAAATTTTACGATATTTTATTTTTCTTTTCTTGTTTGGTGTACCTTTAGCAATAAAATGGGGAATTTGTTGTGCCACTAAAATGGTATTGAAGTAGTCCATATAAGTGTTATCCTACTGGATGGTGCATATGAAACTTGAAGGACAAAATGTTGTTATCTTGTCTTACTCTACACTATGAAGGGTGAGTATTTGTATAGTAGATTGAAGTATTATCATGGTGATTGGTAACCCATTGAGGTTTAATAGTTTGGCGTGCACCAACATATAGCCAATATTAAAGCTGAATATCCTAATTGTTATTAGGATGAACCGCTAATCACTACGCCAAAAGTAATATTTATATAGTAGCGAAGCCCAACAATCCCGTATGTACGCACCATGTCTTAACTGCACAATTTTTGCTCTTTGGACTCAAATCCATGACCTGATTCTGATACTACTTGTTAGGATCAAGTGCTTACCACTACGTCAAAAGCTATAGCTAGTAGAAAAGGCGTAACTTTATTTCCTTATAGATTGTCATCACTTTTTCGAGAGATAGGATGCTGGACTTGGCCATTTACCGACCTCCGTCGAACACTAATTAAAAGAAGAGGTAGCTCTTAATTAGATATATAGTAAATGTATATGAAGTATGTTGAATTATTGTACACTAAATTCTAATGTTTTTGTTTCTCTTCTCTCCTTTATATTTATTGCAATTCTAATATCAATTGAACTCAGTGTTGGTATGTTTTATTTCATAATATATTTAATTATCGAATACATGTGTATATATATATATATATATATATATATATATATATATATATATATATACTTCTAAAAGATTAAAGTTCACCTAGCTTTCTTCCCAAATATATTTTAATATAATAAACTTTTAAGTTCAAATGATGGGATTTGTTGGACTACTGTTGAGCCGGTGGTTTAGTGCCTGTTACTGCTGACATGTGTGAATGCGATAGAGATGAGGTTTGGGTGTCATTTTTTGATAGAAAAGTGAGGAACTTATGACAGTGGACAAAATAGTTTGAGTTGAAATTAAGATAACAAGTTTTTTTTTTTTTTTTTTTTTTTTTTTTTTTTTAATGTTAGATTACGAGGTGTCATGAGCAGGTCTTAATTGTAAGATGCAATTTTAAGTTCGTATCATACTCAGATTAATAAGATTAGTAGTTTAATAATTCTGAGAGAGTTAATTTCATTTTTGGTCCTAGATTTATAGGCGTCATTCCACTTTTAGTCTTTTTTTTTTTTCAAAATATCTCATTATGGTCCTAGTATTATTGTGGCATGACCATTTTTGATCCTTTATCAATAAAATCGTTAAAATTCTCATAAATGCAAGGGCATTCCGGTCTTCAAATAGGATTTTTTTCAAAAAAGTAAAAATAAAATATAGCGGATCAACTTACTTTGTAAAAAAAAAAAAAAGATCAAAATGCCCATGTATTTAACGTCATTTTAACGATTTTGTTGAAGGAGGACCAAAAATGGTCATGCCGCAATAATATTAGGACCAAATGTGGATGTTTTAATAAAAAATGACTAAAAGTGGACTACCACCTATAGATCTACGACCAAAAATAAAAAGGACTAAAAGTGGACTACCACCTATAGATTTAGGACCAAAAATAAAATTACTCTGTTACAATGTAATATTGGGATTGAACCTATCCTATGACCTCTCAATTGGGAGGGCCACAGCTGTATCGCTTGACCACAAGGCCTTTGGCAAGAAGTTGAATTGATATATAGTGAAGCCTTTTGAGTATAGAATTTCTTTTTTTTTAGAAAGTTACCATAAACACTTAAAATGATTATAAATTAATTATATCAATTTTATCTAAAATTATGATTTCACTAAAACTGCAATAAAATCTTTCTTTTTTTTTTTTTTTTTTGAAAATGAAAAATTTTAAATGATTTGAGCTTATTGAAAAAGAATGATATTTTAGATAATAAAAAATAAACTTATTAAAAGTTGGTTGGACAATATATATAGCATGAATGAACTGTACACTCTAACTAATTGGATTCTTAGAGAATGTCTAACTTTGTTGCCATCTGACTTTGATCAAACAATATCACCTAAGATCCAGAACCAAACATCTTTAGCGGCAGGAATTTATTGTTAGGGTTCAGACGAATGCTTATTGTTTATTGAGTAGATGCTATGAATGTGGGTTACTTTTTTTTCTTTTTTTTTTTTAATTATTCAATCCGGCCATCAATTCACTTGGAATTGCTGACTTTGTTATAGTGTTAATAACGTGATTATGTATTAACATGTTTTAAAGGTTTTTTTTTTCTTTTTTTTTTCTTTTTAAATACATCAAAATGTAAAGAAACATATTTGTAATCAATTTTAAAATTATATTATTTTTATTCTAATAATATAACTTTCATGTAACTCCTCTCTAAGAGAAGTCCGAATTGTTATGCCTGGTCCATCTTACGTTGTAGATCTTGGTCCAAAAATTACATTTACAGTTGATATATTATATAGTTATTGTTAACAATTTATGTGTCTATAAATAAATTAAAGGCACATAGTAACTAAAGACATAATTGGTTAAATGCAAACACATAATATGATAATAGCACACACACAATATATAACATACTCCGTATTTGTTAACTGTAGACACATAATATGTTGTAACATATTATGTATTTTTAGTTACCATATTACATGTTTATAGTTAATATGTTATGTGCATTTAATTTATTTATAAACACAGAAATTGTTAACTACTATGAGACACATCATCTGAATATTATTTTGGAACAGAATTCATTATACATTTATACTGTAGATCCTGGTCCATGGTATAATTTGTAAGAGATGCGGGATGAAAAGAATAATTCATCTTTCGGCCTTTTTGAATTAGCCCTCAATTCAACAACCCATACCAATTCATTATATTGATAGAACCTAGACCCTACCTTCTCAACAACCTCTGTACACGGTGCATGCATTCAGGGCTTCTTTCATGTTCATTCCCACCACACCTCTCACCAGTCCGTTTGCTTATGTTTACCTACTTGCAATTCTTCTACTTTAAATTTATACAATACAATACAAACAGCGCTGTTAGGAATTTGATTATTAAATAGAGAAATAAGTGTATTCTTAGCCTGTATTTGGTTAATGGGATTTCGCCCTAGGAATGGAAATTAAAATCATAATTAATGTTTGATTGTCAATTTTTTAAAACACAATTAATGATATTTGATTACCCCTTCAATTAAAAATTTTGGCACATACCTAATTAAAAACATATATCATTCCATCTTATTGGTAATTTAATTTTTAAGTTTGGATTAGTTGCTTTTAGATTTTTGTTTTGATTTTTTGTTCATATTGGTCCTTTGGATGTCATTATATTAGGATCAATTGTCTTAATTTATTTTGTAATTTTAAAGCTTTTATTTCCATTATAGGATTATACATAACCAAACATCATCATTCCAATTCAACCATACTACCAAACATGCAAAATCTATACTTTTACCAAAACTCATTACCATTACCAAGTACTCCGTATTTGATTTCCATTCTGATTCCGATTTCCATGTGCGAACCAAATACATCCTTAGTCTTTTAATTATGTTGCTCTAGTAGTTTTAGTCACCATTTTTTAATTATTGCAGAATATGTTCTTACTTTTATAAAAAAGTTTTGATTTTTAGCAATGGAACTGTAAACTTCAACTTTAATGCAATCTGGTTCATATATAGTCCATATCTGATTATTAGCAAGTGTTTTTTACTAATTAAAAGTCATATGAATGGTATTTCTTTTAAATTGAGGCTTACGGTTTTGTTGCTCAAGAGACAAAAATTACAACATTTTATAAATAAAGTTATGGGTGTATTGGGGAATAGTAGAAAGAGAAGAATTAAAATGCTTAAAGCATAACATTTAATTTGAGAGATAAAAACACTTATTTTTAATTTCTAGATAGATTGAGGCGTTGACAGATGATAATGAAAAATAATGTGTTATAAACATTATATTGTACTGTAGACACTGAAATGTATTTAGTGATGGAAAAGGACGTCCATATTTGTAATTGGTGCAGGCATGCACTTAATGAAAAATTTTCAACCATCAGTGCAGTGGAGCCGCCACCACCATGGAGACTTGATCGAGTAATGAGCGACATCTTGTTTAATGCTCACCTTTTATTAGAGACTTTAGTTTTAAGCAGCATAGATCTGAATATCTCTTCATACCTTATTATCATCATCATTGATGGGGATGGAATAAGGCTCGGGGTTAGAAGCTCGACATGAACGAAAGAGACGACCAATTAAATTTAATGTTGAGGAAGAGAGGGCTCGAAGGAAGGTAGGAGGACAGGGTGAAGCTCGGTCGACCATCGATCGATCGGCCGAAGGATCATAGGAAAGATGACAATGCAGCTGAAGATATTAGACTCAGAGTGATTGAACATATCTATTGAAACGATTAATTACCATGGAGGAAAGGTCGGGGGTAGGGAAACAAGGTGAGAATGGGTCAGACCGGACCGACCTTGTGTGGGGCCGAGGCAAGAAAGGCGGTGCAAGGAAAGCGGCGTGAGAAGAATGGGGCAAGGCAAGCAGATATGGGAGTTTCCTAAAAGAACTCGGCGGTGGAAGGTAAGAGATATGGAAGGAAGGTCGAGATTGATTAGCTAGGAAAGTACCTAAAATGCAATAAAGAAAGGGTTCCTAAAGTAGTTTAGTAGTTTCCTAAGGAAGGGATCTCTCATAACTTGTATAAATAGGGGTTATAAGTCTCGAGAGTCATAACTTGTATAAGTAGGGGTTATAGGTCGAGAGAGAGACAACAAGCAATATAGCACACTTATAAGCAACTCATTGTACTCAAAGCAATCAAGTAATCCAAAGAGGGCCGAAAGGTTACTCTGTTTTTCCGATAGTGTTAGTTAATTTCTTGGTGGTGTTGGTCTGTCGTTCGACCATTCCGTGGGAGATAAAACCAACAATCATCATTGTTATTTTTGTTGGTTTTATGACTTATGGATAGCTAATGGTTGGCCAACACGATCGTTCAAGTAATGAAAATCTAGGAAATCGGAAAATATAGAGATAATATATGTATTGTATTGCTCATAATTGTTTGTCTCCCTCTCATGTATGGCATGTATGGGGTCTATTTATTTATATATATATATATATATATATATATATATATATAAGGCCTAGAGCCGTATAATCATACTTGGAGTCATTGTTAACATTAGGAATAACCGCAAATTTTACTGTTGATCACGGTCCACCAAACATGGTAGTTCTGGCATCAAAACGATGTCGTTTCTTTTAATGAAAAGAAACGACACCGTTTTTATCACGGTCCACCAAACATGATAGTTCTGGCATCAAAACTGTGTCGTTTCTTTGAATGAAAAGAAACGGCACCCATTCTGCGCCGTTCTGCAAAAAGTAACTCTGTGTATAATATATTCAATTTCATTTTATATACACTATAGTTTTATTACAACACAACTACAGTATCATTTCGATATAACTACAATTCATTAAACAATATACATTCAAATATATATGTGAAACTGTTATTCGATCAGTTTCATGTTATATACACTTCAATTTCTTTCAACACAACTACAATTTTTTTTCAACAGAACTACAGTTTCCTTTTGATATAACTATAGTTTCATTCAACATTATACACTCAAATATCACTACTACAGAAAAACGATGCTACGTCGCCCAATTAACATCGATTTTTAAGAAACCGACGTTTAATGTCAATAAAATAAAACAAAAATAATATATATATATATATATATATATATATATATATATATATATATATATTTATGACGTCAATTCTTGGCAAAAACCGACGTCATATTTTTTTTAAAAAAAATATTAATACATACAACGTCGGTTCTCGACATCGTATGTTCTAAATAAAATTTAAAAAAAATACGTAAAGACTTATGGCGTCGGTTATCCATAAAACCAATGTGGTATGCTCTAAATTAAGGCTATCCAGGGACCCGCCCAACCCGTCAAACCCGCCCAACCCGAAACCTGAATACACACACGGAAAGGGTATCCGAACCCGAATCCCAAACCCACCCATTTAACCCCCCATCTCCGGTTTATTTGGCATCGGGTAGGGTTTGGTATTTCGCTACTCGAACCCGTCCGAAATCCATATATATATATATATATATATATATATATATATATAGGGTTAGGGTTTGGTCATTCGAGACCCTTCTCTTGTCTGCGCAGTCGCGACTCTCCTCCAGTTCTCCCTCACTAGTCACTCCCCCCGTTCTCTCAAGTCTCATATGTGATTTCTCTCTTCTCCAGTTCTTCATTCTCTCTTCTCTGTCCAACCTCCATCTCTGAGACAGAGTCTCTTACTCTCTTAGAGCCTTAGTGTCTCACTGACTCACTCTTTTGTCTCCGACTCTTCGAGACTTCTAGGGTTTTACTCGTTCTATACAGCCCTAACCCTACAACCCGTGCTTGAGTTCGCTGTCCGTAACAGACGCTAGTGGTGGAAGCCCATGCGCGGTGTGATCGTGTCCGGTGGTGGTCTGGTGGAAGCCTCAAGCAGTCAGGCTAGTGGTGGAAGCCTGTGTGCGGTGTGTCCGTGTCCGATGTCCGTATGTTGATTTGTTGAAGTTGAAACCCTAGTTCTTCGAGAAATAATTGGAGAAAACAAGTAATTTTTTACTTTTATAAATTTTCTAGGGTTCTTGTGTACTTGTGTGGTATGTGTTATACTATTTTTTATGATTGATGTTGTGAATCCTGTGATTATATTGATTTGTGTGTAAATTTGTTGTAATGGTGAGTCTGATAAGCTGTGAGTTTTTTAGCACTAATTTTAGGTTCACTGTCTCACTAGCAGACACTCACTAAGTCCTATTTTTTGGGGCAAAATCATACAGATGATGAATTATTTATGCAAATTCCTGATATATGGTTCAAGTTTATGGTAATAAGACCCTTAAATTTGTACATATTGTATTTATGTAATATGTTTCATTTTGTACATACTGGTGGAAGTTTTTTTATGAATCTGTTGCCCTAATTATGAATTTATGATGAATCTGTTTTATTAATCCATTAACATGATTATGGATTTTATGGTGGAAGTCCATATCTGTATGTCTGGCTGTTTGTATGTTTATAAATTATGAATGGTGGAAGTTATATGTCTCAATGTCTGCTGAGCAGTCTGTGGTTGTGTGTAATGTTGTAATTTGTCTGCTTTATTTGTTTATTTGGACATTTGTTTACTGATGCCCATCTATATAGATGGAAAGCATCAGTGTATTTGGACACCCTCCAACCTCAACTGAAGCTGAACATGGAGTAGAAGCCCAAGGCACTGAGAGAAATCATCAGCAGCCTATGCCTTCTAATCCTGCTGCTTCAACTAAGAAGAGGAAAGAGGTAGAATCTAGGTCCAAAGTATGGGATCATTTTGAAAAGATCCTTGATGCTGAGGGCAAATTAATCAAGGGAAAATGCCTTTATTGTGTAAAGGTTTTTGCATGTGAAAGTAAAAAGCATGGCACTTCCTCATTGAGAAACCATATGTTGGGCTGCTTCAAAAATCCTCACTCTAAGGATACAAGGCAGACCATTCTCACATTCAATGTTGTTTCTAACTCGGGAACAGAAGCATCTGAGGGGGTTTTGGGGACTTGGGTTTTCAACCAAGAGGCAATTAGGAGAGCATTATGTGAGATGATCATTGTAGATGAGCTTCCCTTTAGGATTGTTGAGGGACATGGGTTTAGGAAATTCATTTTCGTTGCCTGTCCTAGGTTCCAAATTCCCTTTTAGGTGGACCATCTCTACAGATATTTACCAAATTTACCTAGATGAGAGAAAAAGCCCTCAAAAAGGTGTTTAGGCTAACCACCTAAAGGGTTTGCTTGACCACTGATACATGGACATCTGTGCAAAGGATCAATTACATGTGCAGTACTGAGCATTTCATTGATGATCAATGGAAGCTGAACAAAAAGATCATTTCCTTTGTCCTAGTTTCTTCTCATAGGGGGGAGTACATAGCCAAAGCCCTTGAAAGTTGTCTTATTGAGTGGGAATAAAAAATGGCTTCTCAGTTACTATTGATAATACCTTGGGGTTTTACAAGAGTAAGCTTTTATCTTGGGGTGGGTCTTCTGTTAGGGTTCAGTATCTGCACATGAGGTGCATAGCCCATGTGTTGAACTTAGTGGTCCAAGATGGGTTAAGATTTACAGATCCTTCTATAAAAAAAGAAGTTAGGGATGTTGTGAGATGGGTGAGGAATTCCCTGCAAAAAGACTCAAGAAGTTTAGAGAGCTTGCTGACCTGGTTGGCGTGGAAGCCAAATGTGCATTACAACTTGATGTTCCAACAAGATGGAACATCACATATATCATGCTCAACACTGTTGTTCAATACCAGAGGGTCTTTGAAGCTTATGAGGAGAATGATCCCTCACTGTCTGCTGATTTATTTGATTCTGTTCCAAATTTTTTAGACTGGCTTTCTGTGCAAAGCTTAGTCCTCCTTCTGAAAGGATTCTATGAGATGACTGTGAGAATATCTTGTTCTCTCTATGTCACTTCAAATAGTTTCTTTTCTAAGATTTCTGACTTGGGTTGCATGCTGGATGACATGATTGCATCTGATACAAGCTCTGAAAAGGAAAACTGTATTTTTGTTTAAAGGTTTTGTGCATTCTGTATTTTTGTATGTTTGTTCATTTATCTTATTGACTGATTGTGTGTTTTTTCTTCTGTGTTCTGTCTACTTTTTTTTTTTAAGGCAATGGGATACCAAATGAAACAAAAATTTCAGAAATATTGGGGAGATCCAGAGAAAATGAACTTCTTGATATTTTATGCAAATATCTTGGACCCTAGGGATAAGATTGAGTATATGCCTGCCCAATTGTATGGCGAAGAAAAAGGAAAATCATGCTTTGATAAGGTTCAATCTTCTATGGTTGAGCTTTTTAATGATTATGCAGCCACCTATACTGTCCCCTCTAGTACTGTCACCTCTGAACCAGTTAATGTCCATTCTCAGACCTCAGTAAGTTCAGTTGGAAAACCTCGGTCTAGATTGAAAAGCCAGCTAAAAAAACAGATAATGGAGAGTGGTGGAAGTTGTAAGCAGACTGAACTGCAGATTTATCTAAGTGAAAACATAGTGATAATGGAGAGTGGTGGAAGTTGTAAGCAGACTGAACTGCAGATTTATCTAAGTGAAAACATAGTGGAAGATGGAGGTCGTACTAGTGGCTTTGGGTAAATTTACAGGGTGCCCAGGGGGAATCGTCACTTGCGGGAATTGAACCAGGGTTCTCCCGAAATTCCTCCCCACAAAGAGAGCTCACTTGCCACTTGAGCTACCCCGTTGGGTTCTAATAGTAGGGTATTAGATGCCTTTAGGAGTTCCTTAACTCCTAAAATTGTGGAAGCCCTTGTCTGTGCACAAGATTAGTTGAGGGCACCTAATCACCCAATCTCTATTGAGGAAAATTTGGATGAGGCTGAAAGATTGGAAAAGGGTAAAATTTCTAACTTTCTAGTTAAATAGTTAATTGTTATTTGTCAATTGTTAATTGTTATACTTTCTAAACTGTTTTGTTTCTTTTTTGTGCAGAATTGTCCACTGGAGCTGCTGGTTCCTCACAAAGTAATGTTGGAACACTTCCAACAATCCCTGTAATACATTTAGTCATTTATACATTTATTAACACCCTACTTTCAGTTTATATAGATGTTATAATGTTATACATTATGCATGTAACTATGTGACATTGTGAGGTCTTTGAGGCAAGCATACATGTTACAACTGCTAAGTGGCTTGGTAACTTTTTTTTATAAATGTTGATGCCTTAGGAAGTTAAGCCCTTGAATCCATCATCTGGAAGTTGTATGGAATTGTGCCTTTCTGGAATCTGGACTTCTGGTTCTGGTATATCACTTCCCTTCATATCATATTATGATATTCTCAAATAATCACTTGTCTAATGTAATTGTTTTTGGCTATGATGATGTTTCCACCATTAGTCTGAATTAAAAGGACTTTGGGAATTTGGGTTGGTATGTTGCTCTGATTGAACTCAAGAAGCAATTTGCCCCAACTCTAACATGAAATGACAAAAAGTACTCTAAGCCTTTTTTTTTTTTTAATCTTAAGTTCTGTGTAGTTTTCTACTCAAGTCAGTGTGTTGTTTATCACTTTATTGTCTTTTAATGATTTTCAAGCTTTAATGAGCAGGAAGAAGAATAGAGGGATAACAAAATTGACTTTTGAGTGGCTAATTGGTGGCTGATTGATGCCTTGCTGCTTGCTGATTGCTGTTGAAATCCTTGAACTGCTAATGGCTGGCTTTTGCTGCCTTAGTCCTTAGAGGCTTAGACAGACAGATATTTTGTGTTTTTGTAAACTGTAAACATTTGTGAACTATAACAATCCTATTAGATTATTCTTTCTTAGACAGTTTCAGTTTTTATGAATTGTAAATCAGTAAATGTTAATTTTGATGTAAGTTAATTAGTTTAGTTTTTATTTTTAGCTTTTAAGTTTTAAAGTAAATGTTATAGTTGAACACTTGCATAGTTGCACTTGAACTTGAATGGTTTTCTAAATGTTTGTAACCGAATCAACCCGACCGAAACCGAAATGCCAAAATCCGAAAGGATTTTGGTCTAATAAACAAAGTGTTGGGTTGTGCTTTTCTAGTCCGAAACAAAGTGGTGGGCGGACCCGTCCGCTGCACAGCCCTACTCTAAATAAAATTTTATAAAAAAAATTAAAGGCATACGACGTCGGTTCTCCGGCCGACATCATATGTTCTGAATTAAAAAAAAAAAAAAAGAAAAAAAAAAAACGTAGAGGTATCCTTCATGTGAGCCTTGTAGCGGCTGGACTTTGGATTCCGTGCGTCCCATTACTGTTCCAATAACCATTTCTTGCAGATAAACCCAATCCTTCTCTCTCTTGCTTTCTCTTTCATCCAACTCACCATCTAATCTACTAAAACCTTCAAAAAACCTCCTGATTTAGATGCTCTAATGGCTTAAACTTTTTGATGCAAGAGTTGTTCGGACGTCCCTTCAATCATAGACCGGGCACCGGGAGAAACTGAAGATGACAAACCCTCGAACAATAAAGGAAAAATAATTAAACCTGCATAAGAGAGATTATATTATCAAATATATAAAATAATCTCATCAGATCAGAATATATTACTCTCAGTGTGACTCCAATCCGTACTCTTGCCACTTGCATAAATTATTGTAAACAATACAATCTATATTTGATTGTAAATGATGCTTAAACCTAAAGGTACTAAATACCCCACAGTGTGTCATGTCTACAATGTTTAGTTGATTATTATATATTAATTAATGTTCATCAGCAGATAATATCATGATGCTTATATGCTAATCTATACATTCTGTTTTTTTAGCATTGTGATGATTTTACGACATGGGTTTCGTCATTATATTACTTTCTCAACTTCATTTGCATCACACAAATAACTCAATAATTTAAATTTCAATCAGAATCCTCTAACCAAATTCACCTTAATTTCTCTCTAATGACAAAAACTTGTGTGAGACCGTCTTACGGGTCTCAATCTGTCAGACGAGTTTGATTGATAAATGAGGCTAAAGATTCAATCTATTAATAAAAAAAAATGTTGACCAATTAATTAAAGATCCGATCTGTCTCATTAATTGAGACCCTAATTAAAGATCCGATCTGTCTCATTAATTGAGACCCTTGAGACGGTCAGTCTCACCAGTCATTATACCGTGGACCATGGATCATGGTTGATACTGCAGTTGTGTTGAACGGATACTGCAGTTGTGTTGAAAGGAAACTGCAGTTGCGCGGAACATCCGTCTGGAACTGCAGTTGTGTTGAACGGATACTTCAGTTTTGTTGAAAGGATACTGCAGATGTGTTGAACGGATGAACGATCTCTGTTCGCGCAACTGCAGTTTCCTTCCAACACAACTGCAGTATCTTTTCAACACAACTGCATGCACTATCCATTCAACACAACTGCAGTATCCGCCATAATTATGATCCACAATATAATTTGCGCAGTCTCACACAAGTTTTATCCCTCCCCAATTGAATGACGTAACTATATACCTCACCTCATCTTAGAATTCAGAAGATTTTCAACTCCCAAAAAATCTGCGGGCTCTGATCTGCACCAATAGTCAATAAAGAACAACACATGATCGATAATGGGAGTGAAACTTGAATGGACCACCACTTTTGGCGGGATTATTCAGATGTGACTAATCGATCGCAAGTATGGAAGTGGGCTCTCTCTTCCTCAAACACTACCCAGTACCCACTACTTCTTTCTTTTACATAGTACGTGTAACATCCCTTCCGTTAACAACTCTCATCTTCTACAATTCTTTGCCTCACTTAAAAGCTTGTTCATACTCCATTAGCATTTAGTGGTAGCTTAGTGATTCTTATCTCTATCAATGTTTGTTTTCAAACTTTGAATGGACAACAACTTGATTACCTATTTGGGGACTATAATGGGTAGAATGGCTTTGGCCTATTGGTTTAGAAAGTATTTGCTTCATTATACTTAGGGCTTGTTTGGTTATCAGCGGTTAGCTTTTAGCGGTAGCGGATTGTGTTAGCGGTTATTAAATAGCGGATTGTATTAGCGGGTTTGACCAGTGGATTGTATTAGCGGTTTGTAAAAAGATGTTTGGTAAAATTAGCTGTTTAGATTAGCGGTTAACATGTAAAATGACCAAAAGGGTATACATACATAATATAATATAATAATAATAATAATAATAATAATAATAATAATAATAATGATTAACATTACAAAGAAATTAAAGCAAATATTTTAAAAAATAAACAATCAAAAAAAAAAACAAAGAATAAGGGGAGCGGTACACTTCTCCAAAAAAAAAAAAAAAGAATGATGTAATGTATGATATTAGCGTTTCAATTTTGGCGGATTGGATAGCGATTCGCTAAGTGAAAAAGCCATTAACCAAACGTTTTTTTTAGCGGTTTGACTTTGTCAAAACGCTAAAGATGGTCAAACCGCTAAAAATGGCGGATAAGCTGATAACCAAACATGGCCTTAATCGGACCAATAACTAAATGCTAAGACACGTCTGAAAATAAAAGTAAAAAGTGAGTTTAAAGAGTGAATTCAATGTAATGGTTTTATAAATTAAATAATATGAGTATGTACATATGTTTTTTGAAGGAATTCATATATCATTAATGCGAAACTAGCAAAGTAACAACACAGGGAGGGGGAAATGAGATCCACTCCTCCGGACCAACTTTATAACTAATATGAGTATGTATATATATGACCAAAGAATTCATAATAAATTATTATTAGCTTACCAACAAAAGGTCTTAAAAGATATGGAGTACAACACATTTTAGCCAGTAATTAATTTGGTCCCAATCCGCGAAAGATTTCTGTAACATGTTAAAGAGGTAATGAAACATTTGGTTCGCGGAATAGGCCTGTAATGAAATAGCATTCCCAGTAATAGGCCTATTCTGCTATTTGGTAAAACTTTGTTCCTGGGAATGACCTATTCCCCTTGCAAGGAGAATAGAGATTCAAACTTTATATTCCCAGAAACATTGTTCTTGGGAATAACCTATTCCCCCTACAAGGAGAATAGAGATTCAAACTTTCTATTCCCAGAAGTATTGTTCCTGGGAATGACCTAGTCCCCTTGCAAAGGGAATAGAGATTCCTAGGCCCCCCTTAGGTATTAGGCTATTCTTGAGTTCTCAGAAATAGCCTAATGTTGTTATTTTCAATTTTACTCCTTGGCGCGTTTTGGAGAAAGATCTTCCTTTTCCCAAAATGCTCCTATATTATTTAAAAAAAAATTGTAACTAAGAACAATTAAGATTCATAAAATGAATGATGAGTTTTTGGCTTTTTAAAGCTTCCTCATCTTGTTGTCAATTTCAAAAGAGAAGCAATGCTTCTCTTATATTTGAGCTCCTCTTCATAAGTTACCGATGTGGGATTAAAAATTTCAATTTGTGTTTTAAAAAAATATTATATATATAATTTTGTTTTGTATTATTATTATTATTATTATTATTATTATTATTATTGTTATTGTTATTGTTATTGTTATTGTTATTCTTATTACATATTTTATAAGGGTATTTATGTCTTTTAAAACATATTTCATTTCTATTCCTTAAACCAACCAAACACTGTAATATAATTCCTAAAGTCTATTCCTTCCGTGAACCAAACAATAGAATACAATTCCTACTCTATTCCTTGCCTATTCCATATATTCCTTATGTAATAGAATTCCTATTACCTCAAAATTCATTCCGTGAACCAAACGTGTTGTAAGTGAATATGCATATTTACTTCTCATCTTATTAATAACCATTCTTGCAGTTTTTTAGTATCCTCTAATAATTCCTTATACACTTCTAATTTTCATTTATATTTTCTCAGCATTATTTTTTTTTAAATTTTAATTTGGTCCCAATCCGCAAAATTTTTTTATAATATTAACGGTATATGTATATTTGCATAACTTTAAAAAATTGTAATTTTATTTCATTCCCATAGGCATAAGATTCTAGTAAGAAGAATAGGAAGTGTTTGGTAAATAGTTGTTAGCTGATTGAGTTAGTGAGTTTGATTAATTGATAGTATTAGTTGGTTGTAGAAAAATATTTGGTAAATTAGTTGTTAACTGATAGTTCATTACATGCAAAATGACTTTCTAAAGAAGTTGGTCTAAAAAGATGCTTAAAACATGAGTTAATTCCATTTTTGGTCCTAGATTTATAGGTGGCATTCAACTTTTAGTCCTTTTTTTAAAAAAACATCCACTTTTGGTCCTAGTATTATTGTGGCATGATCATTTTTGGTCCTTCGTCAAGAAAATCATTGAAATGCCATTAAATACAATGACATTTTGATCATTTTTATACAAATTAGGTTGATCCGCTATATTTTTTATGTTTATTTTCTGAAACAAAATCAAAATTGAAGATTGAAATGCTCTTGTTTTAGGCGAAATTTAAACTGTTTTGATGATGGAGGACCAAAAATGGTCATGCATGCCGCAATAATACTAGGACCAAAAGTGGATGTTTTGAAAAAAAAGGACTAAAAGTGGAATGCCACCTATAAATCTAGGACCAAAAATGGAATTAACTCCTTAAAACATCTTTTTGAATTTTAACATTTTAGAGCAATAAGCGATTACAAAAAGCTAATTAATCAAACACTCTATTGATTTTTTAATAAGTCAAACAGTTAATAGTGATTATACAAGTCAAAAATTAATTGATAAAGTAACTATGTTACCAAACAAGACTTTAAATAAATAAAATAATTGGCCTTGATTGGGCATGACGCATGAAAGCCAATACGACAATGCACTATATTGTATCATTTCTACATAGCAAATAAATAATAGAAACGTACAGAAGCAAGAGTATGGTGGCAACGAAGCAGTTCATGTGAAGTTGAAGCCTAGCGGAAGACATGGAAAAATGATGATAGCCAACATGGAAATTGGCAAAGGAGAAAGGACAAACAGATGAATACTATGGATCGGCCGGAGTGGGATTTATTCATTGAATTTCTTGTTTAATATTATGTGGCTAAATAGTATATTATTATGGAATAGGATGCTAATCATATCTCGGGCTGTTCTTGATATGATATGATATGATATGCATTCATCATAATTTCGATTTGTAGGGACTATGGACTGAACCGTTCTTATAATCTTCTGGAAATCGGTCACTATAATAATCATTTGATAAATTTTTTTTGGTGGATATTTAGGCACTATATAAATTAAAATAGCAAAAATTTTAAATTATTCATCTATTTTAGTTACCACACAAGAAAAACCAAGAGAGTATTTGTCAAGAATCAAACCCGTGACCTTCTAGTACAAAAATTATATATGCTCTACGTACTTAATTAGCCACCTTTCAAGGCACCAATATATATATATATATGTGTGTGTGTGTGTTTGTGTGTGTGTGTGTGTGTGTGTGTGTGGGCGTGCTCACATGTGAGAATCAATGTCTAAAAAAGAACTGAGAACCAATCATAGCTATCCACGTGTTTAAATATAACCGATCAGATCTATTTTATATAAAAAAAAAAAAATACGTCGTGATATTTTTGTAAATAACTCAAAAATTGGTGCAAGTAGCATGTGTTAAAAGTGCAAGTATGCAAGCAAAAAGTGCAAGTGAAATCATTTAAGGCAATTCTGGAACGTACAGACAATTCTCAAGATCAAGGCAAAAGCATGTATCAGCTTAACTCTGTAAGTTTCAATGCCTTAATTCAATTCTAATTTTCATCCTGTTTCCCATGAAGAGAAAGTTTTCATTTTCCGTTTGAGGTTGAAAATCATAAAACCTTGTATAATGTTAAAATCACATGAGTTGTAGCACTAGTGTCTAACCACCAAGTATTAGAAGGGACTCCAATAAGACTGGATTCAAAGCATACTGAAATTGAATGTATACCTTTCTTTTCCATCCATGCTTTCCTCTTTAGGCATTCAACATTTTTGTGCCTAGGTTTGTTATGGAAATAGCATTTATGAACTTTCTGAATAGCATCTTGCACCTTTATAGGATGTTTACCCTTCTTTTTTACTTTTAAACTTGCTACCATTACCACCGACGTCAGAACTGCCATGAAAAGTCAAGTGAGCAACAGAGGGTTTGGAACTTGAGACTTCCCTGGAACTCTTTCACCGAGTTCAACCTCAAGACCTTTATGTTGGTTATAAATGTTAACCGTATGAGTGATATGCTCATCCATGGACTTACTTATATCTTACCTTTTGGTAGACAATTCATTAATGAGAGTTGCCACCAAAGACTTATCCATAATGTCCGTTTTGACAAAACTTTTGATCTCTTCCATGAATTTTCTTGCATTTTCTGTTTTAGGCATGGAGGGTTTGATACTCGGTGCAATGCTCATCTTAAAAGAAAAGCTAAGCAACAACCGATTCGATAGCCTTTTATCACCTTTTGAGCTAGCAACAGTAGGTTTAACGGGCTTATCCTGAAGAAGAGCAAACTCGAGTCCATACATGCCAGCATTAAACTTGACATACTTGATCTAGTCATCACAATTATGCCCGTCGAACTTGATGCCTCCACCATTACCACCATTACGGTGTGGTACCATAGTGTTCACTACAAACATTTTTCTCACATAACAATTGTTTTGAGTAACAAATATTTATTCAGACTTTGTTTGATAGACTTTAAGTTTTCATTTAAATCCGTCTTTGGGTCAAATTTAAATACAATGTCAATTTATCGGCATGCATCATTCATACATACTGAAATGAGACTATTCATCAAGTTTAAATTTAATATATAGGTCATCTTTGAACATGCGCTACATATTCACAAAACAAGAATCACAATCTCCTAAATTGTCATCAATCGCATGTAATTATGCTGTGGACCCAGGTCCACCTTGCAAGGTGGACCTGGGTCCAAAACTACGTCGTTTTTGTCTTTTTTTTTTTTAATTAGTAAACATATTGCTAAATATAGAATTGTCCAAAAATGTGTGAATGTATAGGTTTCAAAGTGTGAATGTAGAGTATAGAAATCGTGAATGTAGATTTATGATTGTGTGAATGTAGAGTTGCCCAAAAATGTGTGAATGTGGAGGTTTTAAATTGTGAATATGGAGTATAGAAATCGTGAATGTTGAGTTATGCATGTGTGAATCTGTAATAGAGTTAAGAAGTTCTAGAAACTTGTAGCCCTGTAATGTGTGAATGTAGAGTTTTCAAGTTGTGAATATGGAGTATAAGAACTATGAATATAGAGTTTTGAATGTGTGAATGCATAACAGCGGTAATATAGTTACTAAACATATAATCCTGTAATGTGTGAATGTGGAGTTTACAAAGTGTGAATGTAGAGTATAGTGTATGTAAATGTAGACCCAGGTCCACCTTGCAAGGTGGACCTGGGTCCACGACATAACAACCCTCTGATCCACCTTTGGGCCCAAAACAAGAATCACAATCTCCTAAAACAAATAGACCCAAATTAATTTGTCTTTTTAGAGGGCCCAACCGGGCCAAACGTGGCCGAACAAGATAATCCATCATTTTCTTTAATTAATTATGGACACTGTAAATCAACCCAAGTACTAAAGTAGGCTCACTTTTTGTTATTATTATTAAATGGTCCAAGTCTGGCCAAATTGGGCCAGACCTGCCCAAACCAAATAACCCATCATTATATTCTTCATCTCTTTTAACTCTTTGTTTCTAAAAGGTTGAATCCCCAATTTTAAGGGCCCCAGTTATTATGCCATGGACCCGAGTATATCTTACAAAGTGGACCCCGCCCGCGTCCATGTTCACAATTTCATTACTCCATGTTCACAATTTCATAATTCTATGTTCACAAATTCATAACTCTATGTTCACAATTTCATAACTCTATATTCAACAGTATCAAAACTCTATGTTCAACAGTATAACACAATTTTTGAATTTATATAACAAAATTGTGAATATAAAGTTCAAAAATTGTGAATATTGAGTAATGTAATTTTGTATATTGATATCTAAAATTGTGAACATAGAGTTCTAAAATTATGAACATAGGCTCAGGTCCATTTTGCAAGGCGGACTCGGGTCCATAGCATAATTCGCCGTCCCCACACCCTGACCCAACAAAGTATCTTGGGAGGAAGAAAATCATGGTAAAGTACTCAACTGAACACAGATGTTAGACCTTTGCTTACTTTAAGAAGTTGCCCTCACACTACCGTTGGTGAGACTCGATCCATGATTTTTGCTCCCAAACTTCATCTCTTTAACTCTTAAATTGATTCCAGGAAGAGAGAGAGAGAAAAACAGGAGCAGGTTGAAGCGATCGAATGGAAAGGCGATGGTATGTCGCAGCCAGCTCCGCTGCCATCGATTGATTTTGATTCCAATAAAAAATATTATACAGTGATAATGATTAATTCCATAATTAATAAAACCGTATGATTAAAAATCCTCAAATATTATTAAAAATAATTTTAGTGATTAATCAATTTACAAACAAGCTCTAGTAACAAATATTAAATAAATCTTTATGCGCTATAACTTAACTGCAGAAGCACAGTTAACATCCAATCGCATGTAAATTAAATCAATCAACTAAACAATGTTCATGATCATGAATTTTTAATTAAACAATAAATAAATATATATGATCCTAAAGTTTTCCTGGGTAAATGTAGTACTGTCAAAGCATGCTGGCCCGCCCCGTTACACTCGCCCCACCGCGGGCCAAATTTCTGGCGGACTTTTGCGGGCCGGCCAATTAGGCCCGTGGGCCAAAATTTGTGTAACCCTAATCCGCCCCGTGCGGGTTCGCGGGCCCCGCGGGCTTTTCATCTTCCTCTTCTTTTTTTTTTTAAAGAAAAATTATATATATATTCACCGTGTGTGAATATATATATATATATATATATATATATATATATATATATATATATATATATATATATATATATAATTTATTTATTTATTTTTTAAAATTCTTTTTACTTAGCCCGTGGGTCGGCTTGCGGCCCGCACGGGTTAGCCCGCGTGAGCCGCGGATTAATTTTGGCCCGCCCCATTAGGCCCGCATTTTCGCGGGCCTATTTTTTCATGACCCGCACCCGCCCCACCGCGGGGCGGGTTAGCAGGCCAGCCCGTGGGCTTTGGCCCTCTTTGACAGCCCTAGGTAAATGTGATGAAACCCTCTTTAATTTCAAGAGGAATGAGAAACATCATTTAAAAACCCATAACATTTTCTAACATACATATTTTAACTCTTATATTTTAACAATATGAGAGAGAGAGAATTTCAGCCAGTAATTCCAAAAAGGTAATTATTAAAATGGTCTCTTGACTATAATGAAATTACCAATTTCATCCCGAGTTAACGGATGTCTAAGGGAAAATAAACAGATGATCAAATTGGTTAAGATTTTTAAAGTTGAGAGACTTAATTAATAAAAAACAAAAAATCAATGACCAAATTAATAATTTCACTATAGTTAAAAGACTATTTTGGTAATTAACTTGTACTTTTAGAATTAAATGTTCTGATACCATTTTGGTAATTAACTTGTACTTTTAGAATGAAGTGTTCTGATACATTATATATGATACATGTATTTATTGTCTTTTGTTTTGGTTTATCATTTTAAATTTTCTGCATTAAGAGATCATTGGCTGCTTGAGGTGGACCAATCTCTGGTAGGGGTGGGCATTTTGGTTCGATTTATCTGAATCGAACCAAATCGATCTGATCCGAATCGAACTAGTACTACAAAACCGAATAATTCGTGATTCTTGTAAACCGAACGGTTCTGTTAAAAACCGAACCGAACCGAACGGTTTAGTAAAAACTGAACCGAACTTTGTTAGGGTTTAATAATAATAATAATAACAACAACAACAACAACAACAACAACAACAATAAAAATAATAATAAAATAGTAAATCTAAGTCCCTTGATGCCTGCTCCGTTATTTAATTCTTATTCTCAAGTATCTCTCTTAAATTTTTTATTTGATTTCTTTATAGCTTGTTCTCTACTTTGCGCTTCTGTTGTTTGTTGCAATTGTTCTTTACATTACAATTAGTACTTAGTAGTATGAATTGCTATTTTCTTACATATATAACTAGTTTCACACGCGCATTGCACGAATGGGTTAATGCCCAATGTTTATATTCAAATAAATATTTGAAAGTATATCAATACAAGATTATATAGGAGAAGTTTATACATAGGTAATTAAATGTCGAATTTGTTATTTAAATATGTAACTCAAAGTATATGAATCCAAGATAATATATGAAATTCATTATAATTGTCATTAATATAGGTTTTTTTTTTTTTTTTTTTTAGTCCATGTAGGATTGAGAAAAGCGAAAGAGAAGAAGGGAACAAAAAGAAGAAAAAAAAAAAAAGCAAAAAAAAAAAAACAAAATCTGACATATCCAAAAAAAATTGTCTCCCGCGCCCAACATGGTGCGTGTAGTGCATGGGCTATTATGAACGTATAAGTGTTGCTAACGTGTGAAACTTGGCTTATTTCTCTCACCATGTGGACCTCACAAAAAACCAACATGGTGTGTGCAGTGCACAGGCCACGGGCTAGTTTGATAGCCTGGCCTCTTGAAATAATGTACTTTAAAAAATGTATTTTACGTACACAAATAATGTACTTTTAGTATATTAAAGTGTATGGTCTGTACACCGGTTTTTTTTTTTTTTTTTTTGGATTTTTTTTGGATTTAGTGGCTTAATTGCTTAGTGTTTCTGAGTTCAGTGGCTTATTTGGAGCTTATTCGAGCTCGATGGCTTAATTGCTAAGTTTTCCTAAGTTCAATGGCTTATTTGGAGCTTATTCGAGTTCGATGACTTAATTGTTAATTCCTAAATAGTTCAGTGGCTTATTTGTACGTTTTCCAAATAAATTTTATTAGAGTTTAATAGATTTATTATTGCATGGGTTAAAAATGAAACTTTCTTGAAGAGTTGTGGGTGTATATTGCAATGATAAAAAGTTATAGACTAAAACAACTAGCAATGAACAATTGAGGGGTATTTAACCGCACTTTTATTAAATCTAAGAAATGATTTGTTCACCATTATATTTCACACTTTGATTTTTTAGCGAAGCATTTGCACTACAAATACATAGGTGAGTACTAAAGTTACAATGGGCACTCGGGTTTACTGGAGACGGACAAATGAATTGACAGTCTTCATTGGAGTGGCAAAACACAGGTTGCACATTTCTTGCCTCAGCCTCAAAGAAACCACCACCTACATATACAAACAATGAAATGCTTAATTACCACAATTACAACAAATATTAATTACATTCATTAAGTGGAGAAATTCGATCTTCATTTAAAAAAATAAGAAGAAAAAAAGCTAGAGAAAGAAAAATAGATTAGAGAATACATTTATTTGTACATTTTTTTTTGCTAATAGAAAATAAGATTTGGATAAATGAAAAGAGGGAAAAAGAAAAGTAAATAAAATTAGAGAATATGGTGTGGTAAAATGAAAAAATAGAGATTATGGTTATTGAAGGAAACATAAAATTGAAATGAATACATACGATAACTTTTTGTTGGGAATAGCTAGGTCGGTAGGGAATCAAAGTATCATTTATTTGGCTAATTAGCAGAGTAATTTATCGTTGTTAAGTAATAATTTGTGAATAACAAGGAAAAAAGGGAATAGAAAAAGACTTACAATATTGAATGAGACAAATATGAAGAGAATGTTCAATGTTTTGAGATACAAAATGATGTCAAAATTTTTGGTTTGATTGCATTTGTTGCTTAGTAAAGAAAATTAAAAATTGTTAAGATAGTGTGTTTCTCATGCCTGAAGACAATGATCAAATGTTTCTATGTTTGTGCTAAGTTTTAAGTTTATTATACGAGAGTCGGACTCGTATAACAAGTCATATTAAAGTTATAAAAATATTTTTAGAATTGAAGAACCTTGAAATAAGAGGCTAAGAAGTGAAAAAGTAATGTTGTGAAAGTGGTAAAGAGAATAAAATGTAAATTTTCTATTTTACCTTGAAATTTTAAATATTTTTTAAATTTTCCGTCAAATTTAATTGTCAGGGACAAAATGCGCCACTTCATTCGTAACTGAGGTACTAAATTCGGATACTGACATAACTCAGGAATTGAGTCGGTACTCTTGGTATATCTCAGGGACCAAAGGTGCAATTTTCCCTTACATTTATTAAGTGGAGAAATCATTCTTCATTTAAAAAAAAAAAAAAAAAAAGAAGCTAGAGAAGAAAAATTGATTAGAGAATACATTTTTTTGTACACTTTTTTTTCCCAATAGAAAAAATAAGATGTGGATAAATGAAAAAAGTGAAAAAGAAAAGTAAACAAAATTAGAGAATATGGTGTGGAGAAAAAAAAATAGAGAATATGGTTATTGAAGCAAGCATGAAATTGAAAATTTGAAATGAATCCATACGATATAACTTTTTGTTGGGTATATGTCGGTAGAGAAACGAAGTATCATTTATTTGCCTAATTAACAGAGTAATTTATTGTTGTGAAGTAATAATTTGTGAATAACAAGGAAAAAAAGTGAATAGAAAAAGACTTACAATATTGAATGAGACAAACAATGAAGAGAATGTTCAATGCTTTAGAAGCCATTCTTGTAGATATTAATTTTCTTATTTTTACTCCTTCTATGTTACTATGAATAGGAGAATGCATTTGTATTTATAGTGGGAGGGAGATCAATACAAAACAAAAGAAATGGAAAAAAATCTTAAAATAAATTAAATAATTTGCAAGTTTGGTAATTCTATTTGCAAATTTCCCTTTTAGGGTGTGAAATTTATTAATTAGAAGAAAATATAACACTATAAATCAATACAGAAATCATTACATAACGTATCTGCATTTGCATTTATAGGGAAGGGAGATCATTACAACATAAATGGGAAAAAAATCTTAATATAATTTAAATAATTTGTAAGTATATATATAAAATTTCAAATTTTATTTGCAAATTTCCCTTTTAGGCTGTGAAATTTATTAATTTGAAGAAAGTGTAACACTTGAAACCTATACAAAAGTCATTACATAACGTATTTTCATTTATATTTATAGTGGGCGGGAGATCATTACAAAACAACATAAATGAAAAGAAATCTTAATATAATTTAAATAATTTGTAAGTATATATAGAAAATTTTAAATTTTTATCTGCAAATTTCTCATTTGGGTTATAAAATTTATTAATTAGAAGAAAACGTAACGCTAGAGAACTATATAGAAATCAGTGCACAACGTATTTGAATTTGTTTTTATAGTGGGAGGGATATCAATACAAAAATACAGAAATGGAAAACAAATCTTAATATAATTTAAATAATTTGCAAGTATATATAGAAATTTTTAATTTTTATTTGCAAATTTCCCTTTTAGGCTGTGAAATTTATTTATTTGAAGCAAACGTAACGCTTGAAAATCTATACAAAAATCATTACATAACGTATTTGCATTTATATTTATAGCTAGTGGGCAGGAGATCATTACAACCCAACATAAATGAAAAAAAATCTTACTATAATTAATTTAAATAATTTGCAAGTATATATAGAAAATTTATAATTTTTATTTGCAAATTTCCCATTTATGTTGTGAAATTTATTAATTAGAAGAAAACGTAACGCTAGAGACCTATATAGAAATCACTACATAACGTATCATCACTTTATTGAATACTTTTTATACTCCATTGAAAACTTCAACGTATCATAACGCACCATTACTCTATAGTCTATACTCCATTGAAATCACTACATAAAGTATATATCATCACTTTATCAGTTTATTGGAAATTTTTATTTTTATTTTCAAATTTCCCTTTTAGGTTGTGAAATTTATTAATTAGAAGTAAACGTAACGATAGAGACCAATATAAAAATCACTACATAACATACCATCACTTTATTGAATACTTTTTGTACTCTATTTGTCCCATTTTACCTGTCTATTTATTATTCATTGGTCAAATTATCACATTTTTTTTTTGTTTTTTTGGTATTTTTTTTAATTCATATAATTTCCTAGCATTTGTCTATCTCCAAGTGATTGAACCGACTTAAGGGATTCCTTATCTCAATAGAAGATTTCTAGAACCGTAGAAGTGTTAGATCTTTCCTCAAATCCAAAGCCCCTAAAACATCACCATAATAACAATATTTTTCATGCACTAATATTAACACTTAAGTTAAAGCTTAAGTCTTAGGAGGAATAAAACCGAACAAAACCGAAGTTCTTACCTAGAGTAGAGTTCTTGGAGTTGAAGAATTGCCTAAGGCTTTCTTAGATCACAATAGAAGACTAAACTAAAAAAAATGGCTCACTTCTTCTTCCCTAAGTGTAAAATCTGAAAATGAGAGAGAGATATGTGATCTTGGTGTGATTTTGTTCTTGATCTACAAGTAACAAGTGCAACTAGGCCATACCTCCATTAATGCCTCATTAATTGCTCAATCCAACTTAGATTTACTTGCCACATGTCAACACCCCATGAATTCCTTACAAGATCTCAAATCTAATTGGCAAGTTTATGCTTAAATCAGATGAATGTTCGGAGGATTATAACTTGATTCGGGAAAATTCTAATACCAAAATTATCGTAAAAATATTCCCGTCGCAAATCACCAATTTTGGGAATTTTCCGGTAATCCGCTAAATTTAGGTTCAGAGTCCGTAACAATTCATCCCTTACAGTCCATCTAAATTTTTTTTCTTGAGTTAATTAGAAATTCAGGCTTAATCGTATGATACTTAATAATCCCAATTCTAGAAAATTCGAACTGAATCTATATCCTTAAAATTTCTTGGTTCGTGACCGGTACGTAGTTCGCAGCTTATTGATAACTAATCCAAAAATAAATTCGAGCACCAAACAGTCTTCTCTTAAATGTCATAGCCTAAAAAAAAATTCATATCGCTATTCTCGAATTTTTAACTATGCCGTAAAAACCGAGGGGTTACAGTCTTCCCTCCTTAAAAATAGTTTCGTCCTCGAAACTGCTCCTTTCGTCATTCGATGGTTTCTACTTACCCTTTTCCTTCTTAAAACGGATTTTCTAACATGCCTAACCTAAACTCATATCTTAGCTAGGCACGAAAAAGGTTAGGTCGATCCTACTAACCTGAATTAAATAATTCGGGATAACGTTCCATCATATCGCTTTCTAATTCCCATGTAGCCTCATCGGGACTGTGGTTCGACCATTGTACTTTGATCATTTTGATCGATTTTCTCCTCGTGTCTCGCGTTTTTGAGTCCAAAATTCGAATTGGTCTCTGCTCGTAGGTTAACGAATCGTCTATTTCGAGTTCCTCTGGTTCTAATACGTGGGATTCGTCAGGTACATACCGCTTGAGTTGAGAAATATGGAATACGTTATGTACTTTATCAAGCTCAATCGATAGGGCTAGTCGATAGGCTAGGTTTCCGACCCTTTCTAGAATTTCGTAGGGTCCTATATATCGAGGACTTAATTTTCCTTTCCTCCCAAACCTTTTCACTCCTTTAGTAGGTGAAACCTTCAGTAACACCTTCTCTCCAGCTTGGTACTCCGTGAATTGTCGCTTTAAGTCGGCGTACGACTTTTGTCGATCCTGGGCGACTTTCATCCTTCCTTGAATTAATTTGATTGCCTCAATGGTCTCATGGAGGTACTGTGGTCCAAGTGTGACGACATCGCCCTTGTCGTTCCAACACAGAGGACTTCGACACTTTCGCCCATATAATGCCTCGTAAGGTGCCATCTTAATACTCGCGTGGTAACTGTTGTTATAGGAGAATTCTATTAGATCTAATTGTTCATCCCATGAACCTTGGAAGTCGAGTACGCAACCTCTGAGCATGTCTTCCAACGTTTGTATCGTTCGTTCCGTTTGACCATCCGTAGCGGGATGAAAAGCCGTACTCAATTTGAGTTGAGTGCCCATTCCTGCTTGTAATGCTCCCCAAAAACGTGATAGAAACCGTGACTCTCTATCTGAAACGATATCTCGCGCTACCCCGTGGTGCTTAACCACGTGTTTCACATAGGCCCTAGCCAATTTCTCCATTGACCATGTTTTATTCATTGGAATGAATCTCGCGGTCTTGGTTAATCGATCGACAACGACCCAGACTTGATCGTTTCCTGCCTTAGTCCTAGGTAAACCTCCTACGAAATCTATAGAGATTGAGTCCCATTTCCACTGCGGAACTTCTAATGGTTGCAGTAATCCCTTGGGTTTACTTCTTTCTGCCTTGACCCTTTGGCAGTTCAAACATTTCGCCACAAATTCAGCTACATCATTCTTCATGCCCGACCACCAAAAGTTTTGTCTTAAGTCCTCATACAATTTATCCCCACCAGGATGAATTGAATAGGGCGTGTAATGGCCTTCTTTCATTATTTGCTCCATTATCTTCTTACACCCTTTTGGTATTACCCATCTACCTTGAAATCTTACACTCCCATCCGGGTGTAATTCAAATGGCCCATACCTTCCATCGACCATCTTTTCCTTGACGTTCTCCACCCAATTATCCTCTTCCTGAGCTCGCTTGATTTCCTCAAATAGGGTTGGAGTAGTCGACATATAATATAACTTCCTCTCTTGCTCCTCTTGAGCACTCATCCTTACCTCCAGATTGAGTCCTTGAAACTCCTTACATAGCTGCTCGGTAGTATCCAAAGAGCATGGCTCGTCTTTCGGCTCAAGGCATCAGCCACCTTATTTGCCTTGCCCTCATGATACTGAATTTCCAAGTCGTAGTCCTTGATCAATTCCAACCATCTCCTTTGTCTCAAATTGAGATCTCTCTGAGTGAAGATGTACTTCAAACTCTTATGATCCGTATAAACTTTGCACGAAATTCCATAGAGATAGTGTCGCCAAATCTTGAGAGCAAACACTACTGCTACTAATTCCAAGTCGTGCGTAGGGTAGTTAGCTTCGTGGGTTTTCAGTTGTCGAGAGGCGTACGCTATTACCCTTCCATTTTGCATGAGAACGCATCCTAGTCCTTTGTGAGACGCGTCAGTGTATAACTCATAACCCTCTGTTCCTACAGGTAGAGTCAACACCGGGGCGGTGGTTAGTCTCTTCTTGAGCTCTTGGAATGCTTGCTCGCACTCCTCACTCCAACTATACTTAGTTGTCTTCTTGAGCAAGTTCGTCAGCGGTCTTGCTACCTTCGAGAAGTCTTGCACGAATCTTCGGTAGTAACCGGCCAAACCTAAGAAACTACGGATTTCGGTAACTGACTTGGGCGCTTCCCATTCGATTACCGCTCGTATCTTGGTTGGATCCACCCTTATTCCTTCCTCGGTAATAACATGACCGAGAAATGCGACTTCTCTTTTCCAAAATTCGCACTTTGAAAGTTTTGCGAAAAGTTTCTTTTCCCTCAGTGTTCGCAACACTGTTCTGAGGTGTTCCTCGTGTTCCTCCGGGGTTTTCGAGTAGACTAAGATATCGTCTATGAAAGCGACGACGAATTTATCTAAGTACGGGAGGAAAATTCGGTTCATCAAGTCCATAAAAGTTCCTGGGGCGTTGGTCACTCCGAATGGCATGACCGTGAACTCGTAGTGCCCGTACCTCGTTCGAAACGCCGTTTTAGGTACGTCTTCTTTCGCTACTCGCACTTGGTGGTATCCCGACCGGAGGTCAATCTTTGAGAACACACCCGCTCCTTTCAATTGATCAAATAGATCATCGATCCTGGGCAACGGGTATTTGTTCTTTACTGTGACTCGGTTGAGTTCCCTGTAGTTGATGCACAGTCGCAAGCTTCCATCTTTCTTCTTCACGAATAACACCGGTGCACCCCAAGGTGATACGCTTGGTCTAATAAATCCTTTCTCCAACAACTCTTCCAATTGTGCCTTTAATTCTTCCATCTCCTTGGGTGCCATGCGGTAAGGCGCTTTTGAGATGGGTGAGGTGCCTGGTACAAGATCGATGGTGAATTCCACTTCCCTTTCTGGTGGCATCTCGGTGAGATCGTCAGGGAATACGTCAGGGAATTCGCGTACTATTGGGATTCTATCTATCTCGAGTCCTTCTACTTCGGCGTCTTGTATCAAACAAAGATATGCTTCGCACCCCTGGCGAACGCATTTCTTTAACTTTTACATTGTCAACAACCGTGGCTCGGGTTCTTTGTCGACTCCTCGGTAGGATATTTTCTTTCCCTTCGGTCCTTGTAGTACAACTTTCCGCTCATTACACACGATCTGAGCTTTGTACTTATCCAGCCAATCCATCCCGAGTACGACATCGATGCCTTCAAGTTCGAAACGAATGAGGCTCCCGGGACAATTAAATCCCGCTATTTCTATCGCAACGTCGTCGTAACTATCTTTACAGGATACTACTACTCCTGAGGCCGTTGTGACGTTGAGATCTAACTTAACCGTAGGCTCTAACTTTAGTCTATCAGCGAATGCAGAAGATATAAATGAATTGGTAGCCCCAGTATCGAATAGGACTAATCCAGGTACTGAATTTATGGGGAAAGTACCAGTTACGGCGTCGCTAGCCTGGGCTTGAGCGCTATTGACGACGTAGATCCTGCCTTGTTTCTCCCCACTGCTCTCTCCCATCACTTGCTTCCCTTTGTGGTTAGAACCGGGCGTGGTATTCACCGGATTCCCAGATTGAAAGTTAGTCCGTAGCAATAATGATTGCTGGTTTCGAGTAAATTATTGTGTGGACCATGGTCCACATAGCTGTATAGACCATACACTACAAAAAAACGTCCTTTTAGCGACGGTCGCTAAAAAGGAAAAATCCGTCGCTAAAAGGATTTAGTGAGGGAATCTGTCCGTCACAAAAGCCCTTCTCGCTAGAATTTAGTGACAAAATTTTTTCCGTCACTAAGTAAAATAAATCCGTCGCTAAATTCTTTCCGGCGACGAAATTATGGTGAAATTTGCGAGGGAATAACGACGACAACTTTTGTCGCTAAAATCTTGCGACGGAAAATCCGTCGCTAAATCAAGAAAATATCCGTCACTAATTTCTTAATTTAAAGATCTGTGACGAATTTGAAAGGGAATAGCGACGGATATTTCTGTCGCTAATTATATATTTTATATAAAAAATTATTATATTAATTAAAATCACTATTTTTTAATTTATCTGTTAACGTTAAAATCTATAAACACAATAATATATCATCAAACCTTAATCAAACATTAATACAGTAATATATCATCAAAACACAATATTGTAAAATACATACAAAATGCAATTACATAAAAAGTCTTAAACATTTTTGACCGATTTTGGTAAAGTATTGCAAATCAAATAAATGATACAAATCTGTTGTGTGTATAAAACATGGATGGAATTTAATGAAAATGGGAACAGTCAACATGATACTCCTCCACCCACCTACAAAACATCATTACATTATTTTCACAAAGAATCAAGCATCGTCAAGTAAATAGGCACAAGTAAATAACCTCTAATCTAATCACATATAAACAATCCCACGTAGAATAGCTTTGACATAGATAAACAATCCCAATAATCAACTAACTAATCAACAACAATAGGCACAAGTAAAGGTAATATTGTAATAGCATATCTTAATTGTCATCATTCAATAACATCATAGTATATATCGTTAGTAACACTAATCACTATAATTAACAATAGACTGCTAAAATCATAGATATACTCCAATTAAACTAAGTGTAATGCACAAATTAAACCACCTTAGCTTTGACATATATAAACAATCCCATGTAGAATAGCTTTGACATAGATAAACAATCTCAATAATCAACTAACCAATCAACAACAAATCAACCATAGGCACAAGTAAAGGTAATATTGTGATAGCATATCTTAATTGTCATTCAAATACAATTCAATAAATCCCACATTCAAATACAATTCAATAAAAGCTAAGTTTAATAGACAAACCTCACTAGCTTTGACCAATATAAACAATTACCTGAATGTAATTCTATATATATATATATATATATATCCAAATAAATCATAGATATACTCAAACACACATTCAAATCAACTTTCAAGTCACTAACAATGATGTGGGATTAACAGTAGTTAGAAAGATTGATTCGATAAAAATACTTCCCGAACTCCTTTTTACTTGAAAATTTTATGGTAGAACCTAAACTTATAGAACTTGATATCCATAAAAAGTTTGAGTCAATTTGATCTTCAAACATAAACATAAAATTATGTTTCTCATTTTGGAAAATAATTCAAAAACAATACTTCTACTCCTTGGATTGTTATGAAATGTTTTGCGTATGTTCTACAGTTGATGAACTACATAACGGGAGGAATTGGCATCCAAATACCTTACTAAATACTCACAGAAATTTTCGAAAAATGACTTTGAAGCTAAAATGGCTTACCTTGCACGGGGAACCATTCCACTTGCTTTTCCAAATTCAAATCAATGCATTTTGATAGGAATCCCATTGTTTCTTGCAGCAATGGCTGCTGTGTGACGGGTAAAAACCATAGAAAATCTCATGTTAGTTGGAATACTATACGAGACATTTTTCTCATAGTAGTAGAACACTTAAATGCAATTTAAAGCCCAAACACAAATTTAAAGGCCTTAACATTTCTAAGTAGTGTAATAGAACAATAGATATACTCCAACACACCTTGAAATACAATTCAATAAAAGCTAAGTGTAATGCACAAACCTCCTTAGCTTCAAATACAATTTAGTAAAATGACTTAGAAACACAATTGGAACAAAAAGCATATGAAAATTGTAGAAACTTTAGAAAGTCATAACTTTTGACTCGGTTATCCGTTTTGGACAATTTTTTTTTTTCAAATCCGAAGGCGGTTTGCCCCCCTAATTTTTCCAAAAAATTGCTTATTTTGCACTGTTTTTAAAATTTTTATTTTATGTATTTACATGGTTTCAACAAGTGAAAAAATAATTCCTTGTTAATATAACTACATATCAAACAACAATAAGCCATCATTAACAACAAATCAACATATTTAACAACAATAATCCATCATTAACAACAATAATTCACCAATAAGCCAATCATTAACAACAAATCATTTGCACTGTTTTTAAATTTTTTTTTATGAAGTCATTAAAATTATTTTTTAAAAAAACACACATTAAATCAAGTTAATGAGTCCATATTTGAAAACAAAAAAATTCAAGAAAGCAAAATTCAATGAATCACAAAGTTAAAGTAGAGGAGCTCACCAAGGTCGCCGGAATCTACTCGTCGCTGTTTAGAGGAGGCAGGCTGCTCACCAAGGTTGCTGGAAACAGAGGAGGCCGGCGTTGTAACCTGCTACGTCGTCCACCGCCACGGGTGTTGGGATGCCGCTGGTGCTGCTCTGTATTGCCGGCGAGGTAGGGAGAGAGGAAACGAGAGGGAGAAAGAGAGAAGCGGCTCCGTGTTGCGCCGGGATAAATAACCTTATAAACATAGGTTATAAGATTTAGCGACGGAAATTTAAATCCGTCGCTAACTCTAGCGACGGAATTTGAATCCGTCGCTAGATTTATATTAAAATATTTTCTAGATTCATCCTTTAATATGCTAGCGACGGAATTTTAAATCTGTCACTAAATCTAGCGACGGATTTAAATTTCCGTCGCTATATTTGATTTTTCAAAAATTGCTCCTTGAATTATCTAGGGACGGATTTAAAATTTCGTCGCTAGAGTTTTATTTTTTTTTAAAATTGCTCGTTCCAATAATTATCTAGCGACGGAATTTTAAATCCATCGCTAAATTAGCTACAGATTCAAATTTCCGTCGCTAGATTTTGTCAAAAAAATTCGCGTTCACTATTCCCCGGTTTATTTTGCGTCTAAAAAATAAGCGCGAAATTTTTGATAAAAATCCGTCGCTAATCCGTCGTTAATCTGTCGCAAGTTTATGCACGAAATTTTACCGCTAAAATTAGCTACGGATTAACGACAAAATTTTTCCATCGCACAATTCCGTCACTAATCTGTTGCTAAATTTTAGTTTTTAAAAAATAAGTAAATCTGTCACTAAACCGTCGCTATTCTGTCGTTAAATTAGCAACGGAATGATTCCGTCGTTAAAAACACGTTTTTTTGTAGTGATAAATAAAAATTACATTTTTAATATACTAAAATTACATTATTTGCATACGTAAAATACATTTTTTAAAGTATATTATTTGATACTACCTCCGTCCCATTTTGGTTGTCTGATTTGTTTAACGAGGCTTGACTGAAGTTATTGTTAATCTAATTTTTCATAATATTAAGTTTAGCATTAATATATAAAATTTATATATTTAGAAACTACATTAAAAGTACTATTAAACTAACACAAAAAAATAAATTTAAAAACAATAAAAAGTTACTAAAGAAAATAAGCAATGAAGAAAGAGTTGGTTTGACCAATGAATAGTAAATAGGACAGGTACAATGGGACAGAGGGGAGTATAATATATGAAAATGTACTTTCAGTATTGAAATAATGTACTTTTAGTATATTAAAAATGAAATTTTAATTTATGGTCCATGTAGTAAAGATTGCTTGTTTCTTGGATAATCTGAAAGTTTCACCAATACAGATCAAGTAATATATATATTTGTATTTCACCATTAACTTGTTTTTGTAATGAAGTTGGTTATAATCTTCGTTTACACATTCAGTAGTTGTAGTTCATGGCTATGAATTTTTTTTATTTTTTATTTTTTATTTTGGATCAAAGGGAAGGGTGTTACCCAATACATCATTCAGTATTATCAGTTTGCCTCCAAAATTGAATGCCATTTTTGTCGTCGTCTAGAACTATAACTAGTCCATCAGGTGGCTTGTTAAATCAAACTGTCCCTCGGTTGGTTGACGCAGTTTTAGCCAAGAGGTCTGCTGCTTGATTTTGTTCGCAAACCACATGATTGATATGCCAGTTGATGACTCCCTCAAGTTCTCGCCTGCATGCCTGTAGGATGTTGTCTACTTGGCTACTAACGGTGGCCTTGCAGTTGAACGCTTCCACAATCCTCATAGAATCACTTTCAAGACAAAACCTTCTTCACTTGATTCCTTTGGCAAATTGGATACTCTTTAATAATGCTCATGCCTCAGCTACTTCAATAGGGAACTCCCCAATACTGTGCGTGAATCCCTTAATCCAGTTCCCAAACTCATCCCTGGCTAGGCCACCCAGGCTACCTTTTTTGCCTGAGGGTTGTGGCTGCCATCAACATTAATTTTAACCCAACCTGGCGGGGGCTTGTTCCATCTATATAGCTTCCATGATCTGTTTGCTGGTGTCGACCTGGAGCTAATTAATCTGCTAAACGCAGAATTTATTTCTGCCACTTTGGTTTGAATCCAATAGCTTTTGAAACCAGGGGTTGAGATCTTTTGATTAAAAATCCGATCATTTCTCCATTGCCACATAACCAGCACGCTGAGACTGCAAAGGTGGTGCTCCTATTGTGTAGCCTATTGTCATTCTTAAAACCTCTAATGTCGGCATCAAACCAATCAAGAAATGAGAGGCCAGCTGTGTCTCTCAACATATCGGGAAAGACTCTGTCCCAAATTGCCCTCACCTCAAGGAACTGCGCAAAATGTGCTTGACAGTTTCCCTCTTATTTCCACACGCATTACAGCTGTTGTCATCAGTAATTCTATCGGCCTCTTCTCCCTCAGCATATCGGTTGGCTGTCCTCACCAGGTCCTCATAGAAGTGTGGGTGATGGGCATTCAGCTATTTGTGGAAATCGCCTGACCTCAATGCTTGGATAAATATGAGGATTGCTGCTTTCGAGTCGAAATCATATACATTATTGACCTCTTTTTTCCATTTGCTTAAAAATTTCGATGGCTTTCCCCCCTATCCTGTTTTACCCCACAAAGATGCGAGAATGGCTTTTTATGTTGTATATTTCCGGAGAAATAGGTTAGGAAATTCCTGGACAGTTCTGCAAAAGTCTGGATCGAACCGTCTGGGATTATATTGAACCAATCCTGCGCCGCTTCATCCAAAGTAGACAAGAACGCTCTGCACATGATGGTGTCGCTTGCCCCGGTCATCACCATGGCTGCCTTATATCTTGTCATATGGGCACGTAGGTCAGAAGTCCCGGTGTAAGCCTTGATGGTGGGCAGCCGAAAATCTTTTCGGAGGGGTACCTCCATTATATCCGGAGAGAATGGTGCAGTCATCCTTACCTCCGGCTCTGGTGAATGCTCTCTTGCTTCTACTTTCCTCTCTAAGTCGTCTATCTTCCTTTGGATTTTTTCAACCAATTCTTCCTGTTGGGTTCTGCGTCTAGTAGAGTGACGCAGAGCCGGACCACCAGATTCACCCATCCCTTCTCGGACAGATCTGGAAGCCGCCGGGCGTTGCTCAAGACCCATTGGCTGAGGATCGTCGTCCTGTCGTTGGGTTCTCTCTCATCTTGGAGAATGCACCTCCACCTCCGGGGGAGGCGGTGGCGGTGGTGGGGCCTGGCCTTGCATTCCTGCTACTAGTTGGGTCATCGTTGCCGCCGCCTGTTGAATAACCTGGGCCGCCGCTTAGAAGTCCGCGGCTTGGATGGGAGCAACATTCACTGGGAGGGAAGCACGACCCACATCGTGGTTGTTGTTGATTTGGCTGCGAAAATCACCCTCGCGGCGATCTCCCACGCGGTTGCTATTGAGCTGCTCACGAAGATCACCCGAGGGGTGACCATTGTTCACTTGACGAGAACCATGAGAGCTGTTGGATCCGGATTGGGCCATCGACAGTGATGAGATGAGTTGGGTGTTTTGTGTTTTTGTGAAGTTTGCCTGAGATCTGATCTCGGCTCTCAACGATAGCACCAATGACGGTAATAACGTGCTACCGGTATATTTTGAGTATTATTAGTATAAGATCACCCTCGCGGCGATCTCCCACGCGGTTGCTATTGAGCTGCTCACGAAGATTACCCGAGGGGTGACCATTGTTCACTTGACAAGATCCATGAGAGCTGCTGGATCCGGATTGCGCCATCGACAATGATGAGATGAGTTGGGTGTTTTTGTGTTTTTGTGAAGTTTGCCTGAGATCTTATTTCGGCTCTTAATGAAAGCACCAATGACGGTAATAACGTGTTACCGGTATATTTTGAGTATTATTAGTATAAGTGTTGAGTACAATGTTGAGTGTTCAGTACAATGCTCAGTACAATAGTGCTCTAGTCCAGTAATGTTTTCTCAATAGTGAGTTCAACTTAGTAAAAATGTCACCCCCTTCTACAAGTGTGAGCGTCCTCTTATAAACCATAGCTCAAGGACTTTCTGCTTCACCTCCAATGCGCAGTAAGTGGAAGTTAATGCCGAGGAGTCGTTGGAGTGGATGCTAATGCTGGGGAGCTGTTGGAGTGGCTCCCCATCTTTAATGTGTAATAATGCGTAACGGCTTGTTTGTCGTCCGTTCCTTGTCTTCGAATCAGTGCTTGTGGTTCGGGTCGAATACTGCTTGCCTGATTACTCTGTCACGTACATATTAATATATATGTACACTGTACAGTATGTCAAGTGTGTGTGTATATATATATATATATATATATATATATATATATATATATATATATATATATTGGCATACTCTACATGTTTTCATAATTGTATTTATTTATATTTGCTATATGATTACACTAATCTTCATCATTCCCTAATCCAAACCATTAGTATATAGATTTATATAAGCTACACTTGTTAACCATATAATGTATAAATATAGTTTATTTATCTCACTAAACTACTATTATACTTGAGGACATTAATTTTAATTGATTTTAAATATTAAGATATTGTTTTTCCCCTAATAATGTAGTCTTTTAGCATTAGTCAAATAAATTTAACTATTTTACTAAAAAAATTCAGTTATATTTAACCGACCGAAAACCGTCGATTTCGGTTATATCAGTTATGAATGTTGATCGGTCGATTTTCGGTCGGTTATGAAGGTTCGGTTAAAATTTTGGTTAATAACCGAAAAACGACCAATGCTCACCCCTATGAGGAGGTATGGCCATCAGATCAATTGATATGACCAATCAGATTAAGCGAACGTTCAAATTTGAATATTCACAACGGGCAAATAATTCTTTAAATTATAAAAAAGCCCAGGAAGACTTGAAGACAAGTAGAGCACGTACGGTTGAGAAAAGGTATTACAGCACTACGAACTAAACGGTGAAAAACTACAAGTGGTAATACTGAGCGATGAATACAACGAAAAATACAAAGTGCTGAGATATTGAGCTATACACGAGAGAATTCAAGTCTTAGAAAAGAAATCTTTATTTCTTTCAACAATAATCGGTATCTACTGAGTGTAGAAAGGAGTGTAGCTGTGTGCAAGACACTCGGGTGAACTAAGTGTAGCTTTGTGCGAGACACTCGGGAAGTGCTTGTGTAGCACTTGTGTTTCACTATTTGTATCTGGGTGAACGAGATAGTGGAATTCTCTCCTTGGAGTGAAGGAGAAGAGTGGACTAGGAGGATTACATCACCTCCGAACCACTATAAATATTTGCCTCACTTTACTTTACAGCACTTTACATTATTTGTATATTTGACTCACTAACCCATTTTACACTGTATTGATTTATCTATCTGGGTTTGCGTGTTTCCACGTTCGCATGGGCGTCAAACTTTGCATACATATTCTTTGTGCTATTTCAAAAGATTCCAACACGTTGCATGTCAAGTATCTCTTCAGTTTTACGCAATTTTATTTTATAGCACTTTACCGTACGATATTCCGCTGTGCATTTCAAGTTGAATTTATTCACTTGAAATTATTTTAGTTGAAGTTTTATAAAGTTTTTAATTGTTAGAAAAGTCTATTCATCCCCCATCCCGTCTAGACTTTTCACCACCTAATCGGGACCAACACATACAGCTCCAGCAGAGTTAAGTTATTCTTGCAAATCTCCGAAAGGGGCATGTGGCCTAGCCATAAATCGAGCCAGAATTTTGTTTTCCTTCCATTTCTAACCATATGACTTATTCCCGCTGCGAGGTAGGGGTTGCCTTAATGATGCCCTTCCATGCGTTAGACATTTGTGCTCTAGGCCTCCAAGTAGTATAATTTTCACTGTTGTTCATATACTTGGCCTTCATGATTTTAATCCAAAGACAGTCCTCCCCATTTAATATTCTTCACCCAAGTTTGACTGAAAAGGACTTGTTCATCGCGTCTAGTTTGTGGATTCCAAGCCCACCATCCTATTTATTCCGAGTGATAGTTTCCCAAGCCACTAAATTGCACTTTCTCTCCTCGTCAGTGGAACCCTAGAGGAAGTCTTGAATCATTCTCTTGATTCGCTATGTAATGCCAACCGAAAGGGCGGTAGATTGCATTGTGTAGTATGGGATTGCTGCCAATACAGATTGAGTAAGGATACGCCTTCCCGCAAAAGATAATGACTTCATTTTCCATCCAGAGAGTTTGCTCTGAATTTTTGTTATTAATCCGTCGAAGGTATCCCCTTTGAGCCTACCATGTAAGGAAGGGACACCAGGGTATCTCCCAAGATCATTCGTTCTAGGAATACCAAGATTATCCAAAGGGAATGTGGAAATGAGTTTCGGGAATGAACTCGGGAGTCATGGTATCAATACCAATTGACGTCACACTTGGACTCTCAATCCTCATTTGGTTGAGGCATTTAATCGAACACCTTGCCTACCACTCCTCTCGGACCTCATCCTTTCAGATAGAGGGCGGAGATGTAGATGAGTTGGACTCGTGAGAGGCCACTATCGCGCACACACTCACTTTCCTAGAGTCTACTATCTATCCAGGCCGGAAATAGAAGCAAAGCACAAAGAACTTCAACCACACAAGACTAAACCCACTTCATCATTTTCACATTCATATAACAAAATTCAAGCATCAATCATAAGATCTAACATGGGGCACACACACCCCTCAACTAATCTACTCAAGCATTATCAAATCAAATATGAAATAAAGAAAAATAACCAAAACAATGGATTAAAGTCACAATCTTTCAAGAACAAAAGTTTAGTAATATATCTAGGGAACTATTGAGCTACTCCATGTTCCTCTTCATCCTTCCTCTTAAATTTCTAGGAAACTAATCTAATCTAACCTATTCTAAAGAAAGAAAATGGGGATTTCCCCCAAAGGTGAGAAAACTAAAGGAAGACTAGGTCTAAGAATGGGGGGGTTCTCTGAAAAACCCTATCAAGGCCCTTTAAATAGTCTCCGAAATTTCGCCCTAAAAATTTCCGTGCTGTGTCGCGTCCACGCGGGCCACCACGCGTGTGGGCGTCCGTGGCAGCATTCTAGTACGCAACCACGCGTGCTACCACGCGTGTGGGCATACGTGGACCTGAAATTTGCTTCTGTTGTCTTCTTCTAAGTTGTAGCTCTCGACGATGCGGTTCCATAGCAACTTTCCTCGCCTCATTCAGACATTTCTAGCTCCGGTTACGCCTGTTTTACTGAGGTGTCGCCGGAATGCCCTGCGAAATTTTAGATTTGTGCAAATTATATAGAAACACATGCAATTAGTCCCTAGACCTATATGCAATGAAATTGTCCTAATCTAACTAGTTTTTAGGCCTAATGGACATCTAATATATATAGCTTATTTCACACCTAAATTACCCTTCAAACACGGCTACTTTTGGCACTTATCAAAGTTTCTACATTTTAATCTTGCTTGTCCTCAAGCAACTCATCATAATCAAACACTAATCATTTAAGTGCCAAAAATAGCTGTGTTACTTAATCAATTAACCGGTCTATCAACTCTAGGGTGTAGCCAACGGAGTGGGTGAAATAGTGCACATTATCTACACATAATGGTAACCACATTCCATACACTCTAAGAATATACAAACGAAGCAAAACCCCTATGGTCTCGTTTAATTTGGACAATGCAACACACACACCCTTCATACAACCAAGCATGCAATCCAATTTAGGTTCACCTTAGATTTTACAAAGGTCTTTAAGCCGAGCCCCCTAGTGGGGACGATGTGCACACCTCAACCAATACTTTTCAACTAAACGCCAAAGCCCAACGAGTAAAATAAGTGAGGGTAGGGACATGGACCGCTCACCGCCAATGGCTTGGCCAGTCACTCTTTCTTCTCACTTCCTAGGATAAGCCATCGGGCGACCCGACTTCACATGGAGCTCCATGCTTTTTCGAAAACAGTGCAATGGGTGCCTGAATCCTAGCGAAGCGGCTCACCTCCGCTCTATTTTCTCATCTCCTAGGAGCATTTTATGTGGACAACCGACTCCAGGTATAGCTTTTGCTTTTTATGAAGACTATGGTTGAACACAACCTAGCGAGATGGCTTTCCTCAGTTTTTATCTCTAGGATTGGCCTTTTGCCTTTTCTACTGTTTCTCCATACAACCCCTCATGCCTTTTTCTTGGGATTAAGGGATTTTTCACTCTAAGCTCACTTATAGGGTCACCATTTGCCCCATGCCCTAACAAGATTAGTTCAATTCCGGGCTTCGCTTTCCATTATCTTTCTAAAATTAAGGGGTGCACACTCCCACTTCGAGAGATCATTGACTCAGGTCTAAGCAAAATAAGAGGTGAATATCATACAAGCATACAAGAATTTAAAACTCATTTGATCTAAGCAATTGCTTGGTAAAGAAGGGGTACTTCCCATAGATATTCAAAGAGAAAAAAAAATTATTTTTGGCATATGATTAACATTCTCCCTAGATAATGTGAACAATGACACACTCTCCAGATATTAAACACACCCATAAGACAAAAACCAATATATCAATCAAACAACAAACAATATAAGCACAACGTGCGTCCTTTCCACACTTTAAAACAAACATCATCCTCGATGTTGCCTTGAGAATCAAGTGGAACAAAGGAGCATGGTCATTCAAAATCAATCAAACCCTTTCCACACTTTAGAAGTGTTTCCAGGGGTGTGGGGTATTAACAATATAGCATTTTGTGGGTGCGAAATAGTATGTGCTTATCAAATATGCAAGGAACATATACAACAACTCAATTTCCACACTTTAGAATTGAAAAACGAGGCATGAAAAGGTAAAAGGGATAAGAGGTTTACAACCAAGTAAGCATCCCTTCATTTACACACTTTAAGCTTCTAACATCTCTTTTGCCTTCGTTCTCCAAGCTACATGAAACATTGTTAGTGCAAGAAGACAACCAATTGACGTGTAATGGCTTGACGGAAGTTCTTTTTATTCATAATGAAAGCATAAATCCTAAAACAAGGTAAGTAATTAAAACTAAAGCAATAAGAAATATATGTAAATCAAGATAGGAGATGATTCTTGGCACGGTCAAACCTTGGAGACTCATAAAAATTGGATGAAAAAGAACACGATGCTCAATAAATTGTCAGGACCTGTCCACGTGGACACCACGCGTGTAGGTCCACGTGGATCAGCACTGGAAAGGTTCCACATTGTCACCACGCGTGTGGGCAACGTGGACAACAGTGTTGATCACTTTTTTCGTCTCCCGGCTTTTGCCTTCCACTTTTGATCCGGTTTAGCTCAATTCATAATGGCTTAGTACCAAAATCACTTGCAATGTTAGCTCAAACAAGGCTATTCTAAAAAGAAAATTGCTAATAAATGAAGAGAATGAAAAAGTAAAACAAGAAATAAAGTTCTAACATCTAAGGATAACGTTAGGAATGCCTCACAAGCGCGTCACATTTAACGTCTCTGGCTAGACGTGGTGTGCCCTATCCTTTGAAGCACACCGATTTCGGGACCTTACCAAGCGTCCCATGAACCTTTGCTTCAAGGTATGCCACAAGGTGTAGGACATCCTTGAATTGCCAACCAAATAAAGGAAGAATAAATTGCATAGTTGGAAGAATTTTGGCCTCAAACACCCTCCTTAATTCCTCTAGGATGGTGTGAACTTCCTTTATTTCCTCCTTCTCTCTTCCACCCCAAAAGGTCTTTTCATTTGTAGCATAAGGTTGATACCATATCTCCTCACTCCCATTTTCAATTTCAAATTTGGTAACATTATCCTGCTCAATTCTCTCATAGGTTTCGCTAATTGTTATCATTGGCAGTGAATAATATGCAGTTGATGAATGTCATGATCGCATACTTATGTGTCATTATACAATATATTTATTTGAAAATCCCTGATGGATTTTTAAAAAAATTCTCAAAATCAGAAAATGTGAAAATCACAACATGAAAAGTATTATAAGGTCTTTATATGACTTGAAACAGTTGATGATTGACTGAGTATTATTCCTCTTAAAGAAGGAATATGCATATAATATGTGTCATTATATGCTCATTAAAAGAGTTGCTAATGTAGTTATTTATTTATTATCTCAGTTGGTATTGATGGTATAAACATGAATGAAATACATAAAGAGTTTGATGATGTTAGACCATTACTAAAGACAGAGGTTTAGAAATGAAAAGCTTATGAAACTCAAGTATTATCTCGAGTTAAAGATCGAGTATTTCTTTGAAGGAACTGTATACACTAGTTAGCCAATATATGATTTTGATATGCTAAATAGACAACCAATATTTGATGGGCTACTCGGGCACTGCTATTGTTATTTAATCCACATGATCCCAAGTCCAAAACTGGTTATACTATATTTTACCTCATTGTCCTATATTGGGACAATAAAGCTTGTGTTGCACCAATAATAAATAGGTATATTATAAATTTTTTTACAAGACACATATATAGTGTCATGATTCAACCCACATGAGCCAAAGAAGAGTAGTCATGAAATTATTATACAACATACTCACCCCATTGTTAGTTCGAACATATTTGTTCACAAAATCCCTTTATACTTTTTGGAAATATATTTCATGTGGGGTTTGAAGATTATTATCTTTAGGCGGAGTACCATTTTACTTGAATCAATTATAAAGATTATGCCCTGAAGGTTTATGTTGGAGTTATGGTTGTACTTTTTTTTCCCTTACCTAAGTTTTTTCCGTTGGGTCTTCTTAGCCTAAGGTTTTAATGAGGCAACCAGTGCAACACATAATTTGACATATATATTATGTATTCTTTTTCCATCGACTAGATTTTTCTCACAAGATTTTTCTAGCGAAGTTTTTAACGAGACATGAGTATGGTAAGATAATGGCTAAGGGGGAGCATATGTTATTATGAATATTTTATTAATGTGCTATCATTATCCTAGTTATTGTATCTCTTAGATAAATGAATGGTCATGTATCACTTGGATTAACGAATGATCAAGTTGATTTCCTATATATATATATATAATCATATATTTCATTCGTAACATACAACAAGATGTACATATTGAAGTTATCAATAAAAGATCCTCTCACTTCTCCCCATATTTTCTCTATTGTTCAATTATTTCATAACGAGTGAATTCTTTTTTTGGTCCTACTGTTATTGGGGCATTGCCAATTTTTGTCTACCTCATTAATTTTTGCCACATTACGACCAGTCTTATTTAGCTCTTGCCACTTTTAGTCCACCGTTAAATTTCCCGTCAAGTGGCTGTCCAAGACAGGGGTTTTTTGGTCTTTTCATGCTTTGGTCTCCTCCTTTACCCTTTGTGCTGGTTTTCCTTACCCATTTCCATCCAGATTGAGACCTAAATCTTTCTTCCTGCCATTCCCATCGCCGAATTTCAAAATTCTACCCTCTATGAATTTAAGAAAGTGGCTTTGGGAACTGATTTCCGACGCATAGAAAGACAAGGTGTCCCTAATCAAAGCCTCGTTCACGACAAAACGAGCCATTTCGTCAGTCTGCGTGGTTGTCATACGCACCACCACCCACAGTTCTGCATCTTTGCTGCATGACCACCACGTGGCTGCCATTCTCGACCTCTGGACTGATCGCTCCCGGTGATATGCGCCTGCGTTGGCACCATCACGGACCGCCTCCACCGCACCCACGGCCCTTTCGTCGCCCTCAAGTGCCTCTACGTCCTCCATAGCCTCATAGTCAAAGGCTCCCTCCCCTTCAAGGATCAACTATCCTTCTACCCGTCGCTGGCGGCCACAACTCCCTAAACCTCTCCGATTTCGCCTCGAGCTCCGGAGGGGAATCATAGGAGTTATTGTCGTGGGTGAGATGGTACGCTGGTGTTTTGGAATAGAGTATCATGACGTTTAAGATTCTGGGCAACTCTTTCGTTTCTTTTCCATTAAGAAAATCGATAAACTTTGATAAAATAATCGCTATTACCATAGATTCCAAGTTACGACGTCAATATGGCGTTAAGGATATTTGATGGGAATCTTTATACTGGTAGAGGATATTTGCAGAGCGCCGGAATCTTTACACTGGCGGAAATCCCAAAAAACCCCAAAGCATGAATCCAAGGAGACGACGAAAGCATGAAAAGACAAAAAAAAAAAAAAACTGATCTCTGACGGCCACTTGAAGGAAAATCTAACTGTTGACTAAAAGTGACAAACGCTAAATAAGGCTGCCGCAATGTGACAAAAATTAATGAGGTGGACTAAAATTGACAATAATGCCTATTAGCCATGTTACGTTTTATATTATATAGTTTTATATAATTATATTTGTTTAGCAGTTTACTATGTATTCCTAGTCAATAACTATTACCTATAGCTTAGGAGAGTTTTGAGCTGACTCTCATATAGGTATTGTAATGCTTCTGTAATTCTGTTATTCAATTGAATCCCAAGTTCATCTGGTATCAGCCTAGGTTAGGTCCTTCCTTCCGTTACCAACCCACCCTACCTTCCCGTTTGTTTTCCGATGACGACGCCACCAGCTGACGGAGCCATTACCCCCGCTCTCGTTACCGCGTCGCCACCACCGCCACCCACCATATCAACGGCGAACCACCATGTTTCTATTAAGCTAACAGCCAGAAATTATATTTACTGGCGAACACAGATCCTCCCCTTCCTCCGTAGCCAAGGATTGATCGGCTACCTTGATGGATCGATACCGAGCCCGTCACCCACGCTCGTCTCCGCTGTGTCGACGTCGACTACGGCTCCTCCACCGCCGGTTCCCAATCCGGCGTTTCATCATGCCCTAATAATAGTAGGACCAAAAAAGGAATTCACTCTTTCATAACATATTCATTGATTAAATACTTTTTTTTAATCATTTGCTTAATTTCTTTAATATTTTCTAATAATTTTTAAACTTAGTTTATTTTGTGTTTGATAGTAATTTCGATGTAATTTTTAAATATTTCAATTTTATATAATAATAGTAAACTAAATAATACAAAAGAAATTATAAATAACTTGAGTTAATTAAGTCTCATTAATTGGACGACGGAAGGAATATATATATATATATATATATATATATATATATATATATATATATATATATATATATATATATATATATATATATATATATATATATATATATGTGTATGTGTGTGTGTGTGTGTGTGTGTATGTGTATGTGTATGTGTATGTATGTATGTATGTATGTATACATATATATGTATGTATATATATGTATACATATATATGTATGTATATATATGTATGTATATATATACATATATATATGTATGTATATATATGTATGTATATATATATATATATACATGTATATATATATATGTATATATGTATGTGTGTGTATCAAGCTTGAATGGCAATTGAATTTAATTTAAGAAAACTGTCATAACACCTATATATGATTATATTTTACTATTTTATTTTATGTATATAGAAATAGAATTTTATTTTAGGGAAAAAATGGTAGGAATAAGTTTTGGAGGTTTCCGGAGACAGCATTAGAACAAAGTCATAAACTTCAAATGTTGAAGACTTGATGGTGTGAAGTTTCTGGTGAAAAAAAGTTGTCTGAGTTTTGACTTTTGACTCCCGCTTTTGTCAGTGGTCCCTATAAAACCCAGCGAGCGAATATTTAGGCCGCGACTATTTATTCGCCACACCAAACTATTCCAACCTTTCAAACCCTAACACCCACTCTCCTTCCATCATCACAACTCAGGTTAGTTCATTCTTACTTCTTTATGGTTTACCCTGCTCAATTCTTTTCTTTTCTTTTATGTTTCTGTTTAATTTCTCTTTATGAAATTTTGCTTTGTTGATTCTTGTTGATGATTGATTATTTTTCATTAATTTCAAACCACGGACTGCTTTCTGCTTAATTAATCGCGTTTTCTGGTAATTTACGGTGTGGTTTCCATTAATTTCTCATGATCGATGCTTCTTGCTGCTTGATCGCGATTTTCTTGGAATTTCATGGATGATTTTGTTAATTCCTCATGTTGTATTTTTTGCTTTGCCTTCAGTTCTAGCGATAGCTGATCTTGAAGGAGATATAACGACTACAACTTACATACAGGTTAACAGATATGGCTTTTTCCATCAATATTTTGCAATTATATGGATGCTTGTGCCTATGTATGTTTACAGGTTTTTTGTGTAATTGCTAGAATTTGAAATATGATTGCATAATTCGAGGGTTCTTTGAGTATTCAATTTTATTTTGTGGAAGTCTAAGTTCCTGGTTCTGGTGTGCGGTGTGCCTAATCAAGATTGTCTTGGTGTTGTGGCTTTTAGGGGTACATGCACTGTATAGCTTGTGGTGTCTTTGTCCTTGAGGCTTGAACTTGGTGTTTGACTTATATTCACTTGTGCACAGAACGGATGAAGTGTTTCTACAGTTTTTAGGCCTATTCATTTTCTACTATTAGGTGTTTCTGGTGAGAGCAGTACCTTTTGGGTTACGGAAATCAGTAATTTCATCAAAATGGTTTAGGGAACATTCAGAACATGGGCTGTTTGTGAGTAATTATTTTAGAAAGGGTTTCAGTGGTAATTTACAAATCCAAATTCAATTGTGAGGATGGATTAGACATGTGCTTTTTTACCAAGTTAGCTGTCACAGAGTGGAGAGACACTCTGACAATTTGAGGATTTCTGAACCAGGGATGACTGCTTTTACATTGAGATGAACGTAGAGTCACTGTCCGTTTTTGGAAATTGAGTATAAAGCTTTGCCCAATTTCAAGGTTATAGTCAAAGCTGTCCTCTTTTTTCTTTCTTTACTTTAATGGGTGTTAAGAGTTAAGTTATTGATAAGTCGCCCTTATTTCTTATCACCAATATAAAAGAAGTTGCATGATATATTTCTTATTTGTATTCGTTGTTTGCTTGTTTCATTCTATGTGAAAGCTCACGTTTGAAGGTGGAACTTTGTCCTCTGTTCTTTGTTTCCTGCCAATATATATATTAGTAATGTTCTCTGTGTTTACATTGATTTACATTTCTGAAATTTGCATTTTTGCTATTTATATTTGTTTTTTTCTTGATCATGTGAGATTTATCCAGCATATTGTTGTACTTTTCTTACAGAAATGACATTTTCTTACTGTTTATTTTGATCCATCCTGTACCTTCTTCCTAAAGACCTAACCAACCGCATTACTTGGTTGTACTTGGCTCAGTGACTAAAATATCCAAGTTTCGAAGCTAGTACACTTGCTTGAAATGGATCATCAAGGAAATGGGCAACCACCAGGTATGGGAATTGTGACCAGCTCTGGTGCTGCGATGGCATATGGAGCTCCTTCATATCAGTCAAACCAGATGACTGTGTCCATTCCTGCTGCATCTCCCGGTGCTATCCAATCCCCTCAAACCGTTGGGCTTCCTACCTCCTCTGCTCAGCTTGCGTATCAACACATACAGCAACAGCAACAACAACAGTTGCAGCAGCAACTCCAACAGTTTTGGGCAAATCAATACCAAGATATCGAGCATGTTTCTGATTTCAAGAACCACAGCTTGCCATTGGCTAGAATTAAGAAGATTATGAAGGCAGATGAGGATGTTAGGATGATATCCGCGGAAGCACCAGTTGTTTTTGCTCGGGCATGTGAGATGTTTATTCTTGAATTGACATTGCGTGCATGGAACCACACCGAGGAGAATAAGAGGAGGACACTCCAGAAAAATGACATTGCGGCGGCCATCACAAGGACTGACATCTTTGACTTCTTGGTTGACATTGTGCCAAGAGAGGATTTGAAAGACGAGGTGCTTGCATCTATCCCTAGAGGGACACTTCCTGTTGGAGGTCCTACTGATGTTCCATACTATTACATGGCACCACAGTCTGCTTCGCAGGTTGGAGCCTCAGGGGGGATGTACATGGGTAAGCCTGTTGACCAAACTCTTTATGGACAGCAGCCCCGTCCCTATATGGCTCAGACAATGTGGCCTCAGCAACAGCAGCAACCTCCATCAGATTCTTAAGCATCAATGGACCACGATGAAAGATGTGAGTATTCATTCTATGAGATAATAGTTAGTGCTAGACTGCTAGTTGAAATTATAACTAACCTTGTGGGGATTTAACATCTTTTACTTGCGTTCAATACCATGATATATATAATGAAAATGCTAGTATATATGCTGCATATGTATTGGCTTAAAGTTGATTAAAGGTTTCCTGCTTTCTGTTTATCTTGTGCTGCTGCAAACTAGAATTTCTCCGATTGACTTATTATCTAGTATCTACACTACAGTGAACTAATCTATACTTCTTCAACACGGTACTTGCAGAATTTACTCTGGGAGGGATTATATGTGTATGCAACAAACAGTATAATGGAGCTCTCATTCACCCCAGAAAAAACTGCCTGCCACATAATACAAATCTTGATACATACAGGATAACATTTGAAGAACCAAGTGTGTGTTGGTTCTTGTTTTTTAATACCTGTCTGCTGCCTGCCTGTCTGGATGCAATGAATTATGCATGCACTTTCATAATATTTTCTAAAGAATGCTAAATTTGTGATGTGCTGTGAGTTTGAAGTAGTGCACAGGTTTATGCTTCCCTTCCTATTTTGCATTTGCATGTTACAGACTATAAGAGCTTTAAACATGTTGATTGATCATAGATAGTTTAAATGTAGAGCTTTAAACATGTTGATTGATCATAGATAGTTTAAATGTATATTCAAGCATTTGTAATTTATTAAGCACAATAGTAACTTATTAAGTAATAAGTTCTAATAAATATAACTAATAAAGTAATAAATTCTAATAAATAATTAAATACATAGTGTTAATCCATAAATCAATAACAAATCATTTAAACAATGTACAAAGTATTAATTAGTAATACACTTTTTTCTATATAAATAAATAAATAAACATATATTTGTATATATAATTAGACTTAATTCTATTTTTGTCCAAAGTTTGTAGGTGACACTTCACTTTTAGTCATTTTTTTTTTCAATATTCTCATTTGGTTCTAGTACCATTCTGTTATTACCATTTTTTTTTTCTTTCAATATTTTCATTTGGTTCTAATACCATTGTGTCATTACCATTTTTTTTTCTTTGACAGTACTTCTCATGGCTTGGATCTTTTTTAAAGTATTTGTCAACTCGGTTGATTTAATTGTTTGTGGCTTTCATTGATCCAATGAAACTATATAAAAGTTCAGCTCTCTCCTACCATTTCTAAATTCACCAATTGAAAACTATCTGAAATTATGTAATGCAAATAAATATAAACAATTTCAATATTAGTTGGAGTATCAACATGAGTAATCTATACTATTAATAAAAATAAAATTCTCAATTTTAACTTTCCGTCAAAAATGCTTCTATACTATTAAGGTTTGCGTAATATTGTAAAATATGATAATACAATTCATATTCGTAATACAATTGTACATTAAAATATGGTAATACAATTTCTAATAAAATATATTCTTACTTACGTTTACAATTCTAGATTAAAATTATTAATCGTAATAATACAGTACATATATTTCTCTACAATGCAATCTACACAAAAATATATCTTCCATACATATAAATTAGTATAGCAATTGATTCCTATAACTGAGCTATATAAAATCTCTAAAGTTTCAGCACCGCATACGTGCATCTACACAGTAGCTATTAATTAAGCAATTATTTGTTGGAATTCAAACAAGGATAACATCAGAAAACATAATTGATCCAAAACGTATCTTCAATTGCACTATATAATATTTGATGTTATAATTTATATAATTATATATCGATCGAAATATTCTAAATATATTATAACAAATCCATTCTGTGCATCGCATGGGTGAAAATACTAGTTATCTTTAATAATATTTCATATATAATATAAAGCAAATAAAGTACCAAATTAAGTACACAGTTAAATTTGATGCATCTGGAAAACACCTTTCAATTTGCGAGGCCACGTTAAAAACTTTTTCACTTAAGATCAACCTGGTTTTACAGCACAAGACTTAATGAATTACAAAATTAGGTCTATCACCTATTTCAATATTAACCTTACAAAGAGATTCTATGAAAAAGTTTACAACTACATCTTCGACAAGTATCAAGTGGAGTAGCTACTCCAGATACTACTCCAATCTGTCCCTATTTTTTTTTTTTTTTTTTGAAGTTTCTTTCACGGTTTTTGTGTATAATTATCTGAAACTTCAATTTTCTTAATTACACTGCTCCAAATTTATAGTGTAAGGACACCATGATATTAGGTCATTTATAGTGAAAAAATTTAACCACTTCCATCATGGTAATTACTTCCATTGCACATCAAGAATAAGTCTCGACAGAAATAGCTTCAACGGTTTCACAATTAATTTGGACCATCATACTTATAATGATTCATCCAAACAACTAACATATTGACAGGGTAATTGGGTACCCGACCCGGAACCATTGTCATAACCAGGTTGCCGTTCAAACTACCCAACATACCTCACTCCTCAGCATCAATGTGCAACGATCCAACTCCTCAGCATTGATGGCCAACGTTCAGATCCTCAGAGCATTGATGACAGACATTCAGCTCCCTAGCATTCAATACCTCGGGTATTGATGTCCAACGGTCACTGAGCTGAAAAGAATAAAAGGCCTCACAACCACATAGGGGGGGGACACTTCTTACTCTTCTTACTAAACTCACTTGTACACTGAGCACTACGCTCAACACTGTATTCAAATACTGATTCAAATAATATACCGGTAACACATTATTACCGTCATTGGTGCTTTCATTGAGAGCCGAGATCAGATCTCAGGCTAAAATCACAAAATTAAAAACCCATTCAGTTCATCTCATCACTATCAATGGCATCTGGATCCAGCAGCTCGCACACGCCTAGTAAGGTGAACAAGGGTCACCCTTCGGGTGATCTTCGTGAGCAGCTCAATAGCAACCGTGGAGGTGACCTTCGTAGCCAACTCAACAACAATAACTGCAGAGAAGGTGACCTCCGTACCCAACTCAATAACAACCATGGTGGCGGCCGTACTCCCCTCCCAGCAACCGCTGCTCCTACCCAAGTGGTGGACCTTCAGGCGGCCGCGCAGATCATCCAACAGGCGGCGACGACGATGGCCCAACTAGTCGCAGGAATGCAAGGCCAGATCTTACCGCCACCACCCCCGCTGGAAGAAGAAGTCCAGTCTCCGAGGCAAAACAGAACTCAACGACAGGAAGGTGGAACCCAACCAGTTTCCAGATCTGTTCGAGAACGACCAGCGGCTTCTAGATCTGTCCGAGATTGGTTGGGGGTGCAAGGATCCTCCAATAGAGGTCCCCGTGCCCAAGCAGGAAAGGTAGTAACCAGACGACCATCCGGAGAAAGGATGGGCGAATCGGATGGATTGGCTCCGCGTCACTCCACCAGACACAAAACACCGCAGGAAGGCCTGGTGGAAAGACTCCAAAGGCAGATAGATGATTTGAAAACGAAAGTAGATGCAAGAGAACACTCACCAGAACCTGAGGTAAGAATGGCCGCTCCATTCTCTCCTGACATAATGGAAGTTCCTCTTCCAAAAGACTTTCGACTACCCGCCATCAAGATCCGCGTACCCATATGACAAGATACAAGGCAGCCATGGTCATGATCGGGGCAAGCGATGCCATAATGTGCAGAGCATTCTTGTCCACTCTAGACGGGACTGCTCAAGATTGGTTTAACACAATCCCAGACGGATCAATTCAAACTTTCGCAGAGCTATCCAAAAGTTTCTTGTCTTATTTCTCAGGAAGCATACAACATAAGAAACCATTCTCACATCTCGACGGGGTAAAGCAGGACAAGGGGGAAAGCCTGCGAGACTTCCTAAGCAAATGGAAAAAAGAAGTCAACAACGTATACGACTTCGATTCGAAGGCAGCGATTCTCATCTTCATCCAGGCGCTGAGGTCAGGGGATTTCCACAAACAAATGAACGCCCACCACCCACGCTCTTATGAAGAACTCATGAGAACGGCCAACCGGTACGCAGACGCGGAGGAGGCTGACAGGAGGAAAAAGGATGAGGAGGAAGGACGAAAGAGTGGGCGACCAGATAAAGCTGGTCCGCCCAGCCAGGCACCACGACCAAACCAACCACCCTCTAAGAAGGGAAGAGATGACCGACCCCGCCTCATCCCGTTGCGACATCTGACACCGTTAACTCACCCAGTTAGCGTAATCCTAAACCAAGCCGAAGACATGGGGATCGTGCAATTCCCGCAGGAGTGCATGAAGGTCTCCCCAAATGCGGATCAATCTAAGTATTGCAGATTCCATAGGCAGGTGGGCCATGATACCGACGAATGCAACGTGTTGAAACGCCAGATTGAGGAGCTCATCCAGAGGGGATACTTCAGACAGTTCGTCAAACGGTCAGGCCAGCAAAAGCCGGGCCAAAAGTCAAGCCAGCAACAACCTCCGCGTAATTTACCAAAGAATGTTTGGAAGAAGGATGACAGCTCCGAGCCGTCATCCTCAAGTGGTAAGAAAAGGGAGCACACGACCAAGTTACGGTAACGGATCTCTCTGACAAAGACACAGAGGAGCCTAGGAAACACAAGAAGCAGACCATACACTTCATCTACGGAGGTCCTGCAGGCGGAGACACACAAGCGGAGAGGAAGAAGTGGAGTCGCCAGTTATATGTAGGTGAGGTGGTCAGCCTTCCAAAGGGAAAAAAGCAAAGGAGGGAAGCCATTACCTTCTCTGACGATGACCTACCAGAAGGTCCACTGCCTCACCGAGATCCATTGGTAATCAAGATGGAGATCAACGACAGCATTGTGCATCGCATACTCGTAGACACCGGAAGCTCAGTCAACGTGATGTACTACGATGCTTTCACCAAACTGGGACTTCCCAGAAATCAACTCAAAGAGGTACGCACTCCACTTTCTTGTTTTACTGGGGATTCAATTGAGACTGAGGGATCCGTGGTACTACCAGTAGAGATAGGTGTGAGCCCCAACACCTCCAAAATAAACATGGAGTTCATCGTTGTGAAACTCACATGTGCCCATAACGTCATATTGGGGAGGCCGGCTCTGGAAGATTTAAAGGCAATAATTTCGATGGAGCACCTGTGCATGAAGTTTCCCATGCCGTACGGGATAGGAGTTGCGAGAGGAGATCAAAGAGCAGCTCGTAGCTGCTACGTCAAAGCGTGCAAGAAAATTGGACAGAAAGATCTGCAGGTCCACACCATCGCAGAAAAAGTGCTGAGAAAAGAGGAGGGCTGGCCCCGCGCCGAGCCTGCATCTGAAACAAAAGACGTGGTGGTCGATCCTGCACGACCAGATAGGGTTGTAAAGATCGGTACTGGGTTAGCACCCGAACTAAGAGCCTAGATAGTCGAAGTCATCCAACAGTTTAAAGAAGTTTTTGCGTGGGGCCCGGAAGACATGCCAGGTATCAATAGAAATATCATAACTCACAAGCTAGCCGTGGACCCTACCAAGAGACCAATACAACA
>CP025647.1:14309273-14328040 GCA_003576665.1 Ipomoea trifida | reverse complement strand
AAAAAAAAAAAAAAAAACAGTGCGAAAGACAGATAACAACGAAAGACAGATCAGATATGCTAAGCATCCTTCCCAGTAGTGGTGGGATCCTCAGCAGCGTCCTGGGCAGCGGTGTTGGTGTTGTCAGGACGATCAGACACTCCCGCTAACTCATACATCTCAGACTCAGGGTCGGGATTCTCCATAAATGCTGGCAAGCCCACAGCCTCTGGATCAAAATTTGGATTCTTTTCCTTAAGCACCGGATAAATTTGTTGCTGGTTGGTGAACATTCCAAGGTCGAATGCTAGCTGAGTCTGCGCCTCCAGTGCAGTCCGACCAGCCGCGGACGTAATAAACTTCTCGGCAGCTTCTGGAGTGTTCATGAACTCCCAAACGTCATCCTTGAACTCAGAGGACTGCTTATACGCCTCTCGTGCCTTTTTCAGCTTGGTAACAGTAGCACAAGTCTTCTTGTGCCCCTTCTGCTCGTCCTTCAGCTCTTGCTCTAACTTTGAGGAGTTAGTTTTCAGCGTTTTGATTTCTTCCCTCAGTACCTTCAACTCGGCACCATGGTCTTCTACAAGTTTCTTCCTCTGCGAAAGAGCATCACGGAGTGCCGCTTCGTAGTACGAATGAAGACTATCCCCTATCACCACAGATTCCATCGCCATTTTGCAATATCGCTCCCGTAGCGTACCCAAACCTAGACCGTCAAAAAGTTCTGCATCTCTTGGGGTGACGAGGCTACGAACAAGCTCGGGGGCGTCAATAGTACCTTCTAATACGAGCACATCAATACCGAGTCGGACCAGGTTGGTTCGAACGCGTGGAACTGGCAAAGTTTCCCCTTGCTCGGGGGGCTGGGCAGACAAACCCTCAGGCAAGGGATCCACATCCGAAGTGGGAGCCAGGGGCTGAATCGAAGATTCTGGCTGAGTTTGCGGAAGCGTCAGGTTACAAGCTCCTCCACCAGATATGGAAGCTTGACTCTTCTTCCCTTTTCCATTAGTCTTACTTTTCTTGGAAGGATACTGCCCGCTCTGCGACAAGTACCGAGCAGCTGCTGCCGGTATACCACCTTTCGACGACATGGCACCTACAAACAATTTCAAGTTATGACAAACAATTGTAACAAAACAGCAGGCAAGAAATAGCTAAATACCGAGAGGGGTACCAGGTACGTCAAGGGCAGCTAGCCGGATCCTCCTAAACCCCATATCATAAAGCCACGACTCAGAAGTACGCTCGACAACTTGAAAAGGACCACCTTTCAGAAGTTTCTTGACCTGCTTACGCATATTGGGATTCTCATCTAAAGATGGGTGGCTTCTAACGTGGGTACCCCACGCGACAGCAAAAGGAGAAGGGATACCTAGGGAAACAAAGAAGAACCTAGACTTCCAGTCCTTATTGAAGCTAGGACGGTCGTTGAAAAGCGCCGTGTGGGGCATAGAAGAGATACACACAAAACCCTTACCCTCTCTAGGTACCCTCATGACTCTAAACAACGACTGGAAGAGACCTAAGGAGGGCTTCATCCGTTTTTGGTGACACACGGAAAGAAACCCTGCGATAACCTGGTGACCGTTTGGGGCAAGCTGACCTGGGGCTATTTCATAGAAATTTAGGAACTCGATCAGGAAAGGATGAAGGGGAAACCTAAGTCCCACCTGCACAGATAACAGATGAACACCAAAGAAGGAGGGCTCCGGGGGATCGTTGATGCTAACATCATGCCCAGGGATGACAACTCTAACATTCCCACACACTAGACCTTGGATATTTGTTAAATCACCAGATTTTAGATTGCGATAGGTTTGCTCGATAAGTGAACTATCTAAAGGGGAATACGAGGTCACGCGCCTCTTCCTTTTACGACTAACAGAAGGGGCAGGAGGATCCAGAACTACGGTGTCTTCCTCCGAGGAAGACAGGGAGGAGGTGTCTTTGGGGTCATCACCGGGGCCCAATGCCTCGGTGTCACCACGGTAGGTCAATGTATCTTCACCATCATAAGATGAAGTTTCATTGTCAGAAGACTCCGTGCGCGATGAAGTTTCATTATCAGAAGACTCCGTGATCAAACTTGAATTCGAATCCGTAGTAAAAGGACTAACCTGGTTATTGGCAGACACGATCACCAACCAATCAGCACAACAGACAGAAAAACAAAAAACAAAACAAACTTGTCAGTTCAACACAAGCAAGCTCTGAGCTTAACAAAAAAAAAAAACACGGAAAACGGTGCGTGACTTCGGCCCAGCGCCGAGGTCACGTCACGCGTGACTTCGGCGTTGGCCGAAGTCACGGCATGCCGTGACTTCGGCGAGCGCCGAAGTCGCGCATGCCTGACTTCGGCGCTGGCCGAAGTCACGCCGCGACGTGACTTCGGCCCAGCGCCGAGGTCACGGGACCTCGGCCCCGTGTCGAAGTCGCCTTGGCACGATGCCGAGACAAGGTGCGAAAAAAAAAAATTATTGAACTTACCAGGATAGTTGGAAGCAGGAAGGCAGTCTGTAGGCTAAGTGTTTACGAAAGGAAGAGGGGTTTTTATACAAAACCATAGGGTTCTGTATAAGGAAATCAATATTCCTAATATCTATGAGATTTCCTGAAACAATCTTGGCATGAATTTTTCAAGGTTTTAAGGATTCCCTGAATATGCTGTGATAGTTCATAACTTGAATTATTCCGGATAATTAGGAAGAAGAAGCCGCGGCCCAGTGCCAAAGTATAAAAAGAAAAAAAAAAAAGAGCAAAAACAGCAAACTAGTTTGAAGTAAATAAATAAACGTTTTATTCCGATAAGCAAACTAGTGTCACGCACTATTACACTTCAAAGTACTAACTCCTACTCAAGCATCTAGGTCTCTGAGGACTTCGAGGGTTTGGGGTACTCCACTGCCAAAGGAAGCTCATCATCAGGCACAAGGACGATGGCCATACTTCCTTCCACGGGAACTTGTTTTGGTGGCTTCACAGCATCCTTCTCTTCCTCTCCATCTGACGGAAGGGTTAGGGGATCCTCAACGGTATCCCCAACTTCGTGCCCACGCTCCTTCCTCAGCTTCAACTTCTCACGTCTGGCCAGCTCCATCAAACGAAACGACCGGCGCCTCTTCGTACCAGCACTTGTTTCAGCAGCACTTGCTCTCTTTGGACCCATGATGAACCCAGCTGAGCTAACGTAATGAGGAGAGGTGAAAAACACATATTCAGAGAGGGTCCTTATATACATACGAAGCCGGTTCATACAAGGAAACAAAATCGCAGGGAGATTAGGAAATATTCCACCAATATGGGAAGTTTCCTTCCGGTAAAATTTCCTTCCAGAATACCCAATCTTCTTACTCAAGTTCCAAGAGCGTTCCATTCAAACACCGGTTGATACTCCCTAACTACCTCAGCCATTTTCGCTAGCTAGGGAGTGGGGGCTGGTGACAGGGTAATTGGGTACCCGACCCGGAACCATTGTCATAACCAGGTTGCCGTTCAAACTACCCAACATACCTCACTCCTCAGCATCAATGCGCAACGATCCAACTCCTCAGCATTGATGGCCAACGTTCAGATCCTCAGAGCATTGATGACAGACGTTCAGGTCCCTAGCATTCAATACCTCGGGTATTGATGTCCAACGGTCACTGAGCTGAAAAGAATAAAAGGCCTCACAACCACATAGGGGGGGGGGGACACTTCTTACTCTTCTTACTAAACTCACTTGTACACTGAGCACTACGCTCAACACTGTATTCAAATACTGATTCAAATAATATACCGGTAACACATTATTACCGTCACATATGTCAATTAAAAACTAAATTAATATATTTATATTAATTTTGTACTAGCGATCTCTCCATTTTGACATATATTGATCAAACACCCCAAAGACAACAAGAATCATCTCACTCAAATCTTTTCAGCATTCAATATTTCATCAACTGGTCATATATACAGTAAATTCCCCATAAATATGTACATCAAACATCACAACAAATCTCCCCCTAAATTATATACAGTAATTCATAGTAATAAAATTCAGCAAAAAATCACATCACTTTCTACTCCAACTGTCATTGTGTTACTGTGTTCTCACCATTTTGAGAAACATTAGCCAAAGGCAATACGTACATGGCAGTAGGGAATAAATAATGCATGTAAGTTCAATTAAGAGCACCTAATTAATAAGCTGTAGATAGATTCCGAGAATAGCATTCCGAATAGAATTGTTGCAAGTCACGAGAGGACCAAGCATGGAAATAATATCACTCGGTAGCGTTCACATCGGACTCTTCTCATGTTCTTTAAAACCATATTAAGTGTCATGTAGCCCTCTTCCAGGTAACCATTTAAAGAACAATTCACACTAGAAAGCTTTCACTCCGGACTGTTCTAGAATTCTTTTGAACCATAGCAGACACTAGGTAGTCATCTTCTAGTCTAGGTAAATATGTCAAGAAAGCGAATGAACCACTTTAAACTAGATAGATTTCAATCCCGGATGTTGTATGATTCATTTGAACTGTAGCAGACACCGGATAGCCCTCATCTAGGTAAACATGTTAAGATGATGATGAGAAGAGTTCAATGTGTTTAAGAATGATGAGGCATTCATATAGCATCAAAAAATTATAGTCTGCATTTCACATGAATACTTGTGGGTACATCAACCGTGAAGAATGTAAGACATAGGCTAATTATTTAAGAATGAAAGGTGGAACAAGAAGGCAATTCCAATAGTATCCAATATCAACAGTTCTGGAGTATGCAAAAAAAAAAAATACTATCCACAGGTTATTCATAGAGAACTCTAGATGAACTACTAGTAGAAGTCAACACTATTACCAAACATAGAAGATTACCATTAAACTAGTCATCAAAAGGACACCGACTTATCCGATGAAGCAAACGAACTTGTGGACTCTAATGAAGTGGCAACAGTACAATCTGGAGATTCCCTATCATGAACATCCTTTCGCAGTGTAGATAAAAGACTGGTGATCAGAGCTTCTCGTGCAGTCAGTATCTTCCGTTGGTCATGTATTAAACTCAACTCATTTTCTAGGAAAGCAATAGTAAGGCTTATGGAGTGAGCAGCCGATGAGGGACCAACATCATCATTTGGCATAACAAGGTCGTCAACGTGTGCTCCAGTAAGTAGTCGGTGGTCGACCTTGATAAGAGTTGGCTCGGCATCATAAAACTCAGAGTCACACTTTTCAAACCCTTGCATAACTAATAGACCATATATCAAGTTAGTTAAAATCAATTCCTTCCGACCCTAGTTCCCATTCCAGGCAGCAATCACTTGATCAAACAACTGTCATTCTTGAACAAATGGACTGCCATAGCCCTCTTTACATAGCCTCGTTGTTTAGTGGGCATTTAATTGAAGTATGCAATTTTGTGAAAATATGAAAAAGTATAGGTCAATTCTACCGCCTTAATTGTGTCTTTAACCACCCATTTCATCTTTGTCCCACTAGTCAATCGCTGAGTCATAACATCCATATCCTTAGTAAAGTTATTAGCACAATTAGATGAACAAAAAAACTCGTTAATCACCTCCAGATTAAATGCATACAATCGACCCCTTACATAGGATTTTCCCTCCCTAATTAATTCAGGCACAAGGTTTGCATAAAACTCATAAACAACAGGTCTAACAAACCCATCAACTTTAACCACAGTCTGAAACAAATAAACAAACTTAAGAACCTCAGCCAACATTGTTATAGAATTAAAGTCCTTAGGCAATAGTTTTCTCTGGCAAATAAAGTTCTTAGCAGAGATGGTTTCCCACACAAAATTCAAAGCTGCATATTAAAAGCTGCATATTCCCACTTGTTCATCATTGTCAGAATCTTCAAGAACACTCTAGGTAAATGTGTAGGATTTTTTTCCTTTGTGGTTTCCATAGTCAGCTTGCAAGTGTCCATAGCCTCCACATTCGTAGCATTATACACCGTTGAGCTTAAAGTCTTGATTTGGACCTTTTTACTTCTGAACACTTCCAATTCCATCTCTTTTGCTATTTGTTTTCATCTTACCATGTCCCTTGGCTTTCTTCAACATTTTGCTAAATTTCTTTGACAACATAGCCATGATCTCATTCATATGTGTGTTTGATTCAGCTCTTGCAGGTACTGCAGCTTTAAATGCAACTCCTTTGTTGTTTTTATTCGAGTCATTTCTATTTTTGGTCCTACTGTTATTAGGGCATTGCCAATTTTAGTCCACTTCATTAATTTTTGCCACATTGCAGCCAGTCTTATTTAGTCCTTGCCACTTTTAGTCCACCGTTAAAATTTTTGTCAAACAATTGTCCAAAATAGGGGTATTTTGGTTTTTTCATGCTTTGATCATCTCCTTAACCCTTTGCAGTAGTTTTCCTTACACAGTTTCATCCAATGAAGAGGTCCGACGAAAGCCATGACTTTGTAATGTGGCTCACATGTGTTTCGTTGGACCTCTTCATTGGATGAAATTGTGTAAGGAAAATCACTGCAAAGGGTCAAGGAGATGGCCAAAGCATGAAAAGATAAAAAATACCCCTGTTTAGCACGGCCATTTGACGAAAATTTTAACGGTGGACTAAAAGTGGTAAGAACTAAATAAGACTGGCCGCAATGTGACAAATATTAATGAAGTGGACTAAAATTGGCAATGCCCCAATAACAATAGGACCAAAAATGGAAATGACTCTTTTTATTCAAGTACTTGTCTTCTTCTTCCATTCCCAACTCAAAGGTCTGCAAGTTTCCCATTAAAGCATTTAAAGTTAGAGTGTTTAGATTAGCTAACTATTTAATGGCAACAGCCTACATTTTGAATCGTTGGGGCAGGGATCTTAACACTTCGCGAACCAATTTTTCTTCCTCAAATGGTTCACCCAAGTTTCGTGCATTGTTTGCCAGGTTCTTTATCCATGCACTGAACTGAGAGACTGACTCAATTTCTTCCATCCTTAGGCTTTCATACTTGGTCATGAGCAACTGCAATTTTCAGAACTTGACAAACCATGTATCTTCATAATGAGTCATAAGTGTATCCCATGCAACCTCTACAACATCTGTGGTTGAAATCTGGTAGTGTTTTCAGTCTAAACCCCATACTTGTAATTGGTGGAATTATTATGGCAAATTAGATAGGTTTTTAGTCTAGAGTCTATCAGTGTTAAGAGTGAAAACCTGATTGATCAGGCTCTACGCTAAAGCATCCAGAATGAATCCGTTGAAGTTCACCGACTTATCTCCGCTGATTTGGCAGAGCAGTTACAAGTCAAGAGATGATATTAGAAAAAAGTCCCTACTCTTTGGACACCTCAAAGGGTATAACGGTAATCGTCTACATGGACATTCAAATTAAGATTACCGTGCCTACCTAGAATTAGAGTCTATATAAAGGGAGTTGATTCTAGAATTGAGAGGTTGATCGAAGTCATTCTAACTTGAATCACAAACTATCTCTCCCTTAGTTTTACAAAGTTATACTCTAATAAACATATCTTCTCAAGACCTAAAAGTTCTGGATATTTAAGAAGAAGAACTAAAGATATTCACTGATGTTTAATCTGTAGACATGAAGACTATGCAGCTGTGGTGCAGTGTAGAGTGAGTCAGCGAATCAAACAACGTCAAAGTGGCTCTCCAAGAAAGAGATTTCTTTTTATTTCTATTCCATGGATCTATGAGTTCGACAATCTTCTATAGCCTTGGACAGTTGAGTACTTACTTTGTGGGGATCACTTGGGTGAGATTGTATCGTCACTTGACTGTTAGGAATCATTCTACTTAGATTTTGATGATGTTATGCTTGTATTAGGACTTTACATACCTAAATTATTTTATCTTTAGTCCAGGCCAAATACTTAGTGTTTCTTGTAGATCAGTTTCAGTATGTTCAAGCTTATCAGCTAATTGGTGCCAACGTATCAGCTTGGTTCTTGACTATTAGAAGAAATCTTAAGGCATTCCATAAGCAAGAGTTTCCAAGGAAAATCAACTAAGTCTAAGAAGCCTTCTTGATGCATTCTCGAGCTCTTGGCTTTCTCGGATAGCTTCAAGGACTCCAGCAAGGTGATGAGTTTGTTGCTGACTACCTTGGGCATGCATAGGTACGGGTAGAAAACCTTGCTCTTTCTTATCGGCCAGTGATCTTGGACGACTGAACCTATATGTTTTCTAAGGTCTTCGCCCGGAGTATCGTCCACTGGTTGCTTCAAACTTCCTAGTTGCATAAGAATTTATCTTCGCTGAAGATTTTGTTGTTATAGCAAGTTCGACGCAGCCCGCTGCCATGGCCGTGAGTTTGGCAGTTCCAAAGGTGGTGGCAGTGCTAGTTCTTCTTCTTAGTAGGGGCGTGGACGATGGCAGGCTAGCAGCAATGAGATGGTTGTGGTTAGGGGTAACGCTATCGATCGTTTACTCCGCGGTGTTAGATTTGTAATGTACAGGGGCATATGGTGTTATCGTGTTACCGTTGCTACTCTAAAAAATCCAGGTCCTCAAGCTCATATGGTTTTTTCGAGTGTTGATGACTTGACCTCGATGGGCCCTCACACTTGGTTCCCAGATATGGGTGCTACAAATCACGCTACACCGGATATCTCTGCCTTGTCATCTTCTTCTGGATATACTGGGTTTGACAAGTTACGTGTTGGTAACGGCTCAGGTTTGCCTATTGCTAGTGTTGGTCATGCTTTAATTTCCACCTCTTCTAAGTCTTATCAATTATCTTATGGTTATCATGTTCCGGGTCTTTCTGCGTCATTATTGTCTGTTCAACAATTTGTTGCAGATAATAAACTCTTTTTGTTTTAATTCCACCTTTTTTTTCTTGTGAAAGATCCTCAAACCAAGTTGGTCCTATTGCATTACTGTCTACGCGTGCGTCTCCCTCTATGTAGCACAATCGCTTGGGTCACCCTCATTAGTGAGTGTTGCGTCACATTTTGCAAAAATGCCTTGTTAGTTCATCTTCTATTAATAATAGTTTGTCAAGTTGTTCAGCGTGTCAATTGAGGTAGTTATCTCAGTTTCCCCTACCCCATGTTGAATCTTCTAGTTCTAGTGTTCTTGATTTGATTTATATGGATATTTGAGGCCCAACGCATTTTCTGTCTTCAAGTGGTTATCGTTATTTTGTGCTCTTTGTGGATGATTACTCTCGTTATATTTGGTATTATCCAATGCGTTCTAAAATTGATCTGTCTGCGATTTTTTATCGTTTCCATGCCATGATTGATTGCTCTTTTCCCACAAAATTAAATCTATTCAGTTTGATTTGGGGGGGGGTGGAATACAAGAAGTTACATTCTCATTTGTCAATCATGTGCTTATACTCATGAACAAAATTTTTGCATTGAGCGTCACCATCGTCACATTGTTGAGACAGGTCTAGCTTTAATGACACAAGCGTCTGTTCCTTCTCGGTTTTGGAAATACGCATTTACAATTGTAGTACCTTATTGCTACATGACCTGATATATATTTTTGCAATATACCAATTATATCAGCATATGCATTCACCTACTACGGCTCATTGAGTGATACTAAAGCGGGTACTTCGCTACATTAAAGGTACACTACACTTCGGCTTATGTCTTGGAAAGTCAGCCTCAATGGATTTGCATGCTTTCTCGGATTCAAACTGGGCTGGGAGTCTAGATGATAGGAAGTCTACCAGTGGGTTTGTTGTTTTTCTTGGCACCAACCTAATCTCATGGGTGTGCTGGAAACAGCGAATTGTGGCCCATTCCTCTATAGAGGTTGTGTACAAGGCCTTGGCTAATGTCTCGGCTAAATTAGCATGGCTCGTTTCATTATTGGGTGAGCTTGAGATGTCGATTACTACTCCTCTTAAATTGTGGCGTGACAACTAGGAGCGGCGTACTTGTGTGTTAATCTCGTTTTTCATGCCCGAATGAAGCATGTCAACATTGATTATCATTTTATCAGTGACAAAGCCAGTAAGGGGAGCTCAAAGTTAATTTCATCTCCACTAAAGATGAGCTGGCCGACACCTTCACAAAACCGTTGACTGCACCTCGGTTAGCCTTTCTACAGGACAAGCTCAAGTTTGTTGGCCACCTACCTTAAGTTTGAGGGGGAGTATTAGGAGTCTACTAGCACAATTGTAGTATACTTAGCTTGTAATAGTACTTCTCTACTTGTATATATATCAGGTATTCTCCTACTGTGATTATTATTCCATAAATATAGTTCTCATCGTTTCTTCTTTTTGTGGCATTTAGTAGTGAAAAAGGTTTGAAGTTTCTAGTAATCTAAAAAAGTAGGAGGTTTAAAATTTCTAGTAATCTAAAAAAGTAGGAATGTAGGAAAAGTGGATAATAATTCACATAAAGTCCAAATAAATTGAAATCTATTTTCCTCTCTCCCGTTTACCTCTGTGTCTGCGAGTGAGAGTTTCCTAGGGTTTTCCTTGTGACCTAGTGTCTGAGAGAGTGGTTTTTTTTCTTGTTTTTGCGATGGAGAAAGGCGAGTCTAGTGGTTTGGCATAAGCATGCAAAGCTCTATCGATCCAGGATGAGGAAGAGGGGATTGTTATTGAGGTCGATGACGTTGAGGTCCCTTCTTTTGATTTCCGTTTCTCGGCTGTTGGTAGGGTTGTCACCGATCGTTCGATAAAGTTTGTCGTTTTTCGTGATGTGATTGCGACGGCCTGGAGACCAGCGAAAGGAGTGAATATCCGTGAGTTGAGTAATAACAGGTTTCTTTTCACTTTTTTCCTTGAGAAGGATATTGCTCGTGTTGTGAACGATGGTCATTGGACTTTTGATCAACATTTGGTGTGTTTACGCCGTTTAGCTAAGGATGACGATCCTATGATGTTGGATAAGGTGGTTTTCTGGGTGCAAGTTCAAAATCTCCCTGTGGGCTTCATGTCGGAGTTGCAAAAGTTATTGGCAGCTTTATTGGGGAATTTGTGGCTGTTGATCCTTGTAATTTTGAGGGCGGCTAGAAGTCTTTTATGCATATAAGAGTCCAGTTACTGGTCTCGGAGCCTCTCAAAAAGCAAATGAAATTGAAGAATCCAGGAGGGGAATGGGTTTGGGTTGATTTACGGTATGAGTGACTACCTTCTTTCTGTTTTAATTGTGGGGTGATCGGACATGCAGATCGATTCTGTTCCGCCACCATTGACAAAGTTTGGGAAGGTGTAGAGAAACCTTTTGGGTCGTGGCTACGTGCAGGTGGTCGGCTGGGGGCGGCGGTTCTGGCGAACCGTTGGTTAGTGTCTGACTCGGCTGTGGGGAATCCAAGGGGTGCGGGTATGAGTGCTCAAAATGTAACGGTTGTCAATGATGAGACATTAATGACACATTTAGGAGGGGCTATGATGGGAGGGGATGTTTTAAAGGTCGTCGTGTGTGAGAGTGAGAGGAAAGATATTACTGGGGTCTTAAATGGGGAGGACGAGAGTGAGGGGGTAGTTATTGTTGATTCTAAAAGGCGTAGGATGGAGAGTGAGGTTGAGGGAGTTAATGTGGGTTCTGAGTGGACTAGTCCAATGATGGTTGAGAAGCAAGACTCTTTTTCTTGTGAGGTGGGCCCTTGTTTCCAGGCCCACCCGACCCAATGAGTTGCTTAAGTTGGAACTGTCGTGGGCTTGGAAATCCATTGATAGTTCAGGCTCTATTGGGCTTAGTTTTTCAAAAAAAGCCCAGTATTATTTTTCTATGTGAGACATTGTGTAATGCGAGTCGGTTAGAGTGGGTGCGTGTGCGCTTGAAGTATGACAACTGTTTTGTGGTTCCTGCGAATGGGAGGAGCGGAGGGTTGGCTTTGCTATGGACCGCCGGTCTGAATGTAAAGGTTAGGGGGTATTCGAATCACTATATCAATGCCACTATATCTGCTACTGGTGTTTCTCCGTGGAGGTTTACAGGCTTCTATGGCAATCCAGAGAGGAGTAGGAGACGTGAATCGTGGGACCTCCTCAGGTATCTGTCTTCCATTAATAATTTTCCTTGGGTTTCAATGGGGGATTTTAACGATTTACTAAGCGATAGTGAGAAGTTAGGTCGGGTTCCCCATCCGATGTGGCTTTTGCGAGGGTTTGGTGAGGTAGTGAGGGAGAGTGGAGTTTCGAATTTTGATTTCCAGGGTTCTCAATTCACATGGGAGAGAGGGAGAGGGACTAGTGGTTGGGTGCAGGAGAAATTAGATAGGATCTAGTTTCAGGAAGTTGGCGTGATAGTTCCCGGAGGCTCGGGCTTGGTCGATTGAGTGGGGTAGCAGTGACCACTTGGCTCTGTTCTTGGTCCTAAACACTGGTGTAGTGACAAATTTTAGGCATCGGCCACATTATGAGAATATATAGGGTAGAAATCCGACGTGTAAGGAGGTGTTGGTGAATGCATGATCTAGGTTGGGTGGGACTACGATAGGGGAAAGATTGGTAGAGTGTAGTCGAGCGGTGTGGAATTGGGGACGGTGGCAGGGTAGGGAGGATTCTCATGCTATTCGGCACTGTAAAGAGCAGATGGGCAGGTTAAGGAGTAAGAGAGATGTTGTTAGTATGAGGGAGTTTGGGCAGTGTCAGCGGATGCTCTTGGGTCTCCTCCGAGATCAAAATGATAAGTGGAGACAAAGGGCTAAGGAGCTGTGGTATGGAGGGGGAGATAGTAATACGAGATTTTTCCATAATTCGGTGAATAGACGAAGGAGAAGGAATCAAATTCTTGCTTTAAGGGATTCGATAGGGATTCTAGTGACTGATGAGCAGCAGATGGGGCGTATCATGGTGGACTATTTCTCAGACTTATTTACGTCGACCGAAGGGAATGATCGTCCGGTCCTTGACTGCCTGGAGTGTCGTATCACTGATGAGCAGAATACTGCCTTCTTGAGGGACGTGACAACAGAGGAGGTCAAGGGGGCAGTTTTTGCTATGCATCTAGATAAATCCCCGGGTCCAGATGGACTGTCTCCAGCGTTTTTCCAAGCCCATTGGGAGGTGGTGGGCGCAGAGTGTTGGCATGTGCTAAATGATAGTTGGAACTTAACATATGTGGCTTCCCTGAATGAGTGGCTTGAGGAGATGTGGACGTCTTTAAATGATGCGATTCTTGAAAAGGTGGTAATGATCTGTTGGGCAATGTGGGAAAATCGCAATTCTAAGGTGTGGCGACAAAGGTGTTTGGATCCAGAGAATATAGTGCACCAGGCTTTATTGTTTGCTAAGAATTGGAAGGCAGTTCGTGGGGCTGCTGCATCTATGATTTTGCCAATAAGTCAAGGTGTTTATCCACTGTTTTGCTATGATGATCCATGAGTTCTTTATATAGATATTGATGTTGCAATGGACTGTGGTAATAACAGGATGGGGTTTGGGTGGTGCATTCGTGATTGGGAGGGGTGTGTGGTGGGGGTAGTCATGTTTGCTAAACAGGGACTGTTTACAGTTCGCAAAGCTATGGGGGCCAGGGAAGCATTGAGTTGGATAAAAGGGAAAGGGTGGCAGCAGTTTGCTCTTCAAACGGATGCTCAAATTGTTACGAATGTTGTCTTGGCTGGTGCTATTAATCTTACGCCTTTCGGCCTTATCATTGATGAGATTAGAGAGCTGCTTCATGCTATGCCTCATGCTAGATTTCGTTTTGTGCCTCGTAGTGGTAATTTGGTAGCTCATGCTTTAGCTAAATATGCTCTTAGTTTTGTAGATGAACTTTGGATTGAGCGTTTTGACGCTATCTCTCTCTTTGTTTCTGCTCCCTTGCGGAGTACTGTTTTAGTTCCTTAATATAATTTGGTTTTGTTTGGCTTCAAAAAAAAAAAAAAATAGGAATGTTATTGTCATTTGCATGTTTTAATATGAGAAAGTTTAGATAAATTAGAAATGTTATTGTGCCTCGTAGTGGTAATTTGGTAGCTCATGCTTTAGCTAAACATGATCTTAGTTTTGTAGATGAACTTTGGATTGAGCGTTTTGACGCTATCTCTCTCTTTGTTTCTGCTCCCTTGCGGAGTACTGTTTTAGTTCCTTAATATAATCTGGTTTTGTTTGGCTTCAAAAAAAAAAAAAAGGTAGGAATGTTATTGTCATTTGCATGTTTTAATATGAGAAAGTTTAGATAAATTAGAAATGTGATTTTTTTGGAATTAAAGAAGTAAATACAGGCAAATAACCTTATGGTCTAAGGGACCAAATTGCTCTCTCATATGGGAGGTTGTAAGTTTGAGTCTCAGTATGGGAAGTTGTAAGTTCGAATCTCAGTGAAGGTGGTATTAACTCTGCTTCAGTAAATTGAGAAATTAGTTATGAACAGATACTGTAACTTTTTCTTAACAAAGTTATTTTCGTCGAACACATCTCTTAAATTACTTTTCACAAAGATCTTTTAAATATTTAAAAATATCACATTACCTAAAGAAATATTGTATGTCCTTATTTGATTTTCAAAAATATGAGATTTCTGACTATATGATTTTGTAGTTCTATAGTATTAGATTTTCTCCAAATTAAATTCTTGAATAACATAAAATGTTAGGTGATATGATACGAGATAAATGGGATGACGTTGGGGTAGGGTGGGATGGGTCGGGGAGGACTACATCCATCATCCGACTCAACTTACATTTTTTCCACCCATCCCCATCCCCAATTCAGATCGGGTGAATTTTTTAAGAATCCAACCCCACTCCCACCTCCACCGGGTGCGGATACCCACCACTTATTAAACTTATTATTTTTTAAAAAAAATAATATCAAAATTACTTACACATAATTAAAAAATAAAATTCATTAGTTATACTAAAACATAAAATAGGGTTATTCTTAACCCAGAAATTTCTCTCACTTTTTAAAATAGGTCCCACTTCCACATCATCAAATTTGTAAATTATTCACTATTTGAAATTTTCATATTATATTATAAATATAATAAGGATAAAGTACAAATAAGTCATAGTACTATTTGGGAACAAGCAATTAGGCCATCGAACTCGAATAAACCTCAAATAAGCCCCCGAACTCAAAAAAACAAAGCAATTAATCCACTGAAATCGGAAAAATGAACAATTAAGCCATTTTTAAATTTCTGGCTGTTATTTCCGACGACAGCAGCAATTTCCAGCGATGGGCGACAACCAAGTCGTTGTCGGTCGCCATTTCCGGCCAACAAACCACTTCAAAAACTCAAATTTCTTCAAAGCAAAATTTAGAACCAGAAGATATATTTTGAAGATGTAACTGGAATGTCTCTCGACGGAAAAAATGAAGCATTTTCCATGCCGACACCAAACCTCCGTGCGAATGGTTTTCTTACGATCAGCAGTAGACCCACCAACTTTAGCAAACCCATTACCGGATTGATTCAAAAAATTCCATGATTTAGCATTTCGCAATTCCAAAACAATTTTTCCGGCCGAATCAACAACAAAAGTCATTGTATCGGAAGAAAAATACGAACAGAAAAAGCACTAAGGAAGTATGGAACCGAAATGGTCGCCCTCGCCAGAAATGGCGACCAGCGAAGACTCGGTTGTTGCCAGTCACCGGAAATAACCGTCTATCGCCGGAAATGGCCGCCGGAAATTTTTAAAATGGCTTAATTGCTCCTTTTTCCGGTTTTAGTAGTTTAATTGTTTTGTTTTTCTGAGTTCGATGGCTTATTTGGGGTTATTTAAGTTCGCCTAATTGCTTGTTCCCAAATAGTATGATGGCTTATTTGTACTTTATCCCAATATAATAACTAAATAATATAATAGAAAATAAAAAAGATTAAAAAAAAGTACACAAATTGGATTTACCATGCTTTTTCTCCCACTTTTTCATTCTCTTTTCTCTTGCTAATTTAGCAATTTCTCTCTCCTATTGCAACACACATGGCATTAAATAATGAAAAAAAAACTCTCTTTTGTCACATAGATTAGAAAGGGGGAGATTGGTAGGGTTGAGGACAGCCTAATATAAATATTCTAATATAATAACTAAATTGTTAATTTTTAAAAATAAATTTAATAGTTTAGATATAAAAATAGTAAAAAGGTACTCAAAGTTATTGAAACTTTTATAATTAACTAGATACTAATACCACTTATTTTACTATTATATATATATGTATACACACACATGGTGGGTCGGGTGGGGTTCTAGGCGGGTTTTATACATAAAACTTGAATTCAACCCAACCCACCGCAAGTATATTTTTAAGACTCACCCCGACCCATCACCCACTATCACTCAAAAAAACTCGATCCATGTGGGGTGGATTCGGATGGATATCCACGGAGCGAATTGAAATTGACATCCCAAGGCACTACTAGTTATTTACACATTATCAAATTACTCTTTTCGTTCCATTTTATCTGTCTTATTTTTCTTTTTAAATTGTCTTAAAATGTTGTTCTCTTTCTAAAATTTAACATTACCATCATTCTACTTTTCTCAATTTACCCTTATGAATTTTGTTTTCTTTATTGCATTTATTTTCAAAAGTGAGAAGAGTAAGTGCCTAATTAGAAAATAGCTAGCATAACATTTACTTTAATTAATTTGTTAAAAAACATGCAAAAAAAAATTAAATGTCACAATCAATTCGGGACGAATGGAGTGAAAAATGAAATATATGCTTGCTTAGTGTTCTCAAAAGTCAAAATACTTAGGGACCTTAAAATTTGAGTAGCCAACCCCATCTAGATTATAGAAATCACTAGCTTTAGCGATTGAGACTAGGGGTGTAAACAAATCAAATAATTTTGATTCGATTCGTGATTCGAATTCGAATAATTATATTCGAATTCGAATATTTCGAATACGAATCCGAATTCGAATACACATTTTGATTCGAATGTTATTCAAATCCAAATACAAATCAGGATAGATTCGATTTGAATAGTATTCGAATATTCGAATATATATATATATGTTGAATCAAAAGGTTGATCACAATTGTTGGCAAAAAGAAATTCCAATTCAAGTCAGAAAAGGAGTACACCAAGATTAGAAATCAAATCACAAACAAACTAGGAATAACACCAATACTGTTTTGGTTCTGATTAGTTGGCTATTTAAAGGACCTCTCACCATTACACCAGATGGATTCCCTAGCTAATATTGTGAGGCATAAGAGAGTTTGAGAGGATTCTAAATTCCCCTAGAAAGTAGTACATGTGTTTAGGTTACAATAGATTAGATAGGAGAAGATCAATCTATTGTGTAATTTCTGGTCCCAAAATTATGTACTTTGAATATTAAGCTTTTAGTGGATTTAGGCAAATTATCAAGACTGAGAAGTGCCTCGCAGAATAGGGTTTTTCCCAAACTGCGTTATCAAGTCTCTTGTGTTACAACTATTGTTTTAACATCTCTGTGTGCTGCGCATTACATTTTTCAATTGGTATCAGAGCCAAACTGCTTAAGTTATTAGCAGGATCCTAATGGAGTTCCCCAGAGAAAGATTATCAAACAACAGGCCACCAGCCCTAGGTGGTACAAATTATTCTTATTGGAAAGCTAGAATGAAAATCTACATATTAGCACAAGGAGAAAGAGTATGGAGGGCTGTTGAAAACGAATGGAAACATCCCCTTGATGACAATAACAAAGCAAAAGGTCGAGCTGATTGGAGCGAAGAAGAACTCGAAGAGTTCAACTATAACTCAAAAGCTATGAATGCCATCTACGGAGCCGTGAGTGAAGAAACATTCAAACTAATCGCTGCCACAAATGTAGCAAAAACAACATGGGATATATTGTATGATCATCATGAAGGAAACCCGACAGTCAAACAATCAAAACTACAAATGGTCCAAACTCAGTTTGAAAATATGAAGATGGAGGAAGAAGAAGATATCACACAATTTAATGGAAGAATACTAGAAATTGCTGGGGAAGCCTATAACTTAGGAGAACCCATTCCTGAAAACAGGTTAGTAAAAAAGGTGTTGCGATCATTACCAGAAAGATTTATATATGATGAAAGTAACAGCTATTCAAGAAAGCAAAGATCTCAATACCTGCAAGTTAAGTGATCTAATGGGAAACCTTAAAACATATGAGCTTGAGATGCTGCAAAACAAAAAGCCTAATGGCAAAAGAATAGCCTTTCAATCAAAACAAGACACCAACTCAGATGAAGATACTGAAAAAATGGAAGAATCCATTGCTGTGTTGACAAAAAACTTCAACAGAGTTCTCAAGAAATTTAACAAATTCAGAAATAAGAACAAGAGTTTCTCAAATAATCAAGGGAGTCCATCATTTGCACAAAACCAATCCGTCAATCCCAAAAAGGAAGGGAATCCAAACCTAGATGGAATACAGTGCTATGAATGCAAGGGATATGGACATATTCAGTCAGAATGTCTAAATTACCTAAGAAGGAAGAACAAAACATATGTAACATCCTTGAGTGATGACTCAGATAGTGAAGAAGAAAACAACACAAATTTTGTGACATTTTTCACAAATCATGAAGACGATGATGAATCAAAGGAGGACATGCAAGATCTATTAAACTCCTATACACAGCTGCATGCCAAGTGGGAAGAAATCATCAAAGTAAACTTAAATCTCATGCAAGAAAATCACTTCCTTAAAAGTGAAAAGGAAAAGGAAATACTTCTTCACAAAGAAACCCAAGAAAAGTTAATGAAATCACTAGAAGAGGGAGACAAATTGCTACAAGAAATAAGAAGACTAACTGAAAGTGCAGTACAACCAGACTTAGCAACAAGGAAAGATTCTGCAGTCGAAAACAGAGAAGTGTTACAACATCACTTTCAACACCGTAGAAGAATCAGATGTTACTACTG
>CP025647.1:14249042-14307427 GCA_003576665.1 Ipomoea trifida | reverse complement strand
AATGGACGGAGAAAGACCCGAAACATCTAGTAGGTTTACACAAAAAAAAAAAAAAAAAAAAAAAAAAACAAAAAAAAAAAAAAACAAAAAAAAAAAAAAAAAAAAAAAAAAAAAAAAAAAAAAACCTAATATCTTACGATTTACCTTCTTCTCAAAGGTTTGAAATAGATTCGGTAGACTCTCCAAATTAATATTAGAAATTATGGCTAGCTTTAGGGTCACCTAATTTTGCAGTAGTTCATTATGGAGTAGCCTTCACTATCCAACTATCCAACCAACCCATGATATATATAACATGAATTGAGAATAGGTAGTCCGTATGTTAACAGAACCATTGACATTTCAGACGAATTTAGTGTAGTTAAGCTGACAAATACCTATAATGGTACCTCTGTTTTTGTCTTCAACGATATGATATTTGTAATATGTCAACTACATTTCTGTTTCTTTAACTAATACAATCACTGTCTCTCTCATGCTTCTTTTTCAAACTTTCTGTAGTACAATGCCTATTTTTAAAATTGAGTTTTTTCTAAATGTTCCCTCGACTATTGCTCATTCTCAAATTTACATTTTGATTTTTAATTGCATCAAATCTGGTCTCTCGACTTTCATCTGTTTGCCATAGTCAAATTTCATAAATACTCATATATGTTTTATTTTTATCTTTTTATGTGTGTGTGTTTGTGTTTATATATATATATATATATATATTCATGCTAAAAGTTCAATAGAAAATCAATCAATATGTAATATTATTTTTATCATTGAAAATGATTTTTTTTTTTTTTTTTGAGTTTAGACACTCAAAGAGTACAGTGCAAAATGTAGAGAAAATGTTGGACCAGAAGATAAGTTTTACTAGTAAACTTCTCGGCTAAGCTGACAAGTAAACTCATGTCTTTGACTGGAAGGTAAGTTTACATTTTGGTCACAGGGTGGATGGTGCACTTTTCGATCAGAGAGGTGCCGCCTCTGGAACTTCTTGAAACTGAGAAGTACACTTCACTTCTCAGTCAATGACAAAATATTGGAAAATATTTTTGGAAATCTAGCTTAAATTAGCCTACAAGACCATTATATTTGGTCCATTCCATTGTACAAACTAAATTGGATGAGTTTTTGAAAGTCGAGGGACCAGATTTAGTGCAATTGAAAGTCGAAATGAAAAATTTAGAATGAGTAATAGTTGAAGGACCATTTTGGGGGGTAAAAACTCTTTAAAAATATATAAAATAATCTAGCCTACAGTGGATGTGCAAAGATGTTTGAAGTAGGGTTTAAATCCCAACTCTACCGCCTCCAGCCATGACTTAAGGTCAAGTGATGAACCACTATGCTAGGACTACAATACCTATTATTTCAAAATGCATTATCTAAACTTTGCTGGTTCCTTTATACCTAACACCTATAATTAAATCCACAAATTATATCATGGACCATGGTCCATTATATTATTATAATATTGTAATTTCATTAAAAATTTAAATGGATCAATGAGTGTTGATTCAATATAATAATGTAGTAGGTTCTTTAAAATAATATCAATTTGTCAATTATCACTTAAACATATTAGTTACTACATTTTGTATAAATAAAATTAATGTTAAAAACTATATTATTAAAAATACCTCATTGGGATGGTTAACATGAAACTCATATTAATATATTTTTTCAATATTTGTGTGATAAAGTTATAGTATTGATTTAATGAATCTATAGTCTTGATTATGATGATATTTAATTGGTGATTACTCAGAAATTAGCTTGTTTTTCATTTGAGCATTATTAGTTGTTTACTAATTAGATTTACATAATCATTAAAATGAACTTGTTGTATTGTGAAAATAAATCTCCAATATTCTCTACATGATCATATTTTACATCCATTAGTATTATGTTATAGTTGTATTATTATTGTAAAGATGAACTGTCAGTATTATCTACACTTATAATAAGAGCCAATAATGTTAGACCTCTAATTGGAACTAAAAAAATGTCGGTGTAATAGTCTGCTATAACATATTGTATTTTGTGTTCTTCTTATTGTGCAACCTCCAATTAAATTTCTAATATATCCTAATCATTTATAATTTTACCAAATTCTTTCCGTTAAAGTTAACGGAAGTTTAACATTAAATTCTTTATACAATTTGTTTCTTTATTGCAATTTTCAAACAAATTGGCAATATTCTATAATACAATTCTGTATAGATTTCTAACTTAAAATTAGAATATTGAAGTCTTAATAGGATTCTATAATACAATTTTGTATAGATTCCTAACTAAATCATTATTCTATCCAAAATAACAGTATATAAACCCTCCCCTTCATTCTCACTGGTATTCACCTAAAACTAAACCTAACATATTCTGCAAACACACCATCTACTTGACATTGTATAGGTATGATTGTCAAAATATTATCATGCTAATTCTATTATTTGTATTTGTACTCATAATGATTACAGTTTTTTTTTTTTTTTAAAAAAAACAATGATGGTATACTCATTAATTAGTATAACTTCAATATTGTTATGTAAATATATCTATTGTATAATCTGTTCATCTATACTTGTATCCTTGTATGTAATGTTGTGGTTCTCATATCATTATGTAAATATATCTATTGTATACTCTGTTCATCTATACTTGTATCATTGCATGTAATGTTGTGGTTCCCAATATATTATTTCATAACATCCTTTACGAACATATTTCTCAAAGTATATGCTCATCGTCCTTGAGGAAGAAACGGTAAGTAAATAATAAAAAATTTCTCATTATTATTATTATTATTGTTGTTGTTGTTGTTATTTTATTTTTATCAGTATTAGTATTATTATTATTAAGAAGATGCTCTCATTCACCACCAACATCATTGTAAATGCTATATCTAAATTCAAGGAATTCAGGTTCAATTAATAGTGTTTGATAATGATATTAGAATGTATAATATCACTTCACAAACCAACAAATGGTACATCATCTCAAATGTCATTGTCAAATTAAACCTATCCGGACGAACTATAAAGTACTTGATCACAAATACAATTACACATGGACTTTAAATGATCGGACCAGTGTCCAAACAAGTGACAATGATGACACGCCATTTGCTCACATGCAAGTGGTTTATTTGTTTCTACTTACTTTAGTTGTAATTTAGCTATTTACAATTTCGTTATGTTTAATTAAAATATATAAGTATCGAAACTATTTCTTTTATTTTTATTAATTTAGCATTTTTTTCTCTCTCATTATTATATGACTACTTTAACCAATTAAGGAACACTAATTTAAAAATACGCATTGGCCATTGGTTTAATCGCGCAACGCGCGTTTGATAACTAGTATATATATATATATATATATATATATATATCCTATTCTCTATTATTGTGATCACTGAATTCAATCAATACAATATTCAGTTCTCATCGAAATACAATGACATTATAATAATGAAGCTCAAATAGGTTAATTAATGGAACATTGAAAGTTTATTTTCACAATACTAATGGTTCACTTGTACAATATATATAAACTTGCAATGTTCCATTAATTAACCTATTTGAGCTTCATTATTATAATGTCATTGTATTTCGATGAGAACTGAATATTGTATTGATTGAATTCAGTTATCACAATAATAGAGAATAGGATATATATATATATATATATATATATATATACACACAAGAGGAGTCTCGGGAATACTAGAATAGATAGTCTTAGCATGGCTCAGATACATAGAGTCCTAACAATTACAATTGTGAAAATAAAAATGTAGTATTTTGAAAATGAATCTTGTGGTTAATAAACTTATATGATGTCTATCAATATAATGACGTATTTGCATTAGTATTGTGAAAATAAACCTACAATATTTTAAAAATGAGCATTTAATGTATTGAAATTAAATCAACATTAGTGAGTTGTTATGCCTGGATCCGAAGGTGGACTCAGGTCCATGTTCACAATTTTAGTACTTTATGTTCACAATTTTAGAACTCTACATTCATAATTTTTTAACTCTACATTCACAATCAAAGAATTCTATGCTCACAATTTCAAAATGTTCACAATTTCATAATTTTATGTTCACAATTTCATAACTCTATATTTACAATTTCATAATTCTATATTCACATAAAATTTTTAAATTGTAAACATGGATCTGGATCCACCTTACAAGGTGAACCTGGGTCTATAGCATAATTTGCCGGATTGATAAGTCTGAAGAATCAATCAAGAGGGAACTCAAAGCCCATGTCTGAAACTAAACAAATGCCGAAATTAGTTTTTTTAAAGGCCCAGATTCAATCTAGGGGAGCTCAACCGGCCGCAAGCTTATTAATGCCCAAATTAGTTTAGAGCATGGCTAATAATATTTTTGTGGAGTTTTTTCTAACAAAGAAGTGAGTTTGAGGAAAGAGAGAGTAAGAAAAAGAAGAAACAAAAACTTTTGCAAGAATTGAATTTTTTGTAAGATCTTAAAGGAGATAGAAAAAAAAAATTGATTGGTGTGAGTTAGGCATGTTAAGTACTCCTATTTAGACTAGTTCTATTATGATTCAAACTCTGTAGCTTGTATATAATTTCTCTATTGTATTCTGAATATACTGAGACATTCAATACATTCAATTATCAACTCTAATCTGGTATCATACGCTAGGTTTTTTTTCTGATGGCCGCTAATGATGGTTCTGCTAGTGTTTCATCCGAGCGGACCGTTTCGGATTCGGTGCCTGTTTTTGTCCCGAATACCCTGTCATCGGCTCATCATTCTGTCAGTATCAAGCTTACCAATCGGAATTTTTTATTTTGGCGTGCGCAATTAATCCCGTTTTTACGAGGTCAAAATTTAATGGGATATGTCGATGGATCTATTTCACCGCCGCCGGCTACTCTTCCCGTTCCCGCCGGCGAGACTTCTTCGGCAGCAGCGACGATTAATCCGGCCTATGCGCCTTGGCAGCAGCAGGATCAAGCCATTCTCTCAATGATCATATCGTCGCTGACTGAGGAGGTAATGCACCTGGTGCTCGGCAAGTCGACTGCTCGTGAGGCTTGGTGTGCCATCGAGCTTGCATTGGCGTCGACGTCACGGGCTCGCTCCGTTCATCTTCTCGACCAACTTCAAACGTTGCAGCAGGGAGACGCTTCGGTGGCAGATTTTCTTGGTCGCGTGAAGGTGCTGCTGGAAGACCTTGTCCTCGCCGGCCGTCCCATCTCCGATGACGAGATGAACATCTATGTTTTTCGGGGGCTTCGGGCTGAGTTTCAGTCATTCACGGCGTCCTTGGCGTCGCGCCCCACTCCGGTGTCGCTGGAGCATCTTGCTGATCTACTGGGAGCGCAGGAGCTTTCCCATGTTCGTGAGTTCGCTGTGGCAGGTGGCTCGCCGGTTGTTAATGTTGCTCGTAGGGGCAACGGTCGGGGCGGTCACCGTGGTGGCCAGCAGTGGCGTGGTGGCTTCCAGAATTCCGGCTCGCAGTTTCAGCCGTCAGGCCGTGGTGGTTCGGCTGGGCAGTTTGCGTTCCAGGGACAGCAGTCCGGGCGTGGCCGTGGGCAGCAGTGGCGCGGTGGTGGCTCGTCGCGCGGTCGTTCGGGGCCGAAGTGCCAGATTTGTGATCTCCCGGGTCACACTGCTGTGACGTGTTATCGTCGTTATTCTGATGGCTCGCGGGCAAATATGGTTTATCAGGAACCGAGTGTGCCCTTGACCTCTCACACTTGGTATCCTGACACGGGTGCTTCGGATCATGCTACTCCGGATAGTGGTGCTCTGCTTGCGTCGGATGATTACACTGGTTCAGATGCGCTTCGTGTCGGTAATGGTAAGGCCTTAGCTATTTCCAGTGTTGGCTATGCATCTTTTAATACTCCTGTGCGTTCGTTTAAAATGTCTCGTGTGTTGCATGTTCCTGGTTTGTCTGCTTCCCTTTTGTCTGTTCAGAAATTTGCGGTTGAAAATAATGTGTTCTTTGAATTTTTCCCTTCCTATTTTGTTGTCAAGGATATCCGCACCAAAGCGGTCTTCCTGCAGGGTAAGAGTTCGGGGGGTCTCTATTCTTTGCCGGTGACCTCTTCGTCTGCACTTCTTTCTGCTCGTGCTTCGTCTTCAGTATGGCATGGGCGTCTTGGTTATCCGCATCCTCGGGTTCAGGGTCGAATAATGGAGTCGTCTTTGCTTAGTCCGTCTGGTCGTTTAGACAATCTTTGTACTGCGTGTCAGATGGGGAAGTCTGCACGTTTTCCTCTTTCTAGTATTCAGTCTACTACTTCGCATGTTTTAGAATTGGTGTATACAGATATTTGGGGCCCTGCTCCCGTTTTATCTAGTAATGGTTTTCGTTACTTTGTGCTTTTTGTTGACGATTACTGTCGCTTTACTTGGTTTTTTCCAATGCGTCTTAAATCTGATATATATACCATCTTTGCTCAATTTCGTGTTATGGTTGAGCGTATGTTTAATTGTCGCATTAAATCTATTCAGTCCGATCTGGGTGCTGAGTATAAGAAATTACACTCTGAATTTCTTCGGCTTGGCATCCGTCATAGGCAGTCTTGTGCTTACACTCACGAGCAGAATGGTCGTGTAGAGCGTAAGCATCGGCACGTCGTTGAAACTGGTCTTACACTGCTTGCTCATGCTTCGGTCCCTTCTCGTTTATGGGATTATGCGTTTGAGTCTGCGGTGTATCTTATTAATCGGATGCCCACGTCAGTCTTAGGTGATCGTAGTCCTCACTTAGTGTTACATCGCTCTCCGCCTTCTTATTCTTTTTTACGTGTCTTTGGGTGTCTTTGTTTTCCTCACCTTCGTCCCTATAATCGTCATAAACTGAGTTTTCGGTCAGCTCGTTGTGTCTTTCTTGGCTATCCTGATTCGTTTCGGGGGTATAGGTGTATGGACTTAGCTACTCGTAAGGTCTTTATTTGCCGGCATGTGCGTTTTGATGAGCAGGTGTTTCCTTTTGCCACGTACTCTGTTTTGTAGCCTGTTGTTTCACCTCAGTCCTCTCCGTGGGGTGTTGTTCGTATGCCGGTCTCTGTGCCTAGTCCGGTGGCTGCTGCTCCCTCTGTTGTTAGGCCGATTGCACAGCCTCGCACTCGGCGTGCTGCTACTTCTCAGCCTGTGCCGCGTGAGTCGGCTCCTATGACTCGTAGCCGAGCTCGGGCTGAAGGGGCTGTTCTGGTGGCTTTGTCTGCTCAGTCTAGTTCTCTAGAGCCCACATGTTATTCACAGGTGGTTCGGTTTCCTGAATGGAGGGCTGCTACGGATGCTGAATTTAATGCTTTGTTGCTCAATCAGACTTGGAAGCTTGTGCCGTTCTCTGCAGGTATGAATGTAGTTGGGTGTAAGTGGGTCTTTCGCACCAAACGAAAGGCTGATGGTTCTGTTGAGCGGCATAAGGCTCGGCTTGTGGCCAAAGGGTTTAATCAGGTGGCTGGGCAAGATTTCTTTGACACTTTTAGCCCAGTGGTTAAGCCCACTACGGTTCGTTTGCTTTTGTCTTTGGCCTTGACCTCCGGTTGGACTGTGCGTCAGTTGGATGTGCATAACGCTTTTCTGAATGGCAGGTTAGCTGAGACAGTCTATATGAGTCAGCCTCCTGGCTATGCTGATCCTGATTACCCTGATCATGTTTGTTTGTTGCAGCGGTCCTTGTATGGCCTTAAACAAGCTCCGCGTGCATGGTTTACTAGATTGCATACATACTTGTTATCTGTTGGTTTTCGGGCATCCAAAACCGATGTTTCTCTGTTTATTTTTACTCATGGGGAGTTGCGTGTTTATTTATTGGTGTATGTTGATGATATTTTGGTTATGGGCAGTGATTCTGTTTTGGTTTCTGATATTGTGGCTAAATTGTCTGTGGCTTTTAAAATTCGAGATATGGGTGCTCCCTCATTTTTTCTTGGTGTTGAGACTGTGTCTGCATTTGGTGGCATGCTTTTGTCTCAGAAACGCTATATGTTGGATATTCTGAAGCGGGCTGGTATGACTGATTGCAAACCATTGGCTACTCCTGTTCCTGTGTCTCGTTCGTCAAATGTTTCTTCTGAGCCTTATGCTGATCCTACGAGGTACAGGAGCCTAACAGGTGCGTTGCAGTATCTTACGGTGACTCGCCCTGATCTTTCCTATGCTGTTAATCTTTTGTGTCAGCAGATGCATGCTCCCACGGTGGATCATTGGGCTCAGCTTAAGCGTGTTCTTCGCTATGTTAAGGGGACTACTCATTACGGTTTGTTGCTGCGTAAGTCCTCTAATACTGATCTCCATGCATACTCTGACTCGGACTGGGCTGGTTGCCCTGTGGATCGGAAATCTACGAGTGGGTTTTCTGTTTTTCTTGGGTCCAACCTGATTTCGTGGCAGTGTAAGAAACAGCGGACTGTTGCTCGGTCATCTACTGAGGCTGAGTACAAGGCTATTGCAGATGTATGTGCTGAGGTCACCTGGATTGTGTCTTTGCTTCGTGAGCTGGGTGTGTCTCACGGTTCTCCTCCTAGGTTGTGGTGTGATAACCTTGGTGCAACTTATATGTGTGCTAATCCTGTATTTCATGCTAGGACGAAGCACATTGAGATCGATTATCATTTTGTTTGTGATAAAGTGGCTGCAGGTGACTTGCAGGTTAATTTCATTTCGACTAAAGATCAACTAGCAGACATCTTCACCAAACCTTTGGCTGCGCCTCGGTTTTCCTTTCTGCGTGACAAGCTTCATGTTGATGTGCCTTCCTGAGCTTGAGGGGGAGTGTTAAGGACTCCTATTTAGACTAGTTCTATTATGATTCAAACTCTGTAGCTTGTATATAATTTCTCTATTGTATTCTGAATATACTGAGACATTCAATACATTCAATTATCAACTCTAATCAGGCACACCAACAAACACCTAGCAAGTGTGTTTTATGCTAAATTTTTCTCTCTCTATTTTTGTTTTCCTTTACCTCTCCCTTCACTCTCTTATTTCAAAAAAAAAAAAAAAAAAAAAAAAAAAAAAAAAGGTCCTGGTCTCCCTAGAACTACACCCATGCTTTGTTAAAAAATTCGTAACAGTGTTTCGTTCACAGAATATATGTACCAGAGAAGAATTGCCAATTTTCCAGAGGAGAAGCTTGTGTGATTTTTGTTTCTTTTACTCCGTATTTTGTAAGTCATGTGGCTTGCAAGTTTTCTACTGCAGGGCAGTATGCGACAGCCTTTTGTACTTGTGTACTATTCTTTTTTTTTATCATTAATTTGGTTTTTTATTAATTTGTTATTATATTATAATGTAATGTGAAAGTGAACAACTTTTGAAAGTGATAGATGTTAATCACAACTTTTATGCACTATAACTTGAATGCGAAAGCACAAATAACAATAAACTGCATTTAATCAAATCAATCAACTAAACAATGTTCATGATCATGGATTTTTAATTAAAACAAGAATAAGGATAAAGACTTATAACTTGATTCCATTGGAGAAGTAATTTCTAACTTGAATAATCAAGAATGCTTTACTTGATCTATATACCTTAATCACCTCCTGATGGTATTCGAAACTAGAAAACTTAGAGACGGAAAAACCTTAGAAATCCCTAGAGTTTTCCTATGTATTTATAAGATATGATGAAACTCTCTTTCAAGAGGAATGAGAAACCTCTTTTAAGAATAGAAATTTTTTTAGGAATGTAAAACCTCAACTTCTTTAAGAACCAATAACCTTTTCCAACATACATCTTTTAACCATTATATTTTAACAAAAGAGTTTATTACCAAAAAGGTCTCTCGACTATTGCGAAATTACCAATTTGGTCCTCGACAATTTTTCCTGCCCAATTAAGTCCCTCGACTTTGAAAATTTTAACCAATTTGGTCCTCCGTTTATTTTGCCGTTAAAATCGGGATCAAATTGGTAATTTTGTTATAGTCAAGGGACCAAATTGGTAGTTTTGCTATAGTCAAGGGACCATTTCAGTGAAAAATTAATTACCAATTTGGTCCTTTGACTATAGCAAAATTATCAATTTGGTCCCAATTTTAACAGCAAAATAAACGGATGACTAAATTGGTTAAAATTTTCAAAGTCGGAGGACTTAATCGAGTACAAAAAATTGTCGAAGACCAAATTATTAATTTCACAATAGTCGAGGGACCATTTCAGTAATAAACCCTTTAACAAAATGAGAAGGTGGGGGGGGGGGGGGGGGAGTTTCACCCAATAATTCCGTCTTTATGCATCACTCATCATCACCGTGAGTATCTTATAAAATTACAACATTTATTATATAAATCAAAGTTAGAAATAAATTATTTCTAACAATAAAATATTACAATGATGTAAAAAAAAATTAATTATAAATTTGATAAGATTTTTTTAAATTTACGCCTCCACTGAGACTCGAACCCACCACCTCCCATATACAGGGAAGGGTTTGATGCCACTGGACCACAAGGCCCTTGGCATTAAAAAAAAAAAAAAAAAAAAAAAAAAGATGAGAGTATTGCAGGATAAGGTAGAAATCACTCTAAAAATAATCTCAAAAGGCTACTAATGACGTTTGAGTTACTTGTGAAATTTTTTTTTTGGAAGCAAAATGGACCGAAAACAGAGTTACTTGTGAATTGTGATATAGCTTCACACTGTAAAATTAGTTAACACGTGGAATGTCAAGTGTACAAAACATAGACCGACCAACACACATGTAATTGCTGAGGCATGATTTTGGGGCATGTTGGAAATAAGACAAAATGGGTTAGCTACTAACAGTCACATGCAGGGGCGCCTGGCGCCTCCAAAGGGCGCTACCTCACCCACCCCATTCTAATCAAGTGAGAACCAACATTAATCTGTGAATTGCAAATTTGTGAATAATTACACCGTAATTAATAAATAATTGTGCTGCTACAGCTCACAGACATATATGAAGGACCCTTGCAATACAATCGTATTTAGGTGCGTATAATCATGCAGTAAGTGTGGTGCAATCTTTCACACGTTTACCGTTCCTAAGTGAAAACTATCTTTTAAAATTAATTCATAACTAAATCACAAAATATATTGCATATACATAAATCATTATAAAGTTCACAAAATAACACATGTTCTAAATATTAGTAAATTTCTCGAACTTTTTAAAGTATAAAAGGTATAAAACTATAAAAATTAAATCATTATAAAGTTCACAAAATAACACATGTTCTAAATATTAGTAAATTTCTCGAACTTTTTAAAGTATAAAAGGTATAAAACTATAAAAATTTAAATTTATGCAACTATGAGAGTTTGACCCCTTCACCTCAATTCTTAGAACTATAAGTCCAACCAACTAAGCTAAATCAAATTTGTTTGCTTTAAATGTACATTAAACACTTATACCTTAAATTCTACAGTATATATATAAAGGGTGGTGTACTACGGTGGTGGGTCCCTTTCAAGTGTGGGCCCTGGGCGAGGGCCCAGCTCGCCCTTGCCCAGGGCCGGGCCTGTAAGTTTGGTTCTAACCTGATTATGGATATATATATATATATATATATATATATATATATATATATATATATATATATAACTAAGAACAAATCTCAATACTACATATGTAAAAATTGGAGGTTCAGATCAGATTTTTTAAAGAACGTAACGTGGTGACATTTTTCTAATTATCGTCAACTTCACTTTACAAACGCGAACACTTAAATATGTAATACTCCGTATATAACAACAATATATGCAAATCTGGATAAATTTTTAAAAAATCAATGATAAAGCTAAATTTTAAATTTAAACCGTAAATGCTAGACTCTAAGCAGTAAAAAGTGAACCACTAAGCCAAATAAAACCAAAAACTCAGTCATAAACTCTAAAATTAAAACCATAAGTGTAATCCACTTTCTTATTTTTGCAAGTGCAATATTTTAATAATTAATAATAAATGTGTAAAATGTTAATACTAGTTGTGCAATATGTTAATACTAAATGTGCAAACATGGAAAATTCTGGAAAGTGCAGATTTTAGTGTTCAAGTTTGCTTAGTAAAATTTGTGATAATTACGAAAATGTCATCGTGTTTTTTGTTTAAAATCTTATGTGGTCCGTCCGATTTTCCATATATTGTATGCTCAAAACGGATAATAAATGAATGAGAAATTGATTCTCAAAGTAAACTCATTTGAGTTAGAAAATGAACGTGAAAAGGCTTTGGAAAAGCACTTGTCTCACATTGGTTTGTGAAGTGGATTTGCACCACTATATATACAATAGCCTTTTAAAAGGAGGTTGAATTGTATAGCACAAAGGCTCTCTTTCGTGGATAGGGGGTAGCAAATCAAATCCCAAATTGAGTCTGAGTTTGTTAAGTTGGATGTGTCCGAGGTAGTAGTGAGTTTTTACTATTCGGTCAACTCAGGTTTGACTGAGTAGTAAAATTTTACTTTTCGGACTACTATTCGTACGTAACCTTTCGTCACTATTCATTGGTACTGCTCAAACTACTTTTCGGAATGCCATTATGAAAGATTTAATTCTGACTTTTCAGAATTATTTGCGAATTAGTTCCAATTTTTAATTTATAAATATTCGAGGTTAATGGATTGAAGGTTACAAACTGGTTTTAAACCAGTGTTAATGTCATGGTTTAATGCTATTAATTTTCTCATCTCTTATAAAAAGCCTAGCTATTCACAGATTTTTTGCTAGTTTTTGAAATATCAAAACTCTGTTGTTTTTCTCTTAGTCTCTCTCAAAACCTTTTTCGTGAAATATTCTACCAACAATTCCGTAAATTGTACGGAGTGCTTGCTTGGTGTTCTTGTTCGCTGAGCTTTTAGTTGGAATGCTCAAAATTTAAGTTGTAATACGTTTTATCTTGGGAAACTGATGCTACAACGCTCCTAGCACCATCGGAAGGTAATGAATCAGTTTTAAAGAAAGTGTGTGTTACACATGACTCGTATTTCTCCTACTTCTCATTTCTTTTCATTGGGTTTGTGTGTGTGCGCGCGCGCGCGTGTGTGCGTGTGTGTGTGTCTGTGTGTGTGTGTGTGTTTAATATACATGAGATCAAGTGCGATAGCCTCCCCAGGTAGCCGTGTGTACATATCTAGGCCATTGGACTAGCTTAAATCCACGGCTAAAAATCAATGAAAAAGAGATAAAAACACAGTGACTTTTTTGTAATTTTTTGCATACAAAATATTTATGTGGTGCACTAAGTGTTGGTTTGTGGTGCACTAAGTGTTGGTTTGTGTGTGTGTGTGTGTGTGTGTGTGTGTGTGTGTGTGTTCAAATGAGGTTAATTTTATAATGATTGCAAACTTTCAAGTTCATTATATTTATAAATTGGCCACTTCGATCTTTTTCTGTTATTTTTCAACAACCGTCCACTATTGATCTACCCAATGAATAGATCAGATCAGTCATCACATTTTAAAGCACTTCCTCGACCTCATTTTGTTTAGCAAATCTCATTTACGATTCATTAGTTAATCTATTTCCTTTTTATTTAGAAAAAAATTTACCTATACAATTTGTAAAATCAATTTTATATTTAATAATACTTTTAATATAGTTTCAATTTTTTATTTTGAAGAGTAATATAGTTTCAATTTAATTTAGTATTTAATAATACTTTTAATATAATTGTTAAATGCATAAATCTTGTGTATTAATGTTAAATTAAATATTACGTAGTAGCTAAAGACCTTGTGATCTAGTGGTACTCGGTGTCCCGATTTACATTCCCACATGAATGATGCGAGTGAGTGGGTTCGAGGCTCAGTGGTGTTTCAATACGTTGATTGTAGTACTCAAACAAAAAATATTACGTAGACAAAAAGAATATAAATTGTAAATAATTTTTATCATATCGATCTTGTTATTGGAAGTTACACATACAGAAAATTAGATGGGGGTATTTTTTTTTAAAGAAAATTTTTTTACTTTTTGTCCCTTAAGGCCTTAACTATTGTATAAGTAGTATCAAATTTGGTCATTAACTATTAATTTTTTTAAATTAGGTGCATGACTATGTAATTGTATCACATTTGGTCCTTGACTATTAATATTTTCAAGTTAGATGACTATGTAATATGTTTCTCATTTAATCTTGTCATTCAATTTTTCAGTCAACTATTACTTGAATTTTAACGAGAAAAATATGTTCTAATTAAAAAGGCTTTTTTGGCCAACAATTGTCATAAAATTTATTTTTCTCGTTGAAATTTCGACAATAGTTGGTTAGAAACTTGGTTGAAAAAATTGGACGATATGATTAAATATGATACAAATTATATAGTTATATACTTAACTTAAAAATATTAATAGTCAATGACAAAGTTTATACATATACGGATAGTTAAGGAATCAAAAGTGAATTTTTTTAATTAAATAGTGGATGATTTTAGTAGTAGATATCATTTGACATGTGTTGGAAGTTGATATATAGCTGACAAACTAGGTCAAACACTCGAACTCCAGATTTAGCCCCTCCGATCCCCCACCTTGGGAGAAGTTTTAGCCGTATCTCATGTTTAATTGTTTATTCCCAATTTAACATAATATGGATTTCAAGCTATTTTTGTACATTAAAAATTCAAAAAAAAAAAAATAATAATAATAATAATAATAATAGCATTGGAAGTTGTAACATGATCTCCACTATGGCTTCTCTGATCCTTCCTCAATAACTGTCGGTGACTCATTTTTCTCCCCGCAAAATTATTCTCTTCCACGTTTTATACCTTGATTTCGGATACGTATGTAGTACGCACTACAATTTATTTAATGCACATTAACTATTCTTATTTCTTTCTTTTATAATGTCGAGAGATCAATTTTCCCGCCAACCACATTACCATGACTTATAATATCAATTTTGGTCTCACGACTACTATTTTAGTGTCAAAATTCATCACGTCGATCATCATCCGTTTAAAACATGTCAAAATATAAAATTTTTAAAGATACTTTCGTCTTTTTCAACTCAATATCCTAATTTAAGAATGAATAAAGAGATTTAAACCCTAAGATCGATCACAATTCACAGTTCTCTTCCTCAAATTAAGGTAAAATGAGGAGGAAAACTGCGTATTTTGATCGATCTTATGACTTAAATCCATTTATCCATGCTCAAATTGAGATATTAAGTTGAAAATGACGAAAATACCCACAACAATTTTAGATTGTTGAACGTTTTAAACGGATAGGTGATCGGCATAATGAATTTTGGCACTAAAACAGTAGTTGTGGATGAAAATTAGTACTAAAATTTCATTTTGCTAATAGTCGTGGGACCAAAATTGGTATTTAATTGCTCCTTTATTTTATCCATGTCAACTTATTTTTAATTATACTAGTATTTTCTTCCGTGCGTTGCACGGAATAAATTTTCTATTATATGTTAAGAATATTTATATCGATATACAATTATAGAAATTTATTATGCCATGGACCCGGATCCACATTGCAAGGTGGACCTAGGTCCATGTGCACAATTTTAGAACTCTATGTTCACAATTTTGGATCTCTATATTCACAATTTCATAACTTTATATTTAACAGTATAACACAATTTGGAGTTAAAAAAAAACAGTATAACACAATTTTTGAATCTATATAACAAAATTGTGTATATAGAGTTCAAAAATTGTAAATATTGAGTAATGTTATTTTGCATATTGAAATTTAAAATTTTGAAAATAGACCCGAGCGAGTCCACCTTACAAGGTGGAGGTGCATAATTTTCCCACCTCGATCACGATCGTTCTCCCCTCTCACTCAATCTGAAAAATCAATTTCGCTAATCTCTTAATTTGATGATGGATATATTAGGAAGTGGAGCATAGCGAACTGACCCGGAAGAGCGGAGCAAGGAGGACCCGAGCGAACCCGAACCCGAGATCAAGCTCCGTGTAGGCCATGGCTCGAGTGCCGACCCCGGGTCGGCACTCCATGACTTTGGTGGACGTGGGTCGTGGTTGGTGCCGACCCCGGGTTGGCACCTTGGACCTCAGGTTAGCCTTAGGCCATGGGGGGGTGTCGACCCCGAGTCGACACCTAAGACCTCGGTTTGGGCCGTAGGCCGTGGTTGGTGCCGACCCCGGGTCAGCACCTTGGGCCTTGGCTGGGTTGCCGACCCCGGGTCGGTCTTGAGGGCTCGGTCAAAGAAGGACTCGGGGGCCCGCGGTCAAAGTTTGTTACAACCAAACCCCGTTTTAGGGGGACGGTTAGAGAGCTTTGTAGTATAAAATAGCTCATTGTTGTCTTAACAAGACAGGTGATCCTAATTGTCCTAATACAAACACCCTTTGTAATACTCTTACGCACTATATTTAATACAAGAATTGTCCCCACGACATTCGTTCATCAGTTTCCCTATCAAATCGTCTATTCGCTATTTACTATTATTTATTTGGGTTTATTAATTCGGACCCCCGGGTTAATTAAATCCATCAGGTAGTATTTTCATTTCTTTCCCGCCTCCATAGCCAAAAAGTTATACTTTATATATATATATATATATATATATATATATATATAGGAAGGGGCTCATGTACATTATGTTCTTTTAGGTGAGAAATAAGATGGAATTATAGCCATAGATCTAATTCAATCTAGAGCACAATATTGCCTACTAATTTTTAAAACACGCGCACAATTAAGGGTACAACTATAATTACCTCATATTATCTTTCATAATTACTTTAGTGCATAATTTTCACTCGTGTAGTGCACATTTTTGTGCCTAAAATGTGTGGCACAGGCCCTTCCTATTTTTTCTATGTCAGTATACTTGTTGTCGAAGGCCATGTGTGATAGGATGGAGAGGACAATGAATTGCTTCTGGTGGGAGAGCGGGGGAGTGGCTAGCAGGGGTATTCATTGGTTAAGCTAGGACCGAATGTGCTTGCCTAAATGCCATGGAGGACTGGGATTTAAGAAGCTACACGAGTTTAATATTGCCCTTTTAGCTAAACAGGGATGGTGATGGCTACTGTATCCGGAATCTCTGGTGGGCAAACTTATGAAGGCACGATATTTCCCCAACCATGATTTCTTGGATGCTCAGCTTGGGGATAACCCAAGCTATATTTGGAGGAGTATTTTAGCGGGCCAACCACTCCTTAGAGAGAGTATTACGAAGAGAATCGGGGATGGTGTGGATACTGCGATATGGGGTTGGCCTTGGCTCTCTGATGTTGACAATCCAGCCTTAGTCACGCCATGCATGGATAATCTAAGATAGGCAAAAGCCCGTGGTTTGTTTGATGAGGCAGAAAACTGGGATGGTGAAATTGTGAGAGACCTGTTTGTGGACTCTGATGTTGCACGTATTCTAGCTACTCCAATTTCTTCTCAGTTAAAGGGCAGATGGCGCTAAAAAGGTGATTGGAGAGGTGTTTATACAATTAGACATGAGTATAGACTGTTAAACTCTTCAATCTTTTTCTGTAGATCCTCGATTGAGCTTCATAGAATGGCGCAAACTCTGGAGATTGCCAATTGCCCCTAAGGTCAAAAATTTCTTACGGCGTTGCATGCGTTATGTCCTTCCTGTTCGCGAATTGCTTAAAACCCGTCATGTTTGGGCAGGAGGTAGATGTCCTTTTTGTGCTACTGAGTCGGAAACAATGGAGCACCTTTTTTGTGTATGCCCGGTGACAAAGCAGGTATGGATTGATTTGTCAATATTATTTGAAGAGAGTTTGCCTTTGTTGCTGAATAAGTTAATTGGTGGTGGTTGTTTGATTAAAGCTGTGCATGTTGCTGCTATATTGTGGGTCATTTGGTGCACTAGGAATTATGTAGTATGGAAAGAAGCCTCTTGGTCTGTTATTGGCATGCGTAGACAAGTTGCAAGTTGCCGGTTTACATGAAGTTTGGCATGCGGCGTATTCACAACCTGATCATGTGCATGCAACCGTTCCTTCTCCTGCTTACTGGTTTCCGCTAGCAGTAAACCAACTCAAGTGCAATGTTGATGCTGCAATCTATGAAAATGGGGCGAGTTATGGTGTAGTCGTCCGGGACCATAACGGGAGATTTGTGGATGCGTGTGGTAGGCGACTTGGACTAGTTCGTGATCTGTTGGTGGCTGAAACTATGGCAACAAAGAAAGCGCTTTCGTGGCTAAAGTCTAGTAGTTATTCTAATTTAATTTTAGAAACCGATTGTCTCAATTAATTTTTGTCATAGTTTTCATTCGAATTTTTTGGACCTCTCTTATGTGGGTGTGTTAGTTAAGCAATGTTGTGATATTGCTAGGGACATTGGGAACATGTCTATTCGATATGTCAAGAGATCAGCGAATCATGTGGCTCATGTTCTTGCATGCATGGACAATTGGTTCTTTGTCTGTCTCAGGGTCGTGGAGGTCTATTCCACCGGCCTGTATTTTCCACTTGACTGATTATTAATGCATTGATGTTATTTCCTTTCAAAAAACTGCTGCAATAGTAGTTTAAAGGATAGTACCCAAAACTGCTATTTCAAGAATCCATAAATATGACATGTGGTGATGTGGCAGAAATATGAAGCAGTGAAGCACCCTCACTGGATAGTAGAATAGTACCCAAGCATAATTTTTACAACGCAAACACTATTAATTTTACTAGTTTGACGTGATCCATGCTTCTTCTTGTTACCAATTCCGCCAGAAATGAATTATTGATTAATCGACTAAAGTTAATTTTAAATTTTATATTGTATTTTTTAATATACTCTAACATATTCATAGTGTAAGTGATGTTTGTTCATATATTATATTAAATGGGTTATAAGTTGTCTTCATTTATATTATTTAGATGACCTCTAATCTAAAATAAGTTTTTTTTTTTTTTCATTTATTCATATAACATTTGACACATATAGATACATTATAGTATTACCTCATATATAATATTCACTAACATTTCCTCTTTTCAAAATAAGCTAGCTATCTAGCTAGTTAACTAATAGCTAAACAAATATGATAATTCACAGTAATTTTATGACGTTTCAAAAATGATGTCAACAAGAGTAGTTTTTTAATAATAATAATAATAATAATAATAATAATAATAATAATAATAACAATAACAACAATAACAACAATAACAACAATAACAACAATAACAACAATAACAACAATAACAACAATAACAACAATAACAAGAATAACAAGAATAACAATAATAACAATAATAACAATAATAACAATAATAACAACAATAACAATAATAACAATAACAATAATAACAATAACAATAACAATAACAATAATAACAAAATAATAACAATAATAATAACAATAATAATAACAATAATAACAACAATAATAACAATAATAATAACAATAATAATAAAATAATAATAAGAATAATAATAATAATAATAATAATAATAATAATAATAATAATAATTAATAATAATAATAATAATAATAATAATATATAATAATAATAATAATAATAATAATAATAATAATAAATAATAAATAATAATAATAATAATAATAATATAAATAATAATAAATAATAATAATAATAATAATAATAATAATAATAATAATAATAATAATAATACACTTTAAAAAATAAGTCTTAAATCTGGTCACTACTTTGAAAATGATACTTCCAAATCCTTCCTTTTATCTCCTGGCGGAGTCTCTTTCTTATTGCATGTTAACTTATGGACCACATTCACATTACAAAATTGCAAATAATACTACGTACTAAAAAACAAAACGCTTAATTAATGGTCGTCAAAATAATGTTTCCTGCGGTCCCCATCTGTCACTTTCCCACTAAACAAATCTACTATACTAATAAGAGCCAAAGATAGTTAAGCCTAAAATGGGTAGAAAAAATGACGGTCAAATTATTTAATCAAATGGATGGTTCAGATGAATTATTTAATCAAATAGATGGTTAAGATAATTCAGATTAATATTATTAATAGAGATTACCTAATTTAACCTTACTTTTATGATTATCCGTTAAGTTTTCGTTAAATATCTCTTCTCGTTACTATTCCGTTAACTTTTAACTTACCCATTAATTTCTATAAGAAATGTCTTAGGTTCGAACCTCATCTCAATCAAATTTGACATAATTAAGTTTCATCACTCTATTTTACTCTTATTAAATTAAATAAATTAGTAGCTACAACAAAAAATGATACATATGTATTTCTTTAATTTAGAATTATGTGTCTACAATACCTATATTTGAAAAAATTATTCATTATCAAAAAATTAAATTAAATAAGAGAAATAGTTTCATTGAGTATATTGTCTATTATTCTCTCATCAAAGATTCTTTACATTCAAATTTCTATCAATTGATATTTATTACATTGTCCATTATCTTATTTTTACAATATCTTGTAATTAAATATCAAAGTTATAGTACAAAATAATGTTATATATTTATTTACAAAGTATTTTATTAATATTATGAAAAAAATTAAAATAATTTGAAGCTAATTATATTAACTACTTGGAGATTAGTTGACAAGAGAGTACTCAAATAATAACCCAACAAATTGAAGCGGAATCACTCTATTTTACTCTTATTGAATTAAATAAATTAGTAGTTACACCAAAAATGATACATATATATGTTTCTTTAATACCATGAAAAAAAAAAAGAATAGTTTGAAACCAATCATATTAACTACTTGGGGATTTGTTGACAATGAAAGTACTCAAATAACCCATTACCCAGCAAATTGAATCAAGAAACTACCTTTTAATACTTTGAATACATAATATTTTAAATTTTCAAATTTTTATTAATTATTTAATCTTTTTTTTCTTAAAGTAGGGATTTCTTTATCCACAATAACTCATTCAACAATAAAGTTCATAGCTCCTATATCATAATCTCATTGCATGACGTTGTCATCTATGCTCCAACAAATCCGAATTGCAAATACACACACTACCAACAAAAAGGAAGAGAACAAATAGTAAGATGAAGACAATGACAATATTACTCAAAAGATAATTAAGAACACTTAGAAAAATTCAAATTAAAAGTAGTATTTATTTAGACTATCATTTTTAGACCAAATATTTAGACTATTGATTTTACAAGGTTGCAAACATTTATTTTAGTAATAATTATAATGAATTTTCTATATTATCTTGGATTCATATACTTTGAGTTAGATATTTAAATAAAAAAATTCGACATTCAATTACACATGTATAAACTTCTCCTATATAATCTTGCATTGATATACTTTCAAATATTTATTTAAATATAAACATTGGACACTAACCCATTCGCGCAATGCGCGTATAAAACTAGTACATCCATAAAAAGGAATATTGTGATTCAGTATTCTAGACACCCTATAACTCTTTTTCCCTCTCCTTGATTATTGAGATTTGAGAGTATATCGCCTCCTGAGACTTAGTGTAGTTGATTCGTTGCCGAACTTAAAGGTCATGACTGAAAGCAGTAATGTGGGGGTTCAAATTGATCCCTTGTGCGCACATGAAGACTAAGATTTGACTTAATCCAACAAAATTGCGATCACCCAAGTTTAAAAAAAAAAACAGAATATATCATTTACTTGTACTTTAAATATAATGGATTGACTATTGTTCTCATCTGGTATCAGTAGACCAAACGATCAATGACTACAAGCCTTATCTATGATGAATTTTAGTATAGGTTAATCTTTTGAGGGGAGTTACTAAGTACGCATCATACATAGTAATTCAATGCTCAGTAGGATAAAATGATAAATAATTTAATTGTCTTATTAGGTTTTTTTTTTTTTTTTTTTTGAGAATGCTGATCGATGATTCATTGATAGTTGAGATAACAATACCGAATAATCCGAAATTAACCCCAAATCCAAGCTACTTTACATCTATTAACCCTAATTGGGATTATATCAAAAGAAAACAGAGATTTAAATGATTTCATCTAAGAGCTTGTAAATTTGGTGACTGCTTTAGTGCCTTCAGAGACGACGTGCTTTGCCAATTCACCGGGAAGAACCAATCTGACGGCGGTCTGGATCTCGCGAGAAGTAATGGTCGGCTTCTTGTTGTAGCGGGCCAATCGAGACGCCTCTTGGGCGAGCTTCTCGAAGATATCGTTGATGAAGCTGTTCATGATGCCCATGGCCTTGCTAGAGATCCCGATATCAGGATGGACTTGCTTTAGAACCTTGAAGATGTAGATCTTGTACGTCTCCGACGACTTCTTCACCGTAAGTTCTTATCTACTTAATGTGGTCTAACCGTTTAAATAAATGTCTTAAGCATATGAACAGTTAGAATACGTAACTGAATCTGGACTCCATATAGATTAGTTAGATAAAAGAAAGAACGAACCCTTAATTGATGGCAGCGTTAAACTAAAATGCAAAATTAGTAATGGATATTGATTAATGTTCATAGGCTTTTCTATTTTGGTCTATAATATGGTATTTTGGTTCGTGGTCGTTTATTTCTTAGTTTCCTGAGTTTTGATTTAATTATATTTTATTTGAGTTGGATTTTATCTTTGTTATCTAATTTTAGCACTTCAAATTATCAAAATTTATTAATTTTAAGTATATAAATTGCATTGTATCAATTCCTTGTAAGTTGGACCCTTACTTTTATACATTATTACTATAATGATTCGTACACTTGGAAGGAGATTTTTAAAATTGTCCCAGTTAGATACTTAGATGATGTAGTTATGAAGTTTGCCGGAAGACATGTCTCCCACCTACAAAATGAAGTCAAACTTACTCCTATAAATATAATTTTGCAAATGAGAGACATACATGGTTGCCACGTTAGGAAATTAAATGGTTGTTTTTTTTTTTTTTTTTAAAAGAAATTAAATGGTTGTTAATCACGATATTAAAATTTTATTAGTTTAATTGTTATATTTTCTTGCCCATAAAATGTCAAAATCTCTCGCCCCAAAGCATTTAAGTTGATAAATTTGTGAAGGGATAAATCACAATGACTCAGTGACTCATTAAATAAAGAAACTAGTGTTTGGTGCTAGCTTATAAGGAGTCATTCGTACAAGATAGTGGAACTCTCACATTGTGGCTGACAGGGCTAGCGCTCAATCCTACATCATTACTCACAATTTGTCATTCAATTCAAGAATCGACTGAGATACGTGTACGAACAATTGTTATATTTTCTAATAATGTAAAGGCTATAGGGCCACCAAGTAAAACAAACAAAAATGAAAGGCAAGCACTAAAGAGTGTATAGGTAGGGGGAGGCCTAAGGATTAGTGGACCGATTACTGATTCTTAGACGAATTTTGAACACTTAAAATTAATTTGGCGTAAATCGGGAAACTTAATAAAAAAAAAAGAAAAAGAAAACACTTCGTAACTTTAAATCACGTTATCTATTGTAGCTTCATTCCGTGATCCTTCCTCAGTCACTGTCGGTGACTAGCTAGCTCCTTCGTTTCCCTGCAAAATTCCGTTTTAAATCTTGATTTAGAATTTTATGCTATTATTTAACAGAATGATTATAAGGATATAAAATAATTTTTCAAAAAAAAAAAGGATATAAAATATTTTTTTAATAAAATTATTATGTATCAATAACTAAGTACAGTACATTAAATGATACTTTCAAATTAGAAGAACTTATAACGTAATTTTATAAAGAGTAATACTATCCATCAATTCATGACAACCAATGATTATAAATTATGCATGTCGGGAGGGATTGTAGGAAGGAAAAATTTTGGAAGGGAGCAAAATATTTTAATTAATTATGTGAAATATACACTCACATCCAACTTAAATAACTTTTCAATATGTTAAAACCTACTAAATTAATTTTTCTTTGATTTATGGGATAGCTTGTAGCTGTTACTCGAAGGTGGGCTATGAGTGATGCCCGTTTGTGAGTTGTGACCCTAGTTGGCAAAAGACCACAAAGAGGTAAACTAATTTAGGTTGTCCATGGTTGACCAGTTCAAATTAAGATCACTAATAAATACCTCTCATCATGAATCAAATTTGAAACCTTGTAGTCATTACATTAATTTTTCCGCATGCCAATTACATTACCTTGACTCGGTAATTCATTTTTTTAATACTTAAATGATCTCAGTTTCGCCGGATGATGAGTGTTTGGATACCTGACCAAAGTGTATTTACGTTCAATGATAATCAACAATGTACAATAGAGTAGTAATATACAGAGATAATGCTAAGAGATAGAGTTACAGTATAACACAAACTACTAGAGTCCTATTACGGACTAATCCTAAGCCCACAAGACCCTATACTTAAAGCCACTATAGAGGTAAATTGTGACTCGCGCAATTAGCTCATATATACTGTTGCTTACAATCGTGATATCAAATCAAGCGAACGAACCACTACGCTAAGTCCGAAGAGGCTGACCGGATAATTCATTGATCAGGTAATGTGTTGTTTTGTCCATCGTCGTTTAAACCTAAAGCTCTACTGCTTAATTGGTTATTTACTTGGTGCATTTTGGTAGAATAAGGAGATTGAGATTTTCACTTATTTATTATGTGAAATTGATTTGAAGATAATACTTTTCACTTATTTATTTTTTTATTTTCTCAGTACTAGCTACCACCTTTATTCATTTGGGAAAGACACAAAGATACTATTTAGCTACAAATTACTTGGTTATTTGGAGTTTAAATTTAATCGTTTTGTTTAGAGAGTGAAAATTAATAAAAGAAAAAGTTTAATTATATTAATTTATGCATTTAATATTATATTTTTCACTTGAAATAAATTTTAAAAAATTTTCCAATTGAATTAATAAATATTACGTAATTTTCCCTCAAAAAGGGAAAATGAAAAAAAAAAAAAAGGAAAATGAAAAAAGAAAAGGCCTAGTCCGGGCCCCGGGGCACTCCCATAATGATAGTGTTAATCCAATTACTATTTTTAATAATTGGAAATGATTTCTCCCTCCTTTATCTCTATAGTCTCTTTCTCAATGATTTGGATACTGGCCAGTGGCCACCTATCATATAACAAACTGTTAAAAATAAAAATAAAAAAGTTAGTGTAAAAAATCCCTCCAACTTTACAACTAAAATAAATAAAACTTCTAGATTTTCTTAGTATTAGTCGGTCAGTTATGAACAATTTAAATTGGTTTACCTTCTTGTAATCATTTATCAATTAGGATATGATTAAAAGGTGAAATTTATTAAGTTCATAAGCTCGAGTAACGACTACCGATTTCCCTAATCACCCTAAAGCATAAAACATATAGCTATTAGTCATTTACCAGTTAATTTTGACTTATTTGATCACTATTAGTTGTTTGACTTGGTTAAACAATTAATATAAATGTTTGATTAATTAGCTTTTTGTAACAACTTATTATTCCAAAATGCTAGAATTCAAAAAGCTATTCAAAGTAGCTTTTTCGATCACCTTCTTGAGAAAGTTATTTTGCATGTAATCAGCTATCAAGTAACAACTAATTTACTAAACATCTTTTTACAATTAGCTAATGCTATCTACTAGTCAAACTCATTAACCTAATCAACTATCAGCTAACAGGTATTTACCAAGCAACTCCATTATTTAATTACTACATAACTTTCTGTAAAGTTAATTAAATTATAAGTTGCCAGTAAATATAAATCAGTTTAAAGGAACCGGTGGAAAAAAATGTTATGAGATAATAATAAGAAGTCTAGTTCCGAAAGGGGTGACTGCGTAAGTATATCATTATTCATATTTCAAAAGGTCATAAGTTTGATTTTTGTCAATACCTTTTCAATGGTTTGGAACAAATCGCTCAGTAACAAAACATTTTTTTTGGAGGTTTGACCTTGGTTAAAATGTCAAAATGATGGATTCACCATTTACTAAACAAGACCATAATTAGTTGGATTGTGTAAGATATTTTAAAAGAGTCTAGGGACTATTAATTAAATTGGTTACCACAATTGTCGTTTTACACTTTAATTTTTCTTTTTCCCCCTAAAAAGGCAAAATCCTTTGCCTTAGTAGCCATCACACCGGATCCAACAAGATTATGAATAATTAAATCATGGTGACTTCTTTTAAAAAAACATGGTAACTTAACGATTTATTAAATGAAATGATAATGTTTGGTGCTTACAAGAAATTAAAAACAATAATACAATAAAAAAAAAAAAAAAAAAAAAAAAAAAAAAAAAAAAAAGAGAGAAAAGAAACATAGCTCACACACCCTACTACTTCTGGTGAGTTTCAGTCCCTAATATTTCATTCTAAACTTCACCGGCCAATTGAGCTGCCCATGAGGACACCTACCTTAATTGTTCTTTTGTTTTACATTGTATTGTTTTCTATTAATAGCTTTGATAACTGCAAAATATGTTTGGACATTTTACATTTTTGGGAGCTCATCATCGTCATAATTTGGAATTTCAAGATTCTTTTTAGCTATTATTCATTTTTTTTAGACCAATTAAACATGATAAGCTATTCATTGAAAAATGAAAAAAAAAAATGCTACTAGTATTAAATTCTACATATATTATTTTATTTGGTTTAGTTAAATGGTACACTTGTTTATTATGCATTAATTACATACAAAGTAATTATTCTTTGGGGTTGCCCCCTCCAATAGATGTAAAAAATAATTATTAATTTTTTGGAAACGAAAAAATAATAATAATTATTATTATTCTTATTACAATTAATCAAATTGAGCAAAATTTGTCAAAGAGTTAAATTCATTTTTTGTTATAGATTTATAGATATCAGTTTATTTTTAGTTTTTTTTTTTTCTTTCAAAACATTCCCTTTGGTCCTAATATTATTGTGGTATGACCATTGTTGATCTTTTGTCAATAAAATCATTTAAATGACGTTAAATACAATGACATTTTAGTCTATTCAATTTTAAGTGTTTAGTCTCTTTTTTTTTAATCATAGATTTATATTTGTCATTCCACTTTTAGTACTTTTTTTAAAAAACATTTTCGTTGGTCCAAGTATTATTGTGACATGACCATTTTTGGTAATTTGTCAACAAATATGTTTAAATGACATTAAATAAAATTTTTATAGTTAAGAAGTTTGGTGAGATTTTTTTATATTTAATTATTAAATGAGTTTTTAAATTAATGATGAGATCGATTAATTTACACATGGTTAATGAGTATAAAGTTTTTTAGAATAAACCTTGTGTGAGATCATTTTAAGTAACATATGAAATATTTTTTTTAATTAAAAAGTATTAAATTAGAAGGGATTATATATATACACACATACACACATAAAGAGAGAGACTAGAGACCATATGCGGAGGATGTCTTAGGTGATACATGGAATTAAATCTCAAATTTTGATTTTGTCCAGATCTAGCGTCTAGAATGAAGAAAAAAAATGGTAATTTAGTATAAGTTTAGTTTTTTTTTTTAGTTCTTTGGGTGCATTATTTTCATTCGTTGGGTGCATATTATTTCTTCTTTGGGTGCATATTGTTCTCTTTTTCAAGTACATGATTTATCTTCTACTGAATATTTAATTTTTTTTGGTGCATATCATGATTTACCTTTTACTGAATATTTAATTACTTTTTTTTTGGGTGCATATTGTTCCTTCGTTGGGTGCATATTGTTCATTCTTTGGATGCATATTATTCATCCTTCAAGTGCATGGTTTATCTTTTAGTGAATATTTACTTTTTCTTTTATTTAGATACATTATTTTCTTTTGTTGGGTGCATATTTGAGAGAAAATAACATTATTCATATTAAAAAGTGATTTTACTAAGAGATACAATATGGCTTAACTTAAATTGAGAAGAAAATTAATGAATGACAAGGAAACCTTTATCATGTATGCATAAGTAGACAACTATTTTCACATGTTTGAAGGTCGGCCATAGTATTTTCCGAAAGTTTCCACATGTATGTTGGATATATATGACCCACTCCTTAATGCTACTTTCTCTTTTCAAATGTACTTCAATAATATATATGGCTTGTCATTGTGATGCAATTCAGAATTTAAGTTAAGCCATATTTATGCCGCTTGACCATTAATCAAGTAGTGTATACTAGGAAACTTAGAAGGAGTGTATGGTGCTACATTTTCACATCTTAAAGTGCTACGAAATATTTTTGTATTTGATTTTTTAAAATTTAATTATTATAGTTAACTATTATGTAATGTGATGACATCCTGGTTATCATTTTAAATAAATGATCCAGATATTACCTTGTATAAAATTAGGAGTATTATAAAAATATATATATATTATTGTACGCATTATTTATTCATAGACATGGGTAAGCAAATAATAAGGAATTTTACTTTTAAAATTGTAATTTTGCCTCAACAAGTAAACAAAGAGTAAATTGTGTACCTTCTAAGAGGAGATCATTTGATTAGTAGCTACATCTAATTTTTAATTAGTGGTGGAATTCCTCAATTCATTGGCATCCAATGAATGAAAGCCACTTCATAAAGGAAAAGTTTGGAAGAAAAAATCAAGAGCGAATTGCGCGTCAATTTGCTTTTTTGTGGGGGCCCAAAAAATAATTGATTCGCAGTAAAAAAATCTCTACAAAAACCTAACCTCTATCCGTACAAAAACGCTACCCAAGCTTTTTCTCGTAGAACAAGCTCATTAAGCATAAATTTTGAGGAATTTTTGTTAGATTACAATGAAAGAGGAGAAAGAGAACAAAAGAAAAAATAAAATCAAATATTAAAGAAAAAATAAAAATAAAAATGAGCTTTTAAGGGGCAAATTATACCATGCACCACGGTGCACATAGCAATGTGCACCACGTTTCGGCCGGTCTGTGTATTATGTTAATATTCTGTGTATTTTAGGTGATCATTCTGTGTATTCCAGGCAATCGTTCTGTGTATTCTAGGCAACCGTCTGTGTATTCATGTTAGTAACACATGTTGTGATGTGTTGTGCATCCGAATGATGATGAGTTCTATGTATTTTGTGTCAATATTCTGTGTATTGATGCTATTAACACAGGTTGTGATGTGTTTGTGCATTCGAATGTTAGAATGATGAGTTATGTGTATTTTGTGTCAATATTCTGTGTATTCTGGGCAAACATTCTATGTATTCTAGGCAAACGTTCTGTGTATTTTAGATAATGAATTTGGTGGAGTAATTCGCGTCCGCGTCCACTAACATCGAAACGACGTCGTTTTGGATTGTGGTGCACATTGCTATGTGCACCGTGGTGCAGGGTATAACGATTGCTTTTAAGGACCCAGGGTTGCACTTGCGCTTAACCCATGAACATGAGAGTGTCTTTTCTTTTTTTTTCTCTTCAAACTGGCCCCACAAAAATCACTCTTTCGTCAAGAACCTTTTATCTTCTCTGCATTTTCTCTCTCTTTCATGTCACATTTAACTCTACAAAAAATCTCCTAAAATTTACAATTGAGGATGGTCTTACACAAAATTCCATAAAATTTATTAATGGGAATGCCCTTTGAATACATTTATCATTTTCCTATTTACGATGAGGCTCGCATATGTGCAATCCCACGTTGCCACTAACTAACCGAAGCCCACTATTGAGTCTCTTCTCCAGTTGTTCATCCCACAAAGGCACAAACAACCATCCCCCACTCCACTCCCCAAAAATAAAAGCCAACTCATCATTCTAATTCCCCATTTCTTCCTCTTTAAAGCTTCTTGCTTCCTCAACACCGTACCCATGTCTTTCCTTGCACAACTTTTAGTATTCATCAAGTAAAGAAGCCAGCCAGCTTATGGTGGAAAAAAGCCACCAGACTGGCCACCATTATTTCTGTTGTCTTGAGGGCTTACACTCTTTTTTTTTTTTTTTTCATATACAGTATACTGAGTTCCAATTTAACTATTACTAAAAATCTAATCTTGGGTGTTTTTGATTCCAAATGTCTGGGTACCCAGATGGTGAAGTCATGCCGTGGTTGGATTTGTATAAGAAAGTTAAGCGCTTGAGGCTATTTGAGCCCTCTGTTGGGGTTCTTGGATTTTTCCTTGTTACAATTTGTGTGGTGTTTGGCTTCGGTTTATTGGATTCTGGAAGTGTGTCCAAGGGGTTGAGACTTTCCTCACAGACTCAGAGGATATTATGGCTGAAGTTTGAGAGGTTTGGGGGGGAGAGGAAAAGGTTTGATTTTTTGAGTGAAAATGGGGGTAGCTGTGATGTGTTTGAGGGTGATTGGGTTTGGGATGAGAGTTACCCTCTTTACCATTCTAGAGATTGCAGGTTTCTAGATGAAGGCTTTAGGTGTTCTGAGAATGGGAGGCCTGATTTATTCTACACCAAGTGGAGATGGCAGCCCAAAGATTGCGATTTGCCAAGGTTCTTCTTTGCTCTTTTCCTTCTTTTTGAGATTTGTCTCACAACTTTGTGTGAGAAGTAATGAATTTGCTATTCTTTTACTGCTTCATTGTTGTCACTTGTTCAATAATTGAGTTTCTAAAGAACATATTGCAATCTCTAGGAGTCATTCCTATTTGTTACTTTTGGTGTTGAAGCTAAGGTCTGGGAAAATAGCATATTTATGTGTGTTAATTACCTGAAAGGAACTTTAGGAACAGGGATTTCTACTAAGTTGGTTTAGAGATGAGTATTTGATCCTGGAGAATATGTTTTTGTTGGCCTTGTTTGGGAAGGGAAGATGGGACAAATGTAGATTTAATCTTCTGGTTTTTGTTTTGTCTGTTTCATTTTGGCTTTTGTTTTGTCTTGTTTCTTTAGTTTGTGTGATTTTCCAAAGCGTGGAATTGGAACCTTTAATGTCTTTGTATCTATGTAGGATTGTAGGGCACACTATATGAAAATGATCAAAATTGGACTCAAGTAAAAATGTAACTCTAATGCTTGGTATTACTCCAGAATTGGATCTTCTAGCAGGCAGGCAGGCCATTTAGTTATACTGTTCTTGTTTGTCAGGTTCTGTAAAACTGTTCAATTTGGAGATATATTAGGGTTTTCAAAACACTTGCCTTTTGTAATTTGGACTCCTTTCTTCCTTCCATGTGATGGACCCTTCCCTAATAGTATCTGTTGGGTGGGGGCCGGTAACGGGCCAAGTCCAGCAATTGGTGGCTAGGGGATTGTTGGGCAGAGGCTGGTAAAGGGCCAGGTCCAGCACCTTGTCTCTCGAAAATGTGATGGCGGTCTATAAGGAAATAAAGTTGTGCCTTCATTATGAGCTATAGCTTTTGGCGTAGTGGTAAGCGTTTGATCCTAACAGGATCTATTAGTAGCCATTGTGCCCAAACATAAAAGATGAGATGATGCTACTATGCTAGAAAATAATTTGTAATCATGATAAAGGACTCGGTTTCCGCTATCAATATTGTAAAGATAAATCTATTTACTATTTACATGTTCTCTTTGATCCATCCTTCTTTCGTGGTACTTGATAGTTGGGCATTATCTTGGTTCAAATTGATTTTTCATATAACAATGTATCTCAATGCCTCCATCCATTTGTTTCAATCAAAAGCTTTTGTGTTTAAACTAACGAAAGTGTTTTCTATACGGTTTGTATCCAACCATTCAACAGGTTTAATGCCAAGGTTATGTTAGAAAAACTGCGTAATAAGCGCCTAGTTTTTGTGGGAGATTCAATTGGAAGAAACCAATGGGAGTCTCTGCTCTGCTTGCTTTCTTCGGTTGTTTCCAACAAGACCTCGATCTATGAAGTCAATGGTAGCCCCATCACTAAGCACAAAGGGTATCTGGCTTTCAAGTTTGTTGATTATAATTGCACCATCGAGTACTACAGGGCACCGTTTCTTGTTCTGCAAAGTCGCCCTCCAGCTGGATCTCCCGGGAAAATAAGAACTACTCTGAAGCTAGATCAGATGGACTGGAGCTCTGCCAAATGGAGGGACGCTGATGTTCTCATTTTCAACTCAGGACATTGGTGGAATTATGAGAAGACAATAAGAGGGTAATTGAATGGATTTGCAGATACTTTCCTCTTAATCTTTTGAAATCTTTTGTTTTGCTACCTTAAACTTAATCTTTCAAGATAGGTGAGCAGAATATTATTATGCAGTTTGTCGATATAATGTGTAATGACATCCAGGTTGTGTTCAATTTTTCTCTCGGATTTAATAGTTACTCCATTTTCAGGGGCTGCTACTTTCAAGAAGGATCAGAACTAAAGATGGATATGAAAGTTGACGTTGCATATCAGAAGTCTTTGCAAACAGTGGTAAATTGGATACAGCGCGAAGTGGATCCAAACAGAACTCTGGTCTTCTTTCGTACATACGCCCCTGTACACTTCAGGTTTGTCAAAAAGCTTCTTTCTATTAGGATCAAACACTTACTACTAATGCCACCGCCAAATTTTCGAGAGGCAGGGTGCTGGATTTGACCCTTCACCGGTCTCTGTCCAACAATCCCCTAGTCATCAATTGATGGACTTTGCGTCGTCTTTGCCCTTTACTGGCTTTCACCCAACAATTCGCCCTCCTAGCACTTGCCATACTACTTGCTAGGATCAAGTGCCGCCACATTTCGAGAGACAGGGTGCTGGACTTAGCCCTTCACCGGCTTCTGCCCAACAATCCCCTAGCCACCAATGGACTTGGCCTTTTACCGGCCTCCACCCAACATAACTGTTTATTTCTTTGGGGCTTAATTTTATACCATATCACTTGGCCATATATGAATTGGCTCCTTCCATTGTATAATTAGTTGTGATTTTAGGCGACTTATAGACTTGCAAAAATCTAGAAATTCTTGGTCTGTTTGCATTTGTATTTCATTGTAGTATTGTGATTCTTTGTCCAACATTTTATGTCCTCGTATAGTTATCTTACCATATTTGATTGCTGGCACAGAGGTGGAGATTGGAGAACCGGGGGGACCTGCCACATGGAAACACTTCCGGAGTTAGGTTCTTCATTGGTGCCATCCCATACTTGGGCTCGATACAACATATTCTTCGACATGCTATCATCATCTCAGTCAAACACATCCGATTTGAAGCCATTAAATGTCTTAAACATAACCCATATGACCTCAAGGAGGAAAGATGGGCATTCATCTTTATATTATTTAGGTCCCGAGGTAGGACCTGCAGCTATTAATAGGCAAGATTGCAGCCACTGGTGCCTCCCGGGAGTTCCTGATACATGGAACGAGCTGCTGTACGCGCTGTTCATGAAGCGCGAGGCATCTAGGATGATACAGAACACATCAACATTCCATTTTCAATGAAAAATTGGTTGCAGACTCGACTATTGTATGTTATTTATGTGGTGGTCAAGTAGGATTTTGATAGGATACAATGCTAAGAAGAATGTACCAAAAAAGAATTAGAGTGCCAAGAAAGATGGAAATTCAAGAGGTTTTGGCATTTTTTGTTGCTAGGCAGGATTTTGAATGTATTTTTTCATTTTTCTTCCCCCACCCTCAGAGTTGTTAGAACAAAAATGTATACAGTAATACAGGGACTCTGAATAAATTCTTTTTTTTTTTTTTTTTTGAAGGTATAAAAAATGAAGCTTTTGAATATGATCTTTACTCATTCTGAACTCACAAAATTGTGCAGTACTGCAGACATTGCAGTGATTCATTAATTTCGCTGTGCATTAGAGTATCATAATAGTGGAATTTTTTGTGATTTTTGAGAGTTTTTGTAAGTGATTAGGAAAGGGAAAATGAGAAGGGAGGAAAAAAAAACAAATTATATTTTAAAAAGAAAAAAATAAATAATTAAAAAAGGAGTTTTCATCCGCGTGTCAGTTGGAATCGGTTAGTGATATTTATTGTACCAAAAACCATTTATTGCTGGTTTTTTTTTTTTCTTTTCTCTCACCTTGCTTCTCTCTCATCCAAGTAGGCATCTACTGTACCAAAAACTCCCAAATTTTCACTAATATAGAGTTTCTTAGTGTAACACCTCGTAATTTTAAATAGCCTAATTAATAAAATATTCTCGAGAACAACATTTTTTTTCAACCATAAATATTTTAGTCCAAATACTTTCAAAATAATTATTTTGCTACAAATGGTAATTTAAAATTATTTTATGACCCATTATTCTTCTACCTAAAATCTATCTGAGATGAGGCCTAACATTTTTTTTTTTTGATCAAGAGATGAGGGGGTGACCCAAAACACAAAACAAAAAAATTACAAAGCAGGAATCATCCCACTAATGGGGATTCGTCTACGAAAATGCGCCCTGAGAAGGTCATCATTAAAAATTCTCATCAAATCACTTGGGACGTCGTGTAACTCAACATAGTCGGCATTGCTCCGAATAGCTCTTTTCGCAAGCGCATCAGCTAACCGATTCTGCTCTCGGTAGACGTGATGAACCTCTATCGTATGAAATTGAGTCAGTAAGGCACGGCATCGGCCAATAAGATTATTATACCCACGAATATGCCGGCTCGCTGACTTTAGTAGATCAACCGTAGTTTGAGAATCGCACTCCAAAACCGTAGATGAGGCCTAACATTAGTTTGTCACTATCAAAATGTCCTATTTAATTTCTTAAGCCTAAATAGTTCTTGACCCCGATTTATGGCAAATTATGCTATGGACCCGGGTTGATTTTTCACAACTTTAGAACTCTATGTTCACAATTTTAGAACTTTATATTCACAATTTTAGATCTCAATATATAAAATTACATTACTCAATATCCACAATTTGTGAATTTTATATTCACACTTTTGTTATATAGATTCAAAAGTTGTGTTATACTGTTAAACATAGAGTTTTGATACTGTTGAACATAGAGTTATAAAATTGTGAACATAGAGTTATAAAACTGTGAACATGAAGTTATAAAATTATGAACATGGAGTTAAGAAATTATGAACATGGACCCGAGTCTACCTTGCAAGGTGGACCCAGGTCCATGGCATAACAACTGCCAATTTATCCAAGTCCAATTGTTTTAAGCCTAAAATAATTTTTAACCCTGGGTATATATGCATATGTTCATCATTTTCCTCTTGGAAGTTCATTGCCAAAAACCCAACCATCAGCCCCCTTTTTATGTCTCTCTCGTTTCTTCTCTCCCTCCCTCGCTGGTGGCACGAGCAACACCAGCGGATTATATTGATGCGGTCAGGCGGTGGCAATGGCGGTTAGACGACTGGAGGCCCGACGACTTCCTCTCCCTCTCGCTCTCGATCTCAAAGGTGATGGTGGACCAGTAGTTTCCAACGAAGCACGACGTAGAGCTAGTTACTCTTGGAGCAACTTTAGGTATAAATGGTTTAGTTACAATTCAATTTATTGTACTATAGTTGAGTTGTATTTTGGAATAGTGAAGTTTGTAATAAAAGTTTAACTTGTGCATCTAATCTAGGATGATTAGGTGTGACGATAACACCCTTTTGAAGGATAATTGTATGTCCATTATGGTTAATTTGGATTATTAATTTGGGGGTGTTACAACTAGTAAGTTTTCAAGCCCAAATCAAAAAATTTCTTGGTGTCTACAAAATTGGGTCTTAAAAAAATCTTATTTTGAAACATTACTATGAACAAAGAAAATTCAATGGATTAATCCCTACATATACCTACATCTCCACAACTCTAATTTTCTATCCTTAGAGACGACAACTTGGGAATAACCATTCCTACTCCCACTTACATTCACACATTTACTTACTCTTTCAATCCTCACAAGCAAAGAAACATACTTTCAATCACTTTTCAAAGACTTATTCTAAAAGGACATCCATTAGTTTTGCATTCTACAATGAATCTCTCCTTATCATTCTTCACAACCATAAGATCTTTATCATTTTCAATTAATTGCATAGTTTTGCAATGCATCCTTGAATTCTTGCTTAAAGGACATTGTCATACCTAGAGTAAATGTGGGTCATTCATATCTCTACTTGGCCTAAAACTAGTCCACAAACTACCTGATATCTCACCATCAATATCTGAATCCACAACAGAGGCATCATAAAAAAGGTTTGGTTAAAGTGAATTATATTAAGTATCCCTAACCCCACCAATTTCAAGTAATGGGTCTACATGAGTCTCAAAATTCATGTCATCCCCAGTTTCATAGTTATCAAACTCTCCCATGAGAACAATTTTCATCATAGTTCCAATCACTCTTTTTACTCTCACTGTCATTAGGTCCTGCATTTTCACCTTCAAAGACAAATAGACTTTTAATACTTGAAATGACAATTGCATTTACATGGAATAACATCATTTAACACACCATAGAATGAAAATAGCTTTTACTTGGAATTATTAAATACATTAAGCTAAAGCATGAATCACTTAATTCATGTTTCATATAATAATCTTCACAATGGTGCTCTTAACAAGCATATAAAATTCAGAATATGGTCATGCACTATCCGTCCAGAATTCGGTATAACCTATGAAGCTTCAAAAGTAAATAAAAACCTAGTAAATTAGAGCAAAGCCTTTTCCCAGTTACAAACAAGCTAGATGTTCAGGAATGATGCTAAAATTAAATTATCATAACTACTACTATGATCTTGAGAACTGAACACAAGTTGATGCTAAACACTAGTTGAAGCTTAAATAAAAAATGAAAAGTTTGCCAAAAAAATTGAAAATTATGAAGTCTTTGAAATCCTGTATAATGGAGCATACAGACAAACTTTCTAACAATGGTCCCCACAGAAATGCAAAAGAACTAATAAACACTTCAAATACAATAATGTCTTATCAAATACCAAATACATATTTAAAAAAAAATATATAAAGTATTTCATATTATTGTCCTCACAGAAATGCACAACGATTGAATAAAATAGACAAGTACAACTCATACAAACCATACAAAATCAATATATAAACGGCTACAATTGCCTCTCTCGTAGACTACTACCCAATTCATATAAACCTCCCCCATAACTATAAAAACTTAACATTTTTATCATTTACTTAGTGTTCTTACCGTATGTTGTCATGTTCGAATAAGATGCAATTATTTGTGATTTGTGAAGCCATGCCAGATGCGTCAATATTATACTGGTTTCTTCATTGATTTCGTCTAGGTGTTGCTGATTGAGAAGAATTTTTGGCTTGATTTGAGTTAAGGTTTGTAGAGGTTTTGTCCAGGTGTGCTTACAATAAGAGGAAGAAGATAGGGTAAGAAGAAGATAATGAGATGTTGACTTTAATTTTCTTTTTTCTTTTGTTTATTGTTTAAGTGATGGTGAAAGACTTATATACTCCTCTAAAATTTAAATATAGAAAGCCATTTATTATTGATTCCGATTAGAACTTGTCGCTCAATGGAAGGAAGGACGAAAAATGAAAAAAAAAATATATCAAAGTCAAACACTACTTATGTCAGGAATGATAGTTGTGAACCTAAATTGACAGAGACACTAAAGTCATAGGACCAAAATAATAATAATAATAATAATAAAAAAAAAACCTACAACATTTGATCACCAAGCCTTCATGCTACTTCACAACTTCAATGTTTCTTCATACAAAGGTCATCCGCAGCAATCTTCAATTGCTTTAATTTCCGGTAGGAACCCTGTTGCTATTCTCAAAGAACAAATTTCTGACTCCTCAAAATTGATTGTTCTTCACAAGCAATAGTTCATTCTTTTAGACAAAAAGAAACTATAAAACTTTAAACTCATAAACTTCTCTAGATATACATTATAATTCATTGAGATTTGATAGTAATGTTTTTGTATTAGAAAATTTTGTTTCAGATCACTTTATCAGTCTTCTCTCTTTATCTCTAAACTCTATATAATTATATTTGAAATTTTCCATTGGAAAGATTTTAATTTTAAATATTCCTATATGCTCATTATTGTCGTTGAATTAATTTGTATTTTATTGTAATTAATGAAAAATATAATTATAATTATAATTACTCATAACATTGTAATTATTTTTTGGATGTAACACATGGTTTCTATAGTCGGACACGGTGACTAATCCCCTCGTTGGATTGTAGGCACTTCTATTGGGTGGGACAGCTGGCGTGGAGATTCATAACATTGTGATTTACGGGAAAGCTCGCAGTTGTTACGTGGAGATTCATAACATTGTGATTTACGGGAAAGCTCGCAGTTGTTATTTAAAAGTGCGTATTAGGAAAAGCTTGTCTTGTGACCTTAGCTACCACAACAAGATAAATCAGCATAGGAAGGTGAATAGACAACTCGTCAGCTCCATGGGCAGTCGAACTTGAAACATTGTGGTTACCAAGTCAACTACCCGACCAACTTGTCTGAATTTTATTTTTATTTTTGAAAAAAAAAAGATTTCATTTTTATATAAGGGCCCGTTTGGAAACCTAGAAAAAAATTTTCGAAAAATGATTTTTAAAAAATGACTTATTTTTCAAAAATATTTTAATTTTTGGTATTTAGTTGAAGGTCAGAAAACTATTTTTTTTTTTTACTGAAGTTAAGTAATTAGACTTTTTCTGTTTGATTCATTTTCTTAAAAATAAACATATATATTTATTACTATATAATAATAATAATAATAATAATAATAATAATAATAATAATAATAATAATAATAATAATAATAATAATAATAATAATAATAATCTAAAAAAAAATGAATGAATGAAGTTGGTACCTTTATATATTTGGAGTAATATAATAAATAAATTTTGATTTAATTTAGATTTTAATTATTAAGAATTATTTATTTATTTTTTAAAATATAAATATCAAATTCATAAAAATAGTTAACATTATTATTATTATTATTATTATTATTATTATTATTATTATTATTATTATTATTATAAATATCTAAAATCTAATTAAAAAAAATAACTTATAAGAATGAAAAAATGTTATTACCATGATTTATGTCTGTATTTATATGTTTATTGAGTTGTACATTGCGTTACAAATATTATACCATCATTTTTATCAAACAAAATTATTTTATGTCGTTAAACTTCAATTAGAGTAAACTAAATGTTACCATAGTTATATTTAATCATTTACCATATCTAAAATTCTTACTTTAACAATGATTAATCTTATCATAATTATTACTCAAATTATCAAATATACTTTTAATAAAATATAAATTCTATGATTATAATTTAAAAAAAAATTATATACTATTATTAAAAAATATTTCATTATAACTAAAATTTTAACATTGAGTATTAGTATTGGACATCTATTTTTGTACATCACGCATAGAAAAGACTAGTAATAATAATAATAATAATGGTGGTGGTGATGGTAATTATAATCTAGAAACAAGCTTAAAGAGAAATGTGAGAGAAGAGAAAGACGATGAAGTAATGGATTCGGAAAATGTCTTCCAACTAAAATATTAAGAAGTAAATTGAGTCTTTTTTTTATTGACCAGAATTAATATTTACTTTTACTTTATTTGCTTTGAATACCTAAACACAAAATATATTTAAAAAATGACTTCCAAAATTATTTTTTTAATTCTCAATCGCAAATTATTTTTTTTGGTACATACCTCAGCGCCCCTTCTCTTCTCCAAGGGAGATTAGACTCCATTTTCATATAGTGCTTCCTGTGTATCAAAGTAGCTGAAATCTAGCATCATTGAATCAGTAATCATTACTAAGTGAATTTTGGTGACAAGGACCTAGAGAGATATTATTTGATCACAAAATGCTCTCTCTCTCTCTCTCTCTCTCTCTCTCTCTCTCTCATTAATTTTCATTTTAAATGATATTTTTACTAACCATGACTTACAATTGATTTCCTGTAAACTAATTACCATCATTACTCGTTAATCAAATAAAAAATACATCTTTTTTTGAAAGCGAAAAATACATTATATTTTGAATGCAGTTTTGCATAAAGATCTATGAAAATGCAAATAATATTATTCTACTAGCTAGATCATATTGTGACAATATTTATTTTTACGTTAAATATTATATCCTTCTTTTTATCCTATTTTACTTATTATATTTTCTATTTAACTATGAAATCAACTTTTATTTGTTTTAACTTTTTTTTTTTTTTTTTGTATTGGTGCGCGCATTTAATAGGTTTTAAAATGTAGCTTTTTTAATATATAAATCTTATGCTAAAGACCTTGTAGTCTAGTGGCACTCGGTGTCCCGGTTTACATTCTCACATGGATGATGGGAGTAGATTTGGACCTCAGTGGAGGCAACTGTTTACTATTCTTTTTGATGGGTAACTTAGATTAGTTACTTCATTGCGATCCTTTGTCGGCTAGAGTTACAAAGGGCTTGTGAAGTTTCCCTCGTCATAAAAAAAATCCTTCTTTATCTGCTTATTTTCTGTTTTTTGAACTATTATTTTATTATTATTTTGTTGTTGTGATTATTATTATTGTTGTTGTTGTTGTTTTTTTTAGAAGAATTATTGTTGTTATTATTATTATTATTATTATTATTATTATTATTATTATTATTATTAAAAGTAAGTTGAAATTATATGAATATGAAATTAGGACCTACTTTTAAAAATGAGTTGTAATTGTAGGATTATTAAAAAAAAAAAAGAAAAAAAAAAGAAAAAAAAAACAGAAGAAAGATATGACTCATTTTTTAAATAAGACAACATTACAAGGATGAAACCAAATAACCTTAAGTATTAAATTAATAATATCTTTGGATTAAACATCAAATAATTAATCGCAGTACATCACGTTAGAGAATATTTTTAGCCATTATTAATTCCACCGCCAACTAATTAATAATAATAATAATAATAATAAGCTAAGGTAAGGACATGCAAGTGCCAGTCCCCAGACACAAAGAGCATCTTGAGGGATCGAGGCTGCAATATTTTCATAAAATGCCAAAGCAAAATAAAGTGATGATCCAAGTAGGAGGGAGGCTATAGGCTATAGGGTAGTGTATAACCATAAGTAGTGGATGAGAGAGCTACACCTCTCACCAATCACCAACACATATGTATTAATTCACAACCCCCAACTGTATGTCTGATGTGAAGTTGATATCTTCCAACCTATATCATGCATCTTTCTATCAGATATCTCATGGCTTCTTCTGGCCTGTTTATCCCTCTCCCTTAGCTTCCTATCTAGATAATATCCATCATTTCACTTCCACCCCCCTCAACTTTCTAACCATATCACCCAATTTCTCTCTTTTTTTTTTTTTTTTTTTTTTTTTTTATAATTTTTACACCTACACCCTTTCTCATTAAACATATTAGCATGATTTTAAAAAACCCTTTTTTGGTATCATTGATAGATCTCTTCCGTGCTATTTACTTTTCAGTAGGTCACCAATTCAAAATTAATTGGTGATTAATCCACATCGTCACGTCTCAAATTGAGCAGGGGCTAAACTCGGTTGCCGCCTGATATTCTCCTCCTAGCATTCGATGCAACCTTTGGTCACAAAGCCCAGTTGTGCAGCATGCCTACCTTTGATCACAAAGCTCAATTGCGTAGCATGCCTGACTCGGTCTTTAGCCCGGGATTAGATTGGGCCCGATCTACGCCCATCAACAAATTATTGTGTGGATCACAGTCCAAAATATCTTCGTGAATATTATGAGTAAAACTAATGTACATTATGTGTTAGAGTAATGTATATTAATGTATATTACGTATTAGGATAACATACATTATATGTTAAAACAATGTACATTACGTGTTAGAATAATGAAACATCTGAGCTAATATAATGTACATTATGTTTTAAAATAATGTACATTATGCTTTAGAATAATGTACATTATGTTTTAAAATAATGTGAATTATGAGTTATTTTTGCAGTTGGGCACGCGAAAAAATGAAACTAAGCAAAACTACGTTGATTTTGGACCGTGGTCCACACAACGGTGTGGACCACAGTCCATGCAATAACCATTGACGCTCATCCTAGTTTAATCCAAAGCTGGATTCGACTTTTGCCTCGCCATCAATTCGAACCCGTGACCTCGACTCTGACACCAATTGATGGATCTTAGCATTGCACTATGCTTACATCCTAGTAGGTCACCTATCCAATTATCCAAGCACGCTTAACCACAAATTTCATTGTGTTATCTGGTTGTCATATCTTTCTTAAAACCAATTGGTGATAAGTAGGTGGACATTAACTATGGTAAGTCACAATGCCACCTTTCGAATTGAGTAGGGGCTAAACTCAACCAATCCGGCCGACGCCCAACCATCATTAATTATCATCTAAAATGGTTATTCTTGGGTGCAAAAAAATAAAAAAATAAAAAATTGAAATCCTTTGCCTCAAAGCCCTACACCCTGACCCTACAAGAATGGTTAAGGAGTTAAATCATGGTGATATAACGACCTCTTAGATGGGAGGATTATTACCTATTGCCCACAAAAAATCATCCCTACAAGACTGCGAAACTCTTATAGTAGTAAGATTATCAAAATTCGATTATGCATTATTGGGTGCAATTTGTCACTCGAGAACCAACTAAGTTACATGTGATGACAAAAATGATGAATTAGATTTACAAAGCACTAGTATTTAGCTTGGGATCAAAGGTACTTTTTTATCCTATAAGAACAATATGTTTCTTTAATGAGATTTACAATCAATTTTTTTTTTTTAAAGAAGTTATACACTTATACGACATTTACCAATTAAACTAGACAAACATGTTGCAGCCAACTAGCCAAGTCTATATGTGTGGTGTGGGGGGAATGTAGTGCCTCTCCCAAATAGGAGGTCATGAGATTGAGCTTCAGTAGAGAGGTTGTATTGATTTTTTGTGTTTGCTTCAACGGGTTGAGAAAGTTTATATGAGTTGTTATTTCAGATTTAAGATATCTTAATAATGTTTCTTTTTTTTTTTTTTGAAAGCAATAATAGTTAAGTTGTTTAACCAACCACATAGGTCATGTGACATTTATAGTGAAATGAGTAGAGTGAGGGTAGCATTATATACTACGTACAATTTATAAAAGAAGCACAGGTGCAAGTGTTAATTATATAAAGTTTAAGGGCCCAAGGGAATTATCCAGGCTAGTATGATAGACTTTATGATCCAATTGTGGGACAGTTTGGCCAAGTGACTTTTTACTGGACCCCACCTACATGTTACCCTAAATTCTGCCCATCACTTGCCCTTTGTAGCATTATTTAGTTCGCATTAATATATATCCCCATCCAACTTAGGCAGGAAAAAAGAGAAAATAAAAGAGGTGGTACCTAAAGCCTAAAGCCTAAAGCTAGGAAGAATCATCCCAATTCAACTTCCCTAACTGTCAACACTCTTCGGCCAAATGGAGGCAGCTGCCATGGAGCTTGAAGATGATGTTTTCTTTGCAGATTTGAGCAGACAAATCTCTCTTCTCATTATGGACGACGAAGACGTTGAAACCTCCACCACTCATTGCTCCTCTGTTTCGCTTCAGGTATATATATAATCAATATCTAGCTTCTAAGTAGTTCTTTTTTTTCAATGACGAGATAAACCTGTAGCCACTACCTGAGGGTGTGCATTGCAGCATTGGTATAGTAAACCTGGCCTTTTGACTTTAGCTAGCAAAGTTTCACGAGTAGATAAACCAGTCTAAATATATTGTTCATAACTGACCAGCTTAAACTAAGAGAGTTGAGATTCTAACTCTTGAACTTGTAATTACAAGTTTGTATCTTTAGTTATCTTATCTGGGTTATCTTCGGTCGCACAACCACAAGCCTTTTTTTCCTAGCCGGAAAAGTTCTACGATTTGGTTCGGTTACTCGAAAACAGAAAGTAATGTGTGCCATGTTCTGCCTTAGAAATTGTTTAATTTGTGCGCTGTATCATTTGAAATGATTTCTTTGCTTTCAATATTCGAAAGATATGAAGGAATGTGTTAAACTACATATTCACATGTCACAAGTCACGGTATACTAACATAGTAGTCAAATTAGATTGATTTAACACTTATTAAACTTTGTTATTTTATAAAGTTGTACAAATCATGATTCTTAGATAAGTTTGATGACTTATGAATTGATGGGACATTGATATGCACCTATTATAATGTTTTCTGAAAAATTAATATAATGAGAAAATTACATTGATAAATGTAGAATTCGTCCCTAAGTATTGGTTCATTCATTCACTTCTAGCTCCTAAGTTATCATTGGTGTTGCACTTTTCGTCTCTAAGCAAAGTGCAATATCAACTCTATTATAAGGTAGTATATATTCAATATACTTCCTCCATCTATTGTAGCTCAAAGAATCAATACCCTACCACTGAGTTCGATCTTGTAGCCATCCCTCATGGAAAGCCACAGAAATGCCAAATGAGCACAAAGTCCTTGACTAATCAATCAATATATAGAACTTACAATTGAAGCATGTGCTCCATCCAACTAAAAGCCTAAGCTGATAGTTGGACTGCACATTTATGTTTATATTATATTTATGCTCACACGCCCCTTCACGTGTGCGGGCCGATTGACTTTGATGGGCTCCAAGCAAATTGAAGCATGTGCTCTATCCAACTAAAAGTCTAAGCTAATAGTTGGACTGCACATTTATGTTTATATTATATTTATGCTCACATTTACAATTAAATATTTTCTTAATTTTCATCAATTAATTAGACATACTCCATTTGATAGGCGTTGGCGTTTTCAGAAGTGATGCATTATCCCAAAATAGGTGCATCATCACAATTGAAGTATGAGCACATGGGCAGAAGAGAAAGCAAAGGAACTGGAGTGTTCATCCCTTGTTCATCATATCCCACCAGAAGGAAGAACAAACAACCCAAATTTTCATCTTCCTATAACTACAAATCTCAAAGGTCATCCTCCCACAACTCGCCACCGCTGTCCAATTCCTCGCACAACAAAAACCTTCACACCGACAACTCAACTCCACATTGTTTTCCTAATTCTCACTCAATAATAAATTAAATATTCTTCTACCAAAAAGTTAAATCCGTCCCAAACCAAGGCCTCCTACACTCCGGCTAGATAGAGCATATGAGATGAAGTAAATCATGGTAACTCAGGACCAAATGTCAGTGCGTCGTACAAAGGATCTACTCACTTTAGGCATAAATTAAATATTCTATCATTGCATATCAGAATATTTCCATTATGTACAAAGGTTTTTTTTTTTTTTTTTAAGAGAGGGAGAGAGGTTCAGTGTAAACTGAAACTGCATGGCCGCCTCTTGAATTTGTAATTGAAGGGTGTGATTGTGTGTACAAGCTTGATATATGTATATGTTAAAAGCTTCAATTTCAATGTTAGATCTCTTTTTCCCTATTGTATCAGATCAGCAGGTTTCTCTACAAAACTGTAAATACATTATCTTGTCAAGGATAAATTAGAAATGAATATTGTTATATGTTGAAAACTGAATGAATTGATTAATTGCAAAGTTACAGATTACATCAGAATATATAGGAATCAGGGGACTAGGATACAAAGTCATAATCTAACTTAAATATATAATTTTAATACTCTTGCTCAAGCACATGGTAAACTAGTAACCTGTAGCTTGTCTCTAAGGAAAGAAAACATGAGACCAGACAGAGCTTTACTGAAAAAATATCAACAATTTGATCTTTGGTTTAAATAAAGTTGACTTGAATATCACCATAAGCAACTCTGTCTCTAATGAAATGATAATCAATCTCCACATGTTTAGTGCGGGCATGCAAAATCATATTTACACACATATACGTAGCACAAGATTGTCACACCACTATTTAGGCACAGGAATATTAGGAACACTGATCTTACGTAACAAAGATTGAATCCAGATTACCTCAATATAGACATCTGCTAGAGCCTTGTATTCAGCTTCAGTAGAAGATCTAGCAACAGTCCTTTGTTTCTAACAAACCCAAGATAAAAGATTTGATCTAAGAAACACAGCATAACCACTAGTTGTCTTACGATCCTTAGGACAACCAACCTAGTTAGAGTTAGAAAAAGCATGAATATCATTTGCCACTGACTTTCTTATACGCAAGCCATAAGTAATAGTACCATTGACAGACCTCATTATGTGTTTTAGTTGAACCCAATGTAAAACTATAGGAGCATGCATGTGCTGACAGAGTTGATTCATAGTAAAGTATAGATCAGGACGAGCGAATGTGAGATACTGCAGCGCCTTAGTCAAACTCCTGTACTGAGTAGGATCATCATAAAAATCTGTGCTAGGAGGTGTAGATTTTGAAATAGAAATCGGAGTGGCTAGAGGTTTACAATCTAACATACGAGCACGCTTTAAAATATCTGTCATATATCTTTGCTGGGAATGTACCATACCATCACCATATTTAAGTGTTTCAATCCCATGAAAAAGAAATCAGGTTCACCAAGATCCATATTCTTAAATGCAGTAGACAGTTTAGCCAGTAATATACCGACTAGATTCTGATCACTACCAATTACAAGTATATCATCAACATAAACCAACAAATAAACATAAGTAGAATCTTGTGAATAATAGAATAATGAAGCATATGTATTAGAAGCCTTAAAACCTACTGACAGCAAGAATGTGTGTAGGTGATTAAACCAAGCTCTGGGAGTCTGTTTTAGACCATACAAAGAACGTTTCAACAAGCAAACATGACTAGGGCACTACGTATCAATATATCCAGGTGGTTGACGCTTATAAACAGTCTCAGTTAAGATACCATTTAATAAGGCATTGTGTACATCAAACTGTCTAATGACCGAGCCAGAAGATAAAGCAAAAGATAGAAGTAACCTAACAGTTGTGGGTTTCACCACTGGGCTGACTATATCGAAAAAGTCCTGAACAAGAACCTAATTGAACCATTTTGCTACTAACCAAGCCTTGTGCTTCTCAATTGAACCATATATCAACTTTCCTTTTCTTGCAAAAAAACCCACTTACAACCAATAACATTCATATCAAGACGAAGAGGGACTAGACACCACATCTAATTCGGTAGAAAAACATTGAATTTCTGGTCTGTGGACTCATGCCATTCTGGGTACTTGACTATATGCATATAACAAGTAGGATCAGAAAGGAAAACCTAAGCAGTTAAAACTGTACGAGGAGTATGAGGCCGACTCCTAGTAGTCATGGCGTGAGTCCTTGTCGTTGGTCTTGATTCACGGGGTCGTGTAAAAGCAACAATAGGGGCTGATGGAGCAGGTTGCACGGTTGACGATGCTGTTGGTATGTGGTGAGGTGGAATGTGTTAAAACGAAGATTCAAGACTCCCCGAGTGTCGTGTCTCTCAAGGATGGCGAATGGAAACGAATTAGTGTGTTGGCATTTATGAAGTTGAAAGGGGAAGAGTTACAGGAATGACTAGGGGTAGAATTCATTTGTAAGAGAGGGGAAAGGTTGATAATGGTTGTGATAAAAATAAATGGAAAGGCGGAGATTGGGGCTATAGGCTTCTCTACGTGGTCTATCTTTGTATGGTTTTGTGAGCTAATGACGTGGAATAGACTAGGGAGTTCGTGGCACTTTACCAAGTGACGTCACACTTTGGACTCCCACATCCTCATTCGGTTGGGGCATTTCATCGAACACATTGTCTACCACTCCTCTCGGGCCTCGTCGTTTCGAACTAAGGGCGGAGATGTGGGAGAGTTAGACTCGTGAGTGGCCGCTATCGCGCACACACTCACTTTCTATGGGTTTGCTACCTAATGTGGCCACACTTAGGCACAAAGCGTAAAGAACATTATCCACACAAGTTCATCATCCAACAATCAAGAAACTCACAATTCAACTAGCAATTATATCAAACATCCACATAGTTTAGCTTTGGGGCCACCAATCCCCTTTCTAATCTACTCTAACATGCTAAAGAAACAAGAAGAAGAAATGAAATCTCAAAGAAACAAATATTAGATTAAGATTTGGAAAGAATAGTTACCACCCTCAAGAAGGGATTCGTTTACACTTTGTTCTTGAAATTCCAATCTTCATCCTTGCCCTTGAATCTAATCTAACCTAGAAGAAAAGGAATTTTCCCCCAAGAGGGGAGAAAACCCTCTACAATTTCAGATCTAAACTATTCTAAAAGAGCCCTCCCTAGATTTAGGGCAAAAGGGATTTATATAGGTGACAAAAAGGGACAATTTTCCCGAAATGACCCTTTGCCCGACCACGCATGCCACCACGCGTGGTGGTGGGCGTGGATAGTTACTGGAAAGATTCCACGCCCCTCCACACGCGTGTTGGGCTGCGTGGGAAGATGCTGCTTTGCTGCTTCGTTTGTCTTTTGCTCTGTTTTAGCCTCAAATCCCTTCCAATCTGTAAAATACTTCAAAACTTTTCCTAGAATTGATGTTAGAAGATTTTAATCACATCTGAGCTAAAATACCCGACATTGTTATGATCGGATGGCAAAACGTTACACTTTTATTCCATTTTAGACCCTTTTTACGTACCATTCTTGGTGCTTATCAAAGTTTCCACACTTAGACCTTACTTGTCCTCAAGCAAGCATACTTTTCTAAACTCTAATCATATAAGCACCAAGAATAGTTTGTTTTCTCAATGTTGATTGATCTAGTGATGTGCGGGTGTTCAGAGTTGAGTGAGTGAAATTCCCTACACTATCCACCAAGATCGCTAAACTCATGCCGACCAAATGTAAGAAATATGCTAATGAAGTGAGGTCTCAAGAGATGGATATAACATAAAAATTTTGTTCACACCTTTCAAGCATGCAAATGACAAAAGGGTTTCACCTTGTATTGTCTAGGGGCCTCCAGCCGATCCGACTAGTGGGAACGATGTGCACCCCCTAGCCAATTTCCAACCAAACGCCAAAGCCCCTTTACGCAATATAAGTGAGGGCAGGGACATGGACCGCTCATCGCCATGGCTTGGGCGATCACTCTATTTTCTCAGCCCCCTCGGATCTCATTTTTGGGCGACACGACTTCACATGGATCTCCATGCTTTTTCGAATGTCAGTGCAATGGGTGCCCGAATCCAAGCGGGGTGGCTCACCTCCTCTCAATTTTCTCATCTTCTAGAATCTCTTTGGGACAACCGACTTCACGTGGATCTCCACGCTTTTTCAAAGACGGTGCAATGGTTGCCCCATATTCTAGCAAGATGGCTCACCTCTTATTTTATCTCAGGGAGTGGCCATATTGAAGCCTTTTTACTTTTCACCATATCAACCCCTCATGCCTTTTTTTAGGGAGTAGGGATTTTTTCACTCAAAGCTCACTTAAAGGCTCTCCTTTTACCCCATGTCCTGCTAAGATTAATTCAATTTCCGGGCTTCGCAATTTTTATCTTTCTAAAACTTAAGGGATTCACACTCCCACTTCGAGAGATCTTTGACTAAGGTCCAAACAAAATACAAGGTGAAGAACATGCAAGCACACATAAAAATTTTCAATTTTGGGTCAAATTGTGCAAATTGGTGCAAAGTGTAACTTCCAAAGCATATTTACACTACAAAAAAACGCGGAAATAACGACGGATTTAGTGACGGATCCATTCCGTTGCTAATTTAACGACGGACTAGCGACGGTTTAGCGACGGATTTACTTATTTTTAAAAAATGTAAAATTAACGACGGATTAGCGACGGTTTAGTAACGGTAGTTTGCGACGGAAAAATTTTGTCGTTAAATTCGTAGCTAACTTTAGCGGTAAATTTTCGCGCATAAACTTGCGACGGATTAGCGACGGATTTTTGTCAAAAATTTCGTGCTCATTTTTTAGAAGCAAAATAAACCCGGGAATAGTTGGCGCGATTTTTTGAACAAAATCTAGCGACGGAAAATTGAATCCGTAGCTAACTTAGCGACGGATTCAAAATTCCGTCTCTAGATAATTAATGAAATGAGCAAAAAAATTTTAAAATAAAATCTAGCGACGGAAATTTGAATACGTCGTTAACTCTAGCGACGGATTCAAATTCCATCGCTAAATCTAGCGACGGATTCGAAATCCGTCACTAGATAATTAACGGAGAAAATTTTTTGAAAATAAATCTAGCGGCGACGGATTTTAGATCCGTCGCTAAGTAATACGCATAGTAATACGGATCTTAAAATCCTAGACTCCTAGTCCCAAACGCCGTAAGCAAAAACGCATCGCAGACCACCAGACCTCCCGCATCGCAGCGTCGCACACGCCCACCGTCCGCCGGAAACGCCCACCACCGGACTCGCACACCAGACCGCCGCCCACCTGACTTGTCCGCACCGCACCACACCGCACTGCATCCGCCGATCGCCGCTCAGATTTCTCAGACTCATCGCAAAAACGCATCGCAGACTCACTTACCGCCGCTGGAAACCGCCGGTTGCCTGCCCTCCTCTGCCACTTCGTCGACCGCCTGCAGGTCGAAACCGACGAATTTCCCCTTCACCATCTGAAGCTGTAGGTTAAGGTTGAAAGAATCTGCACTGTCGCCTCTGGTATTCACTATTTCCCCATTTCCCCTTCGCTATTTACAATCCTAATTTTCCAATACTATTCTATTAATGGTTGAATGATTGAAACCCCATACTGGAAACTTTTAATGGTTGAATGATTGAAAAAAACTTTTAATTTTTCAATCCTATTCCACTTTTAGAAGCACTTTTAATTTTCTTTTATACATTAATTTTATAAGTATGAGTTTCTTGTATATTTCCATAGTATATACATTATGATACTATGAGTTTCTAGTTACACATTATGATTCATTATCATTGAGGTGTATGGCATCTATAATATGTGCAATAACTCAATCAGTGAAGTTTTGACAAAATTTTTAAAAGGTTCAATAATTAGCTACTGCAGGAGTTTTGTCGTCCATGAGAGTTGGGAAGTCCAGAATTTATTTTTTTTAATATACATGAAATTAGAATATGAGAAAGAATAGAAAGGGTAATTTAGAGGATAAGAAGAGAAACTTTTGTCCCATGTTTTTTGGATGCATACCTTGTTTTAACAAAGACAATATCACATGTTGGACAATCTATTTATTAATGAATTAGCTTATTTATTAAAAAAAAAAAAAAAGGAAACATATTATATATTGCCCACCTTGTTGTCTTCTTAAGGCTGATATGTTTTGGAGATCAGATTCCAAAGTTGCATGTTGCCATTTCTCAAGACGATATAAACAATCAAACTCTGAATTCGAGGATGCTATTAGGTACTGGCTTATTGGATGCTTTAGTTCTTGCTTATCTTCTATTAAATCTGTTTAGAGTTCTAATTTTTCAAACTTGATGATAGGGCTTCTGAAAATTTGATTGTCATTCTACCATCTCTTGATGATATTAAGGATGCAATTTCCTTGGCAAAGTCTTGGCTACTCAAATCTAAACTTCAAGGTGCCTGCTCTACTTTCCAGTGGTGTGTCAAGGCTCTTTCTTTCTCTTCTACTGTTCCTTCCATTGAGGTAATGGGTTATATTTCTTAACCGTTAGATATTTAGATAGCCATATGGACTATCATATTTGATTTCTCCTTTTCTCCATACTTTGCTCCTAACTCCTCAGACTGTGCTGGTTTATACTGTGCTTATGTTTATTATCTTGTAGGAAATTGAAAAGAGTTTGGAAATTGCTGGCCGTTTCCCAACTATATATGCATCTTGTAGGTTGTACTTAGACAGTCTCAGGTAGACCATCTTTCCTAGTCTATTTCCCTGCAGAAGTTAGGAACTTAGGACATTGTACCAAGGTGTTAACCTCCTCCCAGTACTTGACCATCTATAGTTACATCTGTTCTCCGTACAAGTGCACTTGTCTCCTTTGCATGTTGTTTTCCTGATTGAAATTATGCTATTCTTCTGTTTTGAATTGCAGAATGTTCATGTGTCATCTCCCGTGATAGTCTCTGAACTTAAGAAGGCTATTGGGAAGCATAAGTAAGTTTCATGTCCTGGATAATTTTTTTTCCGTCTATTTTTCTAAAACCTTTTGTCAGAGTAGAGTATCTAAAGTGATGCTGAAACTTTGAAAGACTATTGTGTTTCATGAAAGCAATGATTAAATTGTTAAATTGCAGATTATAAGCACACATGACCTGTTAATATGAATTTTTAGTTTAAATGATTTAATATACAGAGTAATAGGACAATGGAATTATTAGGTTTCTAGCTCAACTTTTTGACAGTCTATGCAGGGATTTTGTTTTGCATAAAAATGGTAGGACTAGTGAACACATGCTATCTAGTGGATGTTTCAATGCAGAGTCAGGAAATTTTATTACTATTCTGAGTTACTGAAACTATCTAGTGGGTAATATTTCTTTCATTGCCCAATTGTTCAACTAGCATTCTCCACACATTATCAATTTATCATGTTTTTACATCGATTTCTCCTACCATTTTTAGTATATATTGCTGATGAATTTTTACAACTCTAGGGTACAATCAATTTGCTGATGTTCTTTTAAAGAAGTGAGTTTACAGCAATAGGTGGTTATCTCACAGATGCGGGTGAGGTAATCTACACTTCTTGCAGTTTCATTGTGTATTTGCAACATTTATTGAAGCCAAATTGACATGGTATAGATCCTATATAACACATACTTTATCTCCCGTTGACACTGTTCATTAGAATTGGCAGTTTGTCTATGTTGGCAATGCTAGACTATCTTTTTACTTATTAGGATAATCCGGATGAATTTGTTATGATCTACATATTGTGTACTACATATTGTGCAGAAACTTTAATTTTGTTGATAGACTGATAAATTGCTATAAAACGGAGGCATCTACCTCTCTATTTTCTGATAGACTGATAAATTGTTAGAAAATGGAGGCATCTACCTCTCTATTTTCTCTTGCTATGTGTGTGCAGTACTTGCCGAAATGGAGGCCAGTGGAACCAGCAATATGAAATTTGCCGTGAATGGTTGCATCTTAATTAGGACCTTGGATGGAGCCAATGATGAGAAAAGGCTTGAAGAGGAAAACTTCATTATCTTTGGGGCTGAAAGCTCATGAGATTGCAGATTGTTGCATGGAGTTCATTGTGCTTTTGTCACTAGTACAGGATAAGTTTGATTTTAATATAAAGTTAATGTTCTAACAGTGAGGAGTAGTTTTGTAATAAGTGCTTCCAACTTATTAGATTTTGTGTATTAATATATTTGATAACGTTCTAACGATGTAACACTCGACAATGTTATATTTTTGTTAATGTTATTGAGTTTGAATTTCTTAATATATATATTTTGCAATTATGTTACTGAAGTACAATATTATATAGGTTTAATATAGGTATGGGATAATAATTAGTGGGTAAATTATTATTTTTTTAAAATTTTAAAAATTTAGCGACGGACAAAAACCGTAGCAAATTTGTAGCTAAATACCTTCCAAGAATAAAGAATGGCAACGGAATAGCGACGGAAATATCCGTTGCTAAATTTAGCGACGGATATTTCCGTCGCAATTCCCCAACAAGTTTCGTCTTCCAATCGTCGCAGAGAGGAAAAATAGCGACGGATTTTTTATGTTGGCGACGGATATTTCCGTCGCTAAATCTAGCGACGGAAATAAATTGCGTCGCTGAATTCTAGCGACGCTCATTTTAGCGACGGACGAAATCCGTCGCTAAACAGTTTAGCGACGGATTTTTCTATTTAGCGACGAAAATTGTCCGTCGCTATTTTCGTGTTTTTTTGTAGTGTTAAAACATTCGTATTTGGCACAAGGTTAGGAGCCTTCCTAGATAGTATTGACAATAACACGCCCTCTAGTTCCTATACCTTATCATTCAATCAATCAATCAACTATTTCAAGAAGCATACACCCTTTCCACACTTAAAAGTAAACATTGTCCTCGATGTTTCCATAAAGAACGAAGGAAAAAGGATATATGGTTCAAAGGGTTCTACAAATGCCCCTTTTCCACACTTAAAAGTGTGAACTGGGCTAAAACAATTCTAATAGTAATAAGATTACATCCGACACAACAACGTCATGCAACTCTTCATATGTGATACAAGGAAACATAGCAATCAAAATCAAACAGGGCATCTTAAAGGGATAAAAGAAATACTCACAAGGTGCATCCCTATTAAAAATTTGTGCAATCTGTACTTGCCCTTCAAAACTTGGTTAGAGTAAAGGTAAAGAAATTAATGAAGAATTGAGATTCTACCTTTCAAAATTGGTTTTCTTGGATGGTGGTGGAGTGATCTCTTCTTCTCCTTATGCATGGGTTGCCTCCCACGAGCGCCACGTTTAACGTCTTTGGCTAGACGAAACGTGCAAAACAAGACATAAACAGGAATATAACCAAAATATAAACAAAAACAAAAATAAAAGGATTGTCTACAATCATAGTTTTGGATTATCAAAAACAATTCATCATTATTTTTCTCTTTTTCTCAAGTGCCCTCCTTTCTTCACATTCTCTTGATGTCCTTGACTTCCCTTGCAATCTCTTCCAGCTTTTGCATCTGCTCCAAGTGCAGTTGATACTGGAAGTTCTAGAGGGATCTCCAATCTGTAACTGGGGTAAACCAACTCGGAATGTTGAAGCTTGCATGGTGGGAATTCTGCTCCTCAGTTTGTGGTGGAGGTACGGATGGTGCAGGCTCACGAGGTGGTGGAGAATACATTGATGAGTACACAGGTGAATACATCTCATTTGAAGATGGGGAAATAAATGACATCGGTGAGGGTGTGAATCCCGAAGATGTCATTGGCGTGTCAGAATGATCTCCCGCCATCTCATTGTCTTCCCTCGTTCGCGCCAGATATCTCAAGTTAAGCTTCGCGACGTCCTCGGGAGATAAAGGAACAATGTGTGCTCCTTGCAACCTATGTTCGAACCAATGTATCTTCATTTGGTGACCTAGAGAAACACACAGTCTCGTCACCAACAGGCCTATAAAGATTGCCCTAGTTGACTCTTGCTGTTGCGCAACGAGCAAGTTTTTGCATACTAAGCTCACGTTCACCGAGTTGCATGTGTCCATACTCCATAACATGAATAACTCTGTCTTGGAGACTCGATCATAAGTCTCCGGTCTTCCTTCCCAAGAATGTGCGATCACCTTCCACAAAACTCTTAAGTCCTCCCTTACAATATGAGAGACTCTCACTCTTGACCCAACCAATTAATGCCCGGCCTTGCTATCATCGACCAATATTTCCTCGGGGTATCTCTATCTCCGAAATCGTGTTTCAGCCTTCGATACCAGTGCTTTGACTGGTCATCTTCCTCATAAAATCCTAAGAGAGCGCCCAAGCGATTAGGCGAAATGTGATAGTCTTGGTTGAAAAACCGAAATTTGATCGTTGGGCTGTAGAGGTCTCCGGTCACTCCTTCAATATGTAGACTTGCGATGAATTCGTGGACCAAGGGAATGAAGGTATCTTGCCTCCAGCTCAACAGATGATTCCAATAAGGCTCATGGATTAACCTTTCCAGTCCATATTTGCACTCAAAATCTTCCAGAACGGTTAAGTCAATGTACTTCCACTGCACTATCGGGAAGTTAAACAGTTGTCTGTATCGGCCTAACATAGTCGGTGTCATCAACAGGATTTGGTTTCCTGTAGGCACTTCAATGTAGGTAGTCCTTGTGTTCCTCGCGTTGTTCTCCTCCTCCGGTGCTTTTCCTTTTTGGAGCTTCCGAACTATTTGTTGTGCAAGTTCATTTGGAGAAGAAATTTTTCCTATAATATAGACAAGCAAAACACCATACAAGGAAAAACATTTTCCATTTTCAATATGAATGTGGACAATATTGCACTTTTTAAAGAAAGGATCATAAAAAACTCATTGCATGTAACATCATTTTGGTATTTATCAATAATTCTATATATCATACACATATAATGATTAGTTCATTCTACTCCATACTCAACTCATAGTCAAAAGGTCAACAAATGGTCAACTTCATCTTCTTCCTCAAGACTAGCTTGAGGTTGAAAAATGGAGAAAACACAAAAGTTCAAATTGGACAAAGTTACAAACTTTACCAACCATACCTTATATATCACCTTGTTTTTATCTTCAATCTTAACATCAAGCTTGGCCAAATATGAGATTATTTGACAGAAGGTATTAATATGTTGCGCCAAGTTTGAACTCTCCTGCATCTTAAGCTCGTAAAGCCTCTGCTTTAGATACAGTTTTTTTTTTATACAAAATTTTTCATTAACTCTCCAATTTATCCCAAATTTTTTTGGAGTTGCAAAGGTCGTGATCCACGACTTCATCTACGAGGCAAAACTGAAAGGATCTTATCTCGCGATCATTCAGATCCTCTCAATTATCCTCTACCTGATTAGCTGGTTTTTCCGCCTTCAAAGTTTTCAAAAGACCTTGTTGCGCGAATAAATCCTTAATAGAGCCTTTTCCTACATTCTGCCTATGTTGACTATGAGCCAACAAGGGTGCAGAGATCTCATTGAATTTAATCGTGACTTTTCCATATGTAAGGAGTAGTCACCACATGTTCAAAGGGAATAGACAATGAACACATCAAGGTCATCATCCCCTTGTCTTTATCTTCAACTAGTATTATCGCCCGTGCGTTGCACGGAATTGATTTGTTATAATATTTTAAGAATATTTGGATCGATATACAATTACATAAATTGTAATTAACATCGAATATTATATAGCGCAATTAATGAAATTGGTTGGATTGATTATGTTTTTTGATGTTTTCCTAGCTTGAATTAGAGCAAATAATTGTCCAACATCCGTGCGTTGACATCGAATATTATATAGCGCAATTTATTTTTATTATATATTTAGATATTAAAAATAAAGATGAAATTATAAAAAAAAAAATTCTAATATTGAACGTATACATTTATTTGATTATAAGATTAGTGCAAAATTATTACACAATTAATTGAATAATATATGACTTGTTTGTTTACAATTATCATAAAATATCGATATGTAATTATATTATTACTAAAATAAATATGAGAAAAATGGAAAATAATTTAATTATATTATATTATGTAATATGACCAATGTTTAGCTTAATTACCATAATAATTATTAGACAATTATTATTAATCAATTACACTAATATATGTGCAATTATACTTTTATACCTTAAGTATATTCATTTTCACCATATCACATTTAGTTTTTCTTCCTCCTCCATATTTGAATAAATTAATTGTAATTATTATAAAAAATATAATAACCCATGTTTAATTAATTTTTTAAAGTTTAAATAACTTAGAGTTTTCAAAAGGATGGTGTAATTATTATTTTTAAGTTTTTAAATAATTTTCAGTCAATTTTCATTTAATTAGTAATATCCTTTTACTTTTCCAATTTGTCTAATTTCCGTTTCCTTTTCTATTAGAATCTTTTTATATTTTCAATCAATTAGTAAAATCAGTTTTCTTTTCCATTTTATCTTTACTATTGTTTGGGCGGTAATTTTACAAAGGATGATTTTATTTTTATTAATAGTAGTATAGAAGTATAGATAAGTATTCGAAATATTATTATTTGTGTAAATAATAATTAGTAAATTATTTTTTCTTATAAAACTACTCATAGTTTTCAAGGAATTTTCTTATATATTTATTATGCAGAATTTGTTTCCATTATTCTCACAATTATAATGGTTTAATTATTCTCAGAATTTGTAAATAAAATTTTGTTACCAATTAAACTTTATTAATTTTTTTTACCAATTAATTAGTAATATTAGTTTTGTGCAGGAAAGTTGAAGAGGATGATTTTACTTTTATTAATAGTATTGATATGTGAATATAAAACAATATATTACCAATTAATAGATATTAGTTCATTTCCATTTTACATTTTCTACTAAATTAATATTAATTATTTTAATAAAATATTTAATTAATTGACTACAAAAGTTTGGGGGGGGGGGGGGGGGGATAAATAGGAGTATTTTTTTTTAGTACTACTGCTCTGTTACAATGTAGTATCTATTCATAGCTACTTTGTCAATGTATCTATATTTTACTTTTATATATAGTATAGATTAAATATTTTAATTATAAATAAAAATTTTGTCCAAATGGTTGATAGGATATTACAAAATATAGAAAGTAAAGTAATTAAGGTATAAATATTAATTATTATTATTATTATTATTATTATTATTATTATTATTATTATTATTTTATTATTATTGTTATTGGAAATGACGGGAATGATGTGTAATAGTTTAGGCTATATAAGGTATGACTAAATAGAATAGAAATTTTATTCTATAATTATTCTATGTATGACTATTAAACTGTAACATTGTTAAAAAGTTTACCATTATGCATATACTGGACAATTAGAGACTAAAATCATTATTTGACCATAATTTTGCAAATAAAGTTTGCAATTTTTTTGTTTATAAATAGCATTATAACCAATAAACATAAACACGTAGTAAAGTAAAAATTATTTAAGAGAAAATTAATTTATAATTATTTGTTAATACATCTAATTTAAATTTTAATTGTAAATTATTCATATTATTATTGCAATATTATTTTATATATATTATCATATATTAATTATTATGCAAATTTATTTTATATATATT
>CP025647.1:14222807-14243048 GCA_003576665.1 Ipomoea trifida | reverse complement strand
CACTCAAAATCTTCCAGAACGGTTAAGTCAATGTACTTCCACTGCACTATCGGGAAGTTAAACAGTTGTCTGTATCGGCCTAACATAGTCGGTGTCATCAACAGGATTTTGTTTCCTGTAGGCACTTCAATGTAGGTAGTCCTTGTGTTCCTCGCGTTGTTCTCCTCCTCCAGTGCTTTTCCTTTTTGGAGCCTCCGAACTATTTGTTGTGCAAGTTCATTTGGAGAAGAAATTTTTCCTATAATATAGACAAGCAAAACACCATACAAGGAAAAACATTTTCCATTTTCAATATGAATGTGAACAATATTGCACTTTTTAAAGAAAGGATCATAAAAACTCATTGCATGTAACATCATTTTGGTATTTATCAATAACTATATCATACACATATAATGATTAGTTCATTCTACTCCATACTCAACTCATAGTCAAAAGGTCAACAAATAGTCAACTTCATCTTCTTCCTCAAGACTAGCTTGAGGTTGAAAAATGGAGAAAACACAAAAGTTCAAATTGGACCAAATATCATGTTGGATATGGTAATTTGGTACCTAAAGAGTATGAAAGTTACAAACTTTACCAACCATACCTTATATATCACCTTGTTTTTATCTTCAATCTTAACATCAAGCTTGGCCAAATATGAGATTATTTGACAGAAGGTATTAATATGTTGCGCCAAGTTTGAACTCTCCTGCATCTTAAGCTCGTAAAGCCTCTGCTTTAGATACAGTTTTTTTTTGTTACAAAATTTTTCATTAACTCTCCAATTTATCCCAAATTTTTTTGGAGTTGCAAAGGTCGTGATCCACGACTTCATCTACGAGGCAAAACTGAAAGGATTTTATCTCGCGATCATTCAGATCCTCTCAATTATCCTCTACCTGATTAGCTGGCTTTTCCGCCTTCAAAGTTTTCAAAAGACCTTGTTGCGCGAATAAATCCTTAATAGAGCCTTTTCTTACATTCTGCCTATGTTGACTATGAGCCAACAAGGGTGCAGGGATCTCATTGAATTTAATCGTGACTTTTCCATATGTAAGGAGTAGTCACCACATGTTCAAAGGGAATAGACAATGAACACATCAAGGTCATCATCCCCTTGTCTTTATCTTCAATTTATCTACAGGCATAACCGAATGGATCTTGCTGCGCGATCATTCAAATCTTCCTAATTAACCTTTGTCAGGCTTCAAGGTTTTCAAAAGACCTTGTTGCGCCAATAAATCCTTAAGCCATAATTCAAAATTCCATGTACCATCAAACTTTGATACTTCGAATTCCGCACTCGACGGACAATCTCAATAGTGCTCTTATACCATGTTGAGATTAACTTGAATAAAAGCATTAAAAATGACATAAATTAAAGAAGGAAAATTTACGTTGTTCGACAATGTGCCAACGTCTGCGGGAGTGAAGCAATTGTGATGATGATGATCAAACATCTTGTTACAACCCTAAACATGTACAAGTGCAAAAACAAACCCTTATACTATAGACCCAACCCCATACTCTCTACTGCTATTCCTCATATGAGACATACTCAACAGTTAACTTTAGGGTAATTTGGGAGTAGAGGGCTAAATTGACATCTGTGAAAAATGAAAATAGAACAACCATTGGTGGTCGAGCAATCATACACGGAGGATTGAGGGCCATTGGTAAACGGAAAACCCTTACTTTTAATGATGTCAAGTCAAACCTATTGTCCAACGAAAAGTTTGACTTAGAAATTAAGTCTAAGGACAAAGGTGAAGGCTTGACTGTTATGGGTCGTTCACTTGATACATGGAATACTAGTAAAAATTCTAAATCTAAGTTCAAAGGACGTAAGTCCAACAAATCCTGCAAGTACTGTAAGAAGCATGGACATGATGTGTCTGAATGCTTCAAGTTGAAATGAAAAATAAACAAGAGAGAAAAGAAATCCGCAGAAGCAAGTGTTGTTGCTAGTGATTCAGAGGGTGACGTTTTGTTATCTGTTAGTTCTGGTGACAAATGGAGCAAAACTGAGTGGATTCTGGACTCTAGTTGCACATTCCACATGTGCCCTCATAGAGAATGGTTCATCTCTCTTGAACCAATTGATAGTGGAATTGTCTTGATGGGTAATAATACCTAATGCAAGGTTAGTAGAATTGGAAGTGTTCAAATTCAGACTCATGATAATGTTGTCAGGACTCTTTCCAATGTTCGGTATATTCTTGACTTAAAACGGAACCTGATATCTTTGGACACCTTGGAATCTCTGAGGTGTAAGTACATAGCTGAAGGTGGAGTTCTAAAGGTAATAAAAGGCTCTCTTGTTCTCATGAAAACTTCTCGTTCTGGAATCTGTATGTGTTGCATGGCAATACTGTGACAGGTTTAGTAGTAGTCTCATCGTCGGTGGATGATGTTAATCTCAGTCAACTATGCCATATGCATCTACGACATATATGAGTGAGAAATGCATGCATATCCTGAGCAAGCAAGGCCTCTTGGAAAATTTAAGTACGGAAAAATTACAATTTTGTGAGCATTGTGTTTTTGAAAAACAAAAGAGGGTTAGTTTCTCTACTGCTATACACCGTACCAAAGATGTATTGGAATATATACATTCTGAATTTCTGATTTATGGGGACCTACTAAAGTTCAGTCCCTATGAGGCTCTAGATATTTTATGTCTATTATTGATGATTTTTCTCATAAAGTCTGGGTTTATTTTTTGAAGCACAAAAGTCCAGCATTTTATACTTGCAAAAATTGGAAAAAGGTCAATAAGCTCATGACAGATACTGGATTGGAGTTCTGTGAGTAAGATTTCAATGATTTCTGTGCAATAAATGGTATTGCCAAGCTCAAGACTTTGCCTAGTAACCCAGCAAAATGGTGTTGCAGAACATATGAACATAGAGAGCTCGATGTATGCTCTCTAATGTTGGGTTATGAAAACGACGCGATTTTTGGGCCAAGATTGTTTCCACTGCATGCTATTTGGTGAATAGATATCTACATTCTTCTCATGATTTTAAAATTCCAGAGGAAGTTTGGTAAGGTAATCCTATAGATTACTCTATTTTAAGAGTTTTGGATATCCTGCATATGATCATTCTAGTACGGGTAAATTAAACCCGAGAGATATCAAATGCATTTTTCTTAGTTATGCTTTTGAGTCAAAGGGGTATTCTCAAAAAATCATTTTTGAGTCGAGATATCACTTTTGATGAAAATGCATTACTTTTTTCTTGAAAAGATTCTATTATACCAGTACATGTGATAAGCATAGTACTGGAGAGAATGTGGAGTTCGAATTTAGGCCTAATGACAATAATACAACTATCAATGGGTAATACTACAGATGATGCATCTACTAGTACCACAACTCTCGTCGAGCCACAACGAGAGTATTCTATTGCCCAAGATCGACCTATGAGGCAATTACAAAACCTGTTATGTATGTTGCTGATGATGAAACTCATTTGGTTGCTTATGATCTTTCAGTTTCACAAGAGGTTGATGGTAATCCATCTTGCTATTCTAAGGCTATTTCCTGTGCCAACTCATCTAAGTGGTTGATTGTTATGCGAGAGGAGATTGAAAGTCTTCACAAGAATGAAACTTGGGAGCAGGTAGAGTTGCCAAAAGGCAAACGCCCATTGAGTTGCAAATGGATTTAATAGATGAAAGAAAGCATCCATGGGGTTGAGAAAGTAAGGTGGAAAGCACAATTGGTTGTTCGAGGTTTCGATCAACGTGAAAGCATTGACTTTAATGAGATTTTTTCTCCAGTTGTTCGCCATACTCTATACGTGTATTACTTGCTTTTGTTGCTTTATTTGATTTGGGGTTGGAGCAACTTGATGTAAAGACCGCATCCTTACATGGAGAACTTGATGAAGAACTTTACATGTATCAACTTGAGGGGTTTGAAGTTCCTGGCAAGGTTTAAAAAGGCGTTTCAGACTGAGGCGTAGGAGGTAAGCCCTGAGGCTTACGCCTCTTTGGCTGAATTAGAGGCGTACGCCTGCCTCAGCCGTATGAGGCGTACGCCTTATACGCGCCTCAAGGCTTTTTGAGGCGTGTTTTTTAGGCGAATAAGTGTTAACCCAAAATAAATTTACGACGGCGGCGGCGACCTACGACTTGCGACGGTGACCTGAAGCAGCTGCGACCATAAGGTGACGGCGATTACAGTTTCCGGCGACCTCCACTCTTGCGACGGCGACCTACGACTTGCGACGGCGATCTGAAGTAGCTGCGACATCAACCTCCAGTCTCCAGTCTTCCAGTACACTCCCAGGTTTCTTCTTCTTTCTTCTTCTTCTTTCTTTCTTTCTTTTCGTACTACAGCCTATTGTTTGCTGTCTCTGTGTGTGTCTTATATAAATAATATGGGTGGGTGTACTGCCATACTGCTGGCAGTGTGTGTGTGTAACACCTGGCCTTTTTACTTAAAAAAATGTTTTTTTAATGTTGTTATGCTGGTTAGTGCCTTAGCGGCTTTCCTTAATATAATTTTTTTTGCTTATTATTTGTTTGTAGGTTAATTGATGAAGATGAAGAAGAATGGAGCTAATCAGGCTACAAATTATAATCATTCTACTATTTTATATATATATAAAATTGAGGCTTACGCCTCAATACGCCTCGAGGCTTACGTCTCGCCTCAAAATACAAAACGCCTCAAGGCATGCCTTAGCCTTTTAAAACATTGGTTCCTGGAAAGGAACATTGTGTCTATCGCCTAAAGAAATCACTCTACGGGTTGAAACAAGCTCTGAGGCAATGGTATAAGCGGTTTGATGATTTTATGTTAGGTCAAGGATTCTCAAGAAACCAATATGACAGATGTGTATATTTTAAAGAATTTTCTAATGGGTCTTTTATCCATCTATTACTTTATGTAGATGATATGCTCATTGCTTCTCCTGGCATGTCTCTTGTTAATAAGTTGAAGTCTCAACTAAACAATGAGTTTGAGATGAAAGACCTTGGTGCAGCAAAGAAGATTCTTGGCATAGAGATACACAGGGATCGTCAAGCTGGAAAACTTTATTTATCCCAGGAAAGTATGTTGATAAGCTTGATCGATTTAATAAGTCAAATTAAATTGCAAACCTGTCTACTCCATTTGGTGCACATTTTAAGTTGTCTTATGAATTATGCCCGAAATCAGAAACTAATGTAGCTTATATGAAAAAGGTTCCTTACTCTAGTGCTATTGGAAGTCTTATGTATGCTATGCACTAGACCTGATTTGGCTTATGCTGGAAGTATTGTGAGGTGTTACATGCATAATCTTGGTAAGGAACATTGGAATGTTGTTAAATGGGTCCTACGGTATCTAAAGTGTACTTTCTCTTTGGGCTTGGTTTTTTATCGGAATTCTTTTGCATTTACTAACATTATGGGTTTTGTAGACTCTGATTATGGTGGTGAACTTGACAGACGCTGATCGCTATCTATTTATATTTTCACGCTCTGTAATAGTGTTATTAGTTGGAAATCTACGCTTCAGTCTATTGCTGCTACGACTGAGGCGGAATATATTGCAGCAACAGAGGGTGTCAAAGAAGCTACTTGGTTACGAGGTTTAGTTATGCAACTTGGTGTTTCACAAGGTCCTGCAGCTACAACATCGCGGATGAAATGGTATCTAACATCAATGTGTTTGGTTTTGGCAGGATATGTATCACTAAGTTCCATAACCAAACCTCGTAGCCAAGTAGCTTCTTTGACACCCTCTGTTGCTGCAATATATTCCGCCTCAGTCGTAGACAAAGCAACAATAGACTGAATTTCCAACTGATAGCACAATTACATAGAGTGAAAATATAACTAGATAGCGACGACGTATGTTAAAATCACTACAATAATCAGAATCTACAAAACTCATAATGTTAGTAGATGCAAAAGAATTCTGATCAAAAATCAAGTCCAAAAAAGAAATACCCTTTACGTACCGTAGAATCCATTTAACAGCGTTGCAATGTTTCTTACTAGAATTATGCATGTAACGACTCACAACACTTACAACATAAGCCAAATCAGGTCTAGTGCATATCATAGTATACATAAGACTTCTAACAGCACTAGAGTAAATAACATTTTTCATATAAGCCACATCAGTTTCTAATTTCATGGATAATTCATAAGACAACTTAAAATGTGCACCAAAAGGAGTAGAGTAGTAGACACAGGTTTACAATTTGATATATTAAATTGATCAAACACCTTACCAACATACTTTTTCTGGGATAGATAAAATTTTCTAACTTGACAATCCCTATGTATCTCCATGCCAAGAATCTTCTTTGCTGCACCAAGGCCTTTTAACTCAAACTCATTGCTTAGTTGAGACTTCAACTTATTAACAACAGACATGTCAAGAGAAGCAATGAGCATATCATCAACAAAAAATAATAAATAGATAAAAGACCCATTAGAATATTCGTTAATATAGACACAACTATCATATTGGTTTCTTGAGAATCCTTGCCCTAACATAAAAGCATCAAACCACTTATACTATTGCCTCGAAACTTGCTTCAACCCATAGAGTGATTTCTTCAGGCGACAGACACTATGTTCCTTTTCAAAACATCAAACCCCTCAGGTTGGTACATGTAAAGTTCTTCATCAAGTTCTCTATGTAAGAATGTAGTTTTTACATCAAGTTACTCCAACTCCAAATCAAATAGAGCAACAAAAGCAAGTAATACACACGCATAGAGGTATAACGAACAATTGGAGAAAAAATCTCATTAAAGTCAATACCTTCACGTTGATCGAAACCTCGAACAACCAACTGTGTTTACTCAACCCTAGGGATGCCTTCTTTCATCTTGTAAATCCATTTGCAACTCAATGGGTGTTTGCCTTTTGGCAACACCGTTTCCATAACCCAACATTAGAGAGTATACATTGAGCTCTTTCCAATAGCATCATGTTCATACGTTCTACAACACCATTTTGTTAGGGTTTACCAAGCAAAGTCTTGTGCCTAGCAATTTCATTTATTGCACAGAACTCATTGAAATCTGACTCACAGAACTCTAATCGGTTAGCACTAGCAACAACACTTGTTTCTGCGGATTTCTTTTCTCTCTCATGTTTATTTTTCAACTTAAAACATTTAGACACATCATGTCCATGCTTCTTACAGTACTTGTAGGATTTGTTGGACTTAGATCTAGAATTTTTACTAGTACTCCATGTATCAAGTGAACAACCCCTAACAGTCAAGCTTTCACCTTTGTCCTCAGACTTAATTTCTAAGTCAAACTTTTCTTTGGACAATAGGTGACTTAACATCATTAAAAGTCCCACAAGCTTAACTTGTTTGCCAAATTTTTGGTCATATAAAGCGAATTCAGCTTGGACCATGATCCTGACGTAGTCTTCTTACTTACTACCTCATGTAGAATTACTTTAGATAGGCACAATTGAATGGTTAAACGTGCCTTGTCATTCAAATCTTCGCACTGATCATTTATCATTGTAGCTGGTTTTTATCTTTCCCAGCTAGTTGTCACGGACTTGTTTCCCCTAACGACGTCACGTGCGACCTTAGCTATATTTCCCCTAAAATAGCTAAGTCAGCCTCGTTCCTCCCTCGCAAAGTATGCAAAAATTAGGCAAGAAGTTAAAGAAATACTTGAGTTTTGTAGGGAACTAGTATTATTTCCACTCTTTAATTCCACATTTGATTCCACTCTAGGATCCAACTCTTGGATTCTATCTTAGATGGTTTACACATGAGCCCCATGAGGGGTATTTATACCCATTCTGCCTCCTCAAAAAAAGTCCATCCCAAGCACAATCTAATAATTATCCATGGGTGCTAGGAAAAAATAATTTGGCCTTCCCAAGTGCCTAAGCGTAGCCTTACTCGCGCTACGCCGTTAAGTGGTCGAGCTCTCGCATTGGCGGCCTTAAGCCAACCTTCCCCCTTTGTCCAACAAAGACCGAGTCTTCTAGCCTCCTCATCGGTCACAAAATTGTGTAGCACCAATATCCACTAAAGCTTGTGTAGGCTTACTGTTCACCAACGCTTCCACGTACATTAGCCCCTTCCTCGTAGTTGTCGACGTTGTTTGGGCTTCCAAGGCAGTAAGGAGTTGGAGCCTCGTAGGCAGTAAATCTTCCTCGGACATGTTGGGAATTTGAAGCATAGGGGTCGTAAACTCTTGCACATAATCTTGGATGGACCCTCGTTGCCTTACTCCCTAAGTCGTCTACGTGCCTCATAGACCACGTTCTCGGGGTAGAAATATCGCTTGAGCTCCCTCTTGAAATCCTCCCACGTGTCTATGCAACAAGTCCCTCGTTCGATATCGACATGCTACGTCTCCACCAAATCATAGCCGTATCGGTAAGGTATGGGGTAGTAGCCTTATCTTCTTTACTTCATCTTAGAGACCAAGATTTTCGAAATATTGCTCCATTTGCCAAAGGAAATTCTCGACCACTTTGGCCTCTCTTACGCCTTTAAAGCATTCGGGCCTTGGAACCTCTACCCTTGGGCTCGCGTTGAAGAGGGCTGCCTCTCCACTAGTAGCAGCCTTCTTGCAGAATGCAATATCCCCACGCATCGCCTCGATGCTTTCTTTTAAGGATTTGAGCATGGTCATAACTTTCTCCCCAGACTGCTCGAAACGATCCTCCAAGGCAAGGTGCTTGTTTTAACCTTGTCAGCTTCTTTAATGACATGCTCTTCGAGCGTTTTAAAGTTAAACTTGACCCTCTCAAGTTTTTCCTCGACCCTCTCGAGGTTCTCCCCAAAGTCCCCTACGAGATGCTCCATAGAGCGAGTGGGTACTCCTCGTTCCTCGGTCGTGTCACATTAGCCATCTCAATGAATTAGCAATCCAATCTCGAACTTGGCACTGATACCAACTGTCACGGGCTCGTTTTCCCTAACGACGTCACGTGCAGCCTTAGCTATATTTCCCCTAAAATAGCTAAGTCAGTCTCTTTCCTCCCTCGAAAAGTATGCAAAGTAAGTGATGAGATGGCTACGGAGATAAATTAGGCAAGAAGCTAAAGGAAATACTTGAGTTTTGTAGGGAACTAGTATTATTTCCGCTCTTTAATTCCACACTTGGATTCCACTCTAGGATCCAACTCTTGGATTCTTTCTTGGATGGTTTACAAAGAAGCCCCATGAGGGAAGTTAAATTTAACAAGCACTGCAGAAACGAGTACAGTAATCGCAAATGAGAATTATAGGGAAGTTAAAATAATATGAGAAAATAAAAATGACAAATAATGGAGATAATTAATTTTGAGAAGATTGAAAATATAACTCTCTAAATTATTGTAAAGAAATATTATAATAAAATTGCTAAGCTTAATTAAAGGAATGAAAACTAAGCAAAAGAAGGAAAATTCCTATTATAAGCTTTATAAGCTGTCACAATAGTAACCTTTGCGGCAACCTTTAATCATTCATAGCTGATGCTCTAGTATCATTAATTTCAATTCTAACTCAAATTAGATTCCAGTTGAAGAATTAATTTCTTCAAATTAGATTCCAGTATCATTACTTTCAATCATTAGCACCCTAGTTTGAACTTTTAGCTAAAAATTTCTAGAAGAAAAAAAGTATACTCCGTATTATTCAGAGCATTAACTAACGTTGCAAAAATGGAGTAATTGAGAAGTACCAGAATAAATTGTTCTGAACAATTAAATAAATTTCCTATAGTAAAGATTTGAAACTCTAAAATTTTTCAATTCATTTATTTACTAAATTATATCACAAATTAATTTTTTTTTCCTATGCTGAGTTGCTGACAAGTTTCATAACATTCGGATGCACCAATTTCAAGATCTAATACTACTAAATATCACATAAGCAATGCTAGTACCAGCCAGTAAGGGCAATAAAAAACCAACAAGGATAAAATCATTATAGAATTATGCTCTTCTATATCACTTAGCATATTTTTCTAAATATTTTTCAGTTCAATTTCATTCAGATATTACCTACTACAAGACTGCTATACTACAGTCTTGAGAGAGCTAAAATTCCAATTCTTAAGTACTGAGAAGGTACAATATCCCTATTCCATTCCTTTAGTTTGTGGTAAGTTAGCTTTTCCAGCAAGGTCTAATAGGAGTACTAAGAGCATCCTTATCAGTGGAGTTTTTTCGCAGTTATTGAAAAGTTTTTGTAAGTGTGATTAGGAAAGAGAATATGAGAAGAAGGAAAAAAAAAAAAACAAAAACAAACGCCTGACATTAAAAAAAAAAAAAAAAAAAAAAAGTTGTTAATGCAAAAGTCAGAGTGGTCGCCGCCACTCTGACTCGCCCATCTACACGCTCCTGCTTGGAACGCAAAGTGCACCTCTGTCCCTTTATTTATTTATTTCTTTTTTTATTATTCTGCAAAACTTGCAAAAACTTTTTGCAAGAATAAGAAATGCATTAAAAATAGCCCTCACATCAGTTGAAGTTCAAACAATGAACAATGGGTTTTCTTTACTGACATCAATAAACCTCCAATGTAGATGCTCTAAGCATCAACTACCAGAAAGTAGGCAGTAGGTGTTCACAATGATGCATTGAATTTCTGCAAATCATCCACCTTAGCTTGGCACAGTTTATAAGCTTAACCTTACAAATATCTTACTAAATAGCATCACAACACTATAATAATTGCATAGAGAAGTAACACCATTGACCATCAAGTAATGACTCAGGTGTAAAATTAGAATGAAAAATTCTTCAAAATGAATTCCACTATATATTGTTCTCATTCTGTTAGTTTAGCACACGATAGTTTTTCGAAATACATTTTCCCAACCTTTCATGTTGAGTTTTGACTTACAAAATGTCTAAAACTATCTCAAGGCCATATTAGAGTTTCTCATAACTATTTTTGAAACTTTTGAACCATATCACTTGGTCTACCATCCTAAGCAAGACCAAGACCTTAGACTCTGTACAATTTAAGTGATTTACTTGTCAGCATCAAAGGATGAAGTTGTTTCATTGTCCTACCAACTTGAAACTTCGCTAGTATATTATTTGTTAATATCAAACTATAACTTTTCTTGTGAGCAACCAAACAACGAATTGGATTTTAATATTTTGTACACTAAAACTTCATTGCATACATTATTTGTTACCTAAGTTTCTTAAGGTGCAAGAAGTGTGACGAGATTGCAGTGGATAGAGTGGGGCAGTAAGATTAGAACCGGCCTAACCGCTCCAATCTGCCACTCCTACTTAACATTTACTCATCAATTAAAATTAAAATATTTACTATTGGAGCGGCAACTGCTCTTCAAATGCATCCTAAATATATAATTCAGTTATTTAACAAGTAATTGGTAGACAACAAATACTTCGTATTTTTACACATAATCTTACCACAATATTATACTTTTAAACAATAATGTGATGTAACAAAGAGGTCCTAACCTTCATACAAATTAGCATTCTGTTGCACAAGGATGGATAACTAACAAAAGCAATTCTAGTAAAAATGTTATGATGGTGGATACTTGTAGTCTTGTAGAAAAATTAGCATAAATTGAAATGTTTATGTTTTTCTACAATAAACACACTTCATAAGCACATAATGCTAGAAGGCTAGAACAGAGAACTAACTGGCATTAATAGTGAATGAAAATAAATGAATATACTGCTTTTACTGCAGACCCATTTCTGTTTTTAAACCATTTGTTTATAGGTAGATTTTTTTGATGTAACTTTATAATGCAAGTGATTCAAACCATAAGTTATTAACAATGGTCCCAAGAATACAAGACTCATTTCAATTACAACTTCTCAAACTACTCCTTAATTGAAACTCAAGCAATGCAACATAAAAAGAGTTATATTACTTTTAATTTTCTGCATGTGAACCATTTCTTTTTTATGACACTATTGCTTTATGAGTGAGGATTATTTAGATGATTACCTTTGTACAAAATATCTGGAACTGCATGTATGTGTGCCCCTTCTTGGTTTGAGTTGGTCATTTATAGGCAACTTAGGCTTGTTTACCTCCTTGTGATCCTTTACCAGCTAGGGTCACAAGGCAGGGTTTACCCAATGCACACCTTCGAGTAGTGGTTTGCGGGTTTCCTGTCGTCCAAAAAAAACAGAGAAGTCTAAGCATCCATCACAAAAACAAACTAATGAAAAGTAACAGCATATGCAAAACCACCCAATATCATATTAGCCCCAGAACATGTAAACTAATAGCATTAGAAGTACTTTTGTCTTCACAATAGCAAATACTTAAAACACTGGTTTATAGGTAGAATTATTTTGATGGAACTTTATAGTTTATACTGCAACTAATTCAAACCATAAAACTATGCATAAAGACATAAGCGATCAACAATGGTCCCAAGAATATAAGACTGCATTCCAATTGCAACTTCTCAAACTACACAAGCAATGCAACATAGAAAGAGTTATATTGCTTTTAATTGTCTGCATGTGAAGTGTTTTTTTTTTTTTTTTTTTTTTTTTTTTTGTTTTCTAACACTATTGGTTTAAGAGTTAGCATTATTTTGATGTTTACCTCTATTCTCTGTACAAATTAGCTGCATCTTCAACATATATAGAAGTCTAAGCATCCATCACAAAAACAAACTAATGATAAGTAACAGCATATGCAAAACTACCCAATATCACATTAGACCCAAGAACATGTAAACTAATAACATTAGAATTGAAGTACTTTTGTCTTCAAATGGAAAAATACTTACCAAACTATTGCATTTCTGGCTCTAATAAGTATATTGATTTCTATATATAGAAGACATAAATGCATTTCAGAAGTTGTAAGCATTAAAACCCAAAAATGAAGCAAGTTGAAATAAACTGCCCACAACCTTCACACAAACATTCATAGCAGATGCTCCAGTGTCAATATTTTAAATTCTAACTCAAATTAGATTCCAGTTAGAAGAATTAACTTCCTCATATGGTGGAATAGCATTGGGACCTATTTTGAACTTTTAGCTACAAATTTCTAGAAGAAAAAAAAAAAATTATTCAGAGCATTTATTTCCATCACAAGAATTCCAAACAAATTGTTCTGAACAATTAAATAAAATTTTTATAGTAAAGAATAAAACTCTGAAATTCTTCAATTAATTTATTTACTAATTTATATCAAAATTAGATTTTATTTTGTTTCCTATGCTAAGTTGCTGACAAGTTTCACTACATTCGGATGCACCTATTTCAAGATCTAATAGTACTACAAATATCAATATGCAATGCTACTACCAGCCAGTAAGGGCAATAAAAAAAATCAACAAGGCAAAAACCACTACAGCATTGCGCTCTTATGTATCATGTAGCATATTTTTCTAAATATGTAAAGGGAAAACAACAAAGGCATTTTCTGAGATTATAAGCTTAACCTTACAAATATGAGACTACTTACAAAATAGCCTCACGTAAATACATAGAGAATTATCACCATTGATCAACAAATAATGACTTGTAACCAGCCGTGAGTGCAAATTTGTGACTACTTGAGTAGCATCTTTATGGGTTTGCAAAAGCATGTGGCTTTGATGAAACTAACATACGCATCACAACTATAAAACATAAAAAAATATAAAAAATATAAAAAGCATATGCATCACAACTTATTGAAGGGATCAGTATTAAGGATACATGGAGAGTAGATTTGCATCATAGATTGTTGCAGTCAGTAAAGGATTAGTCGAATTATTTCTAAATTCAATTTGGAAGACAATTAATTAGCAAGCATAAGTGAACAAATGCAATCAATGTCACAAATAAAACTGAAATTAAAAACTAATATTTATGATTAGCAAGTGACAATTAATGTAGAGAAGATATCCAGAGAGTTTAAACAATTTATCAGTTCCTCAAACTACAAGGATCAAAAGAAAAATACCTTTTCATTAACAAAGCTATATTCTGTAGCAAAACCTCAAACATTTGTCCCTAGCCCAAACGATTCATAAACTCCTGCATATTCTCTATCTCTTTCGGAAATAGCCAAATATAACTCTTCACTTTCAAAACCATTGTATCTTAGCATAGATTAATTTGAAAAGCTACCAAGAAACCAAACATCTGATTTGAAACCACAAGGAGTATCCAAAGTTCAGGGCATATTAATTGGGAGTTTCAATAACTTGGGGACATAAAGAACAAAAATACTGGTTCCTAAAGAAAAGTTACTGTGCAAGTATTTCGAAGTTTCATACATTTCATTTATATTTCGTACTTTTCGTCAATGTTCCAGACCTCAAGCATGGTTTATGACCAAAATTCATATTTTAGGTTTAGCTTTAGTTCTGAACTCAAAAAGAATGAAGCACAAAGAGCCTATAATTAAATCCGGTGGCATTTTCTCCCATCCATACATTAGAAATGAATGAATAGCAAAATGCAAGTATTTGAATTAACACATACTGTTCAAAGCCAAGTCATTTGGTTTCAATGTTTTAGCTAGTTCCAAATCATCTGCTCAATAAATGGATAATCAAAAGGATATATTGTTATCACTCCTAGGGGAGATATTAAATCAATAAAATAACAAAAGTATCAAACTTACCAAGTCAAACATCTTGTCAAAAATATGTTATAGCACTGCTGCATCATATCATATCATATCAATGTAAATACATATCAATGTAAATCCACACATAATAGAGCAAACTACACCTGAGTCAATATCCTCATCTTTGGTGTCATAGAAGGATCAAGACAACTTCAATATCTGACAATGCATTTTCAGAACCTGCACTCATTCAATTTCAGTGTCAACAGTCATGATACCCAAGGTGATGAACTATAAAGTTCCTAGGTATGTCACTAATTCTGAAGTAAAGATTAAAATATTTCTCTACGTAAGCTATAAAGCCATTTTCTTCAGCAGTAAAGAAATTCTGAAATTCAATGTAATTCTTATGTAAGATAACCATGAGGATTAAGGCATCTACGGAGCAAAAACATTTGAAGTTAATATTTGTTTTATACATTTAATAATGACGACAGTAATGCATCATTAACCGGCATAAATCTTTTCCTATGACAATAATGATATCTTATGTGTGAAGCAATATATTTTGTATTTCCTCCAACTGCCGATTGAGCAGAAGGAAGTTTTCCTATACGGAACTGGATTTAATAGAAGATTAGTTGTTAACATAAAGCATTCTAATAAATCCTTAACCTTTTTCAATTTTTCTTTTAAAAAAAAATCAAACTTGATATCAAAAACAATAATGGGAACTCTTGTTTACTCAAGATACATTCAGTGATCAATTAATCAATTAATGATTGTAATATTTATATCACTGATTCACTGTTATATAATCCAGGAAATACAGGGGGGAAAAAACTAAAGGTCTGTTTTGGGATTGTAAAAATGAAAGAAAAGGGAATAGGAAGTTTCAGCAAAGATTCAAGTTTCTTATACAAAAGAAATGAAAATTTAAAATTTTAAAAGTCATAAATCCCTAAGGTCTGTTTTGGGATTGTAAAAATGAAAGAAAAGGGAATAGGAAGTTTCAGCAAAGATTCAAGTTTCTTATACAAAAGAAATGAAAATTTAAAATTTTAAAAGTCATAAATCAAGGTCAATTAATCAATTAATGATTTGGGATTGTAAAAATGAAAGAAAAGGGAATAGGAAGTTTCAGCAAAGATTCAAGTTTCTTATACAAAAGAAATGAAAATTTAAAATTTTAGAAGTCATAAATCCCTAAGAAGAAAAATTCGCATCCAAGAATGCAAAACGAAAACACATTCATTACCCGTAAAAGAAGAGTTAGATTTCGAATTATCCGAAAATTTCTTCCCTCTGACCACATATGATCTTGATAAATCTGACAAAGAATAGGGCCGTTTCTCCAGGAATTTCATCTCGAAATCTCAGAAATGATCAGCGCGAAGTGACTGGGACGACGAACAATAAGCGATCACCACATTCTTCAGGTTAGCCAAAACAATGGTTTTCTGAAAAATTGGGTGTTTCAACCGCATTAATCTCTCGTTCTGTTTTATATAACGACTGAACAAGTAAAAAACAATTGTTTGCAATAGAAAATGGCTGAAAATTTTATAAGAAAGAAAGAAAGAAAAGATAATAATGGTCGGAGAGGGGAAATTGATATTACCTTTAAAATGGTGTATTCGTCTCCAGAAAGAGAGTCAGAGAGGGAGAAGAAAGCAGAGAGACCGTGTGAGATTGGTATAATGGATCTTACCTTTCTGAATTGTTTGTTTTTATACTTTCCCAAAATTGAGCGTCAGTCTAACGGATCTGATAATTTCAAAAGAAATTTTCAAATTTTAAAAATTAAAATATTTTTTTAATTATTACTGTAATAATTATAATAATAATTAAAAAGACTTCTGCCATATCACCCGACACCAACATCACCATCACTATTTATTATTATTATTACAAATAATAGGTCTATTTTCAAGAAAAAGTTTTATAACATCCAAACAAACACTAGAAAATTGAAATATCTTACGAAAATTAAATCATTTTTAAAAATTATTTTCTAAAAAAACTGTTTAGCAACGAAAATATTTTGTTTCCCACTTAAACTTTTACCTTCATGCATCACTTATTACTATTGAGTGTCATGAAGTGGTTGACTCACAAACTTGTTGTCAAAGATAAAATGATCTAACGAAAGTGTATGTAAGGATGGATGAGATCGAGATTAGGTAAGAAAATTTTGGAGTGATAGATAACATTTCTCGTTTAGCAAACAACAAACATCTAAATTATTACAAAAAAAAAAAGATAAAAGAAAAAAAAAAAAGAATTGATTATATATATATATATATATATATATATATATATATATATATATATATATATATATATATATTAGTTTTAAATTGAAAGCAGTAAAATTATTAAGTCTCTTTTCATCTATTGGAGCCCTTTTTTCTTCATTTTTTTATACGTATTTGATTTTTTTTTCTTTTTTAGTTTCTCTTTTGTTTTCTTTTTATTATTTTTTTTAAAAATTTTGTCAGATAAATTGTCATATTATATGGATGTGCAATCTATAAAACTTTAGATTTCTTTTAACTAATGTTGTAGAAAGTGTTAGGCACTAGTGGACGCTCAGAGACTCCTAACTCCTAGGCGGTTGTGTAATCCGAATATATCATCCCATTTTTTCCTCCTAGGGCTAAGAATTGTTAAATTGTTGTAATTTCTCAAACTCGCCAACTACATATGTATGTTAGATGGTTAGTTGAGTACATGGCTAAACAAATATAGAAGAGGAGTAGCCGAGCAAACAAAAAAATCACTCAGACTGAGTTAGGTGCCCAACTTGGTCGAGTTAAATACCCAATTCGACACCTAGAGTGCCTAGTCAATTGGTTAGTCGGTCGGTTGACTAAAAGCCGCTTACAGCTGAAATCGCCTCTGTACGGGCGGCGCACATTCACGCATACATATACATATATATATATATATATATATATATATATATATATATATATATATATATATATATATATATATATATATATTGCAATATTTATATTAATGCAAGCTTTATTAATTTGTACAGAGTAAAAATAATAAAGAACACTTAATCTATCTCGGCTTCATATACAGATAACAGGTCTATATAAAAATATAAAAATATATAAGTACTGTAATAATGAATATAATAACCTTAATCTACCTCAATTTCATTATTGTCATGCTTAACTAAAGCTGAAGGAAATAATGACCTATTATCTATGTGTTGTTATTTTTTTTTTTTTTTTGTAGTCAAAAAAAAATAAAAAATCTATCTTGTGTTGTAGTCTCACGTACACCTAAACGGCTAAACACGACCCATTTTGATTAAATTTCTTTTTCTTTTGAAAGATTAAAGAGTTTTAAATTCATTAATCCTTCCTTCTCAAGTCTGACTTTGACTCTTTGAATTGACTTCAAGAGATCAAATCTTCTTGAATTGCCTCATTTTCTTACTCTTTTGGTAGAATACAAAAACACGCGCAAAGTAACTATTGCAACATAACACGTACGGATGACTTAGTCCAATGTACTCTGACTGCCAGGTCTTTAGTGCCTAGCACTAAAAGGCAAGTAGAAACTACTCAATACTCATTCCTACTTTAAAACCACTGATTTGATATATAAATTAGAAAATTACCATTTTAGTTCCTTAATTATTTCTAACTGTCAATATATTCCATATATAAATAAAAATTATGAAATTGGACGTATAATAATGTGTAAATCCAAGAAGAATTGAAAAAGTGTTGTATAAGATCATTAAAATTAAATCACAACTCACGAATATAAAAATAAAATTTTATTGTTTAAACATGTTACAATTGTTAGACATGTATGCCCTAGGAGCCAGCATTTATTGTTATGGGCATTAATTTCTTATCAAATAAATATAATAAATAATTATTTATTATTTTATTGAGGTTTAGTTAATATTTGATATTATTCCATACAATCTTCTTAATTCTTCATTCTTAAGTGTTAAGAATATGAGTGACGAAGAATTAATGAATGAAGTATTGTAAAAATGTTCCTAGTTATAGGAATTCTAATTGGGCATTAGAATTCCGATAAGACTAGCACATTGTCCTTCTTATGGTGAGTCTCATGCCATTCTGTATGAGATACAGAGAGTGGACATGTGGATGATTGTTAGAGAACAAGTCATTGAACATTGACTGACTACAACGTACCGCATGGTGTTTACCTACGTGTCATCGGTATGTTGTATGTTACAAGTATGCAATAATCCTTTGACTTGAGACGACATGGTTGTCTCGTACATATGGTGGACTAGTTTTTGCCAGTATGCGTCTTTTGTTCCTTATGGGACTATAAGTGTACTTGGTGGCCTAGTTCAGTATTGTACGAAGACATGTGTGCGTTCAATAGAGGATCCACCGCCTTGAGGTAACGAGGATGTTCCAGTCTATTCAATAATCATACAACGAGAATCTCTGGCCAGAGTATAATGAAGTTGGACTTCAGGTTAAGAATATTGAATAGACATTGACCGGGTTTATAGGTTTGACCAAGTTTGACCATGACCTTTACCTGGTTCGGAACAAGTGTTGTGTGGAAGGAATGTTGCACAATATTTGTAACGGAAAGGTTCATTATAATATATTAAAATATATTCATTGTCAACTAGGTAGTCATGACATACTGCTAGGTGTCACTCATGACTTACGAGTTATTTAATAATGAGTTATTAAATATTACTCGTTGCTAGTTTGATTATGAACCTAGAAAGTCACACCATAATGGTTCGTGGTAATGCTGAGAACTTTAAAAGAAATCGATAAAGAGTTATCGATATTGAATTAATACATTAATAACTGATTAATGAATTAATTCAATACTGGGTAGTGTTGGGCTTTTAAAAGGCTAGCACCTTTGGGCCCAAACCAGGCTATATATATATAAGCCTTGCCCTATTTCTTAACTAAGTGAATTGATAGAGAGATTATTCAGAAAAGAGTTTTCACGTGAAAGTCTCTGGGAGTTCTCACGTGCCTGACCGGTGGACAGACTAGAGGCCGGACGTTTGGACGGTTTGGATTCTGCCAAAGCACGCTTCAAGGGTAACATTTTCTAACTCCCTCGTTTACATAGAATCATTGAAAAAGTGAGATGATGCTTCCGCTGCGCTGTATGTTTTTCTAACAGTGGCATCAAGAGCCAGACTTTTTCTAATGATTTTATGTTTAGATTAATTTGTGGCTTTTATGTTTGATCTAAAAATATTGGGTTAATTTAATCATATAATAATTTGATTATTATATGAAAAATGTTTTTATAATAGATATACATTATATTAAAACAAAAAGAAAAAAAAATTGTTTTTGGTTTTACGTAAATGTAGTTTTACGTTTATAATATATATTAGATATATATTATATTAAAACAAAAAAGAAGAACAATTGTTTTTGGTTTTACGTAAAAGTAGTTTTACGTAATCTTCCTGCCGATTCATCCGTTTTCGCGTTCGTCTTCTCCGAGCTTCTTTCGATCGTCTTCCTCCCTACGTTTCGATCGGCGTTGCGACGATGGTTCAAGGATCGTCTTCTCCACCTCTGTATCGGAGATGCGCTGGTGGCTGGTGGGCTGTGCTGGAGAGATGGCGGACGGTGCACCGGAGTTCTTCTGCTGACGACCGGAGGTGCATCTGTAACTGCTTCTGGCATTCTGTGCGACAGACAGCCGGAAGCATATAGAGAGGGCCACTATTGGTCGGCGAC
>CP025647.1:14142599-14173037 GCA_003576665.1 Ipomoea trifida | reverse complement strand
GTCCGATTAAGGAGGATTCGGAATTATAGCGTTTTGGATACTCAGACTGATACTCAGACTCTAGTGTACTTTCTCCTCTTCCGACCGCCTGGTCTACCCAGTCGGTTTTATATGCCATCATCTAGTCCCTCACTTTCCTTGGTTAAAGGACCGTAACCTAGGAAAGTAAATTCCTGACATAAATAGATCCGAATCTCTGCTGCGCCGTCTTCGCCTTCAAATCAATCAAGATCCCGGATTCTACTTCGACTTCCAAGAGATATCATACTGATACTCCCTTCTAGACCTTCCTTATTCTGACATCTCTCCTTTTTTAATTTTTATCCCTTTTGGCTCTTCTTCTTTCCCAAGAGGACCCCTCTACTATAAATACCAGCCCTCTTCAAAAGCAAACACGTTTACCTTCAACTCTTATGACGAAGAAGAAGAAAGATAGCGCTGGTCCTCCTTCGCGACGCTCTCTGCGTCTGATCGAGCAGGCTCGTCAAGAGATGCTTCGCCAACGGAAGTGGCTCACGGCGGTCATGAGGTGGGGGATACCTCTGAAGACCCTCTCCCCATCCCTTCGGATGAGGAGAAAAGGGAACACCCCTAAGTCGAGAAGACACTGGAGACGGTCCTACATAACGTGATGTACTACTTAGCTCTCAGCCATTGATTGAGCAAAAGACCCAGTCGGACAGACGGAAGTCGGACCCGGACAAGCGGTCGGGAAGAGTGGCCGACTAATAGAGTGTATCAAACGGTCGGATAACTCCAAAGAACTCTGGAAAAGACTCAGAATATGGAGGGAATCTGGCAGCCGTTAGGAGAAACCGTCACCATTACCACGGAGCCTTTAAATGATTATTATGAGCCTTTATTGCATTAATTATACCAATAAATATGTAACCGCTCAGGCGGGAAGTATATGTAACCCAACGAGAACTTGAATGGAGAGATCGAAATTTTGAGAGGGAGAAGAAACACTTATTTTTATCAGAAAAACCCTAAATCCTTGTAATTTTCCGGTAGTGTTGGCCCGCCGGCCGATCGCCTGAAGATCGGGAAACCATCAGTATTATTTCTTAGTTATAACAAATGAGATTTCTATTATAATTTCATATTAAAATTTAATTTATTACATAACATAGTATAGTACACATGCGAAACACATGATAAAAATTGTTAAACTTAATGTACAATTGTATGCAATAATAATTTAATAAAAAAGAATTTACAAACTATATTTAACTTGCGAACTGAATTTAAACTAAATTATAAATAATAATCTTTATCTTATTTTTTTAATTATTATTATACACATACCCAGCCAGACTAACCCTACCAATTATTAATCTAAACTAAATATAAAATAATAAACATTATCTTATTTTTTTAATTAATATACGCACACCCAGACAGACTAACCCTACCCATATACTCTGCCGACTCACCGATCGCACCCTCTCAGCCTCTCACTTCAATCATCGTCTCTCCCGGCCTCTCAGACTCGGCGTCTCCGCTTTCCCACCATCGGCGTCTGCGCTTCACCACAATCGGCCTTCTCCGACTCACTGCCTCGGAACTCTCATCGTCACTATCGATCTAGCAGCCACCCCGGTTCCGGATCTCCGCCCTAAGCGCCTTCACCTCTCTGGCATCATCGCTTTCGAGTTCGAAGACCTTCTATCCTCATAGCTGTAAGGCAATCAATCTAACATGCGGTGTGTTTCCTTTCCATCGCCCTTTCTCTCCCTTCATCTATCGATTGTTCTTCCAGTTAAGCATATTCCTTTTCCAATGTCAAAAATTAATTGGTAAATGCCAGTGTTTCAAATGCAATATCTTTTATTTGAATGATCAGTGTGAATTTACATGAAGATTTTAATACTCTGCAATTTAATACAAACTCAATTTGTTGCATTGTTATTTTTAACATTGCATTTAGGCGATTTTTCTAACCTATCAAAATATAAATGATATGTTTACTTCTTTTATACATAAATTCAGTTTTTAAACAAACAAAAATATAGATCTTTTTTTTTTGGATTTTCAAATCCTGTTTACGTTTATTCTGAATATATGTATTACTACATATATCTTTTAGTTCAAGGTTTCAAACAGTGGTAGTATGAATAAATTAATTCTTTGTATTTTTACTATATTTTACAATTTTAGTCACTCAAATGAGAGAACAAATCTTGCGTAAAAATATGGAGAATATGACATGCTATACAGGATTCTATACATTATAAAGATAAGGACAGATATATGCTTTGGTCTGATATTGATCTTAAAAATAATAAATACAAAACTAAATAGGCATTAGATTGTTTGCTCCACCAATTTTAATATACCATAACACTTTGTTTTGCTCCACCACTTTCATGGGAATTACTGTTTCTGCAAAAAATTTTATTTATGCACAATATGTGTTTATGCATTCATTCACTATTCCATCACTTTGTATTGGAATGGAATTTTATTTTATACAAATAGTTGATGCACAGTATGTGTTTACCCATTCATTCCCTATTCCATCAAAAATATAAAAGGAATACTTACAGGCTATTGTCGCTGATAATGACGCTCCATTCTTCAGTTGCAGTCTGGATGGAGCTTCTACTTGTCCTTCTAAGAGTTTATATTGCTCTCCAATATGACAAACAGATTACTCCGCCAGCAGGAACAAAATAGGTAGTACTGGGTGTGATACTGCCTTCTTATTTATAGTGTTGAAGTGATGTATAGGTTGGTGTAAAATATTGATTTTGAATTTTAAATTCATCTCGATTAAATTAATGTTAGTTTTGGAAAATGTAAAATTCATTTGTAATTGAATACATATAGTTATTGAAAGTTATTGAAACTTGCAATTATGCTTTGTTTCTCGCAGTAAATGTGAACCCAATAAATACATTTATGCCTACCATTGAGCATTAAATGTAAAAATAATTCTAAATCAGATATGGCATAGAGACATGATGTTTAATACAAATATTTCATCTTCCAAAGAATTTTATACGTATTTCGAACAGAATTCAGCCATCTAAAATAAATATCATAATTAATGTAGTCATTCCAAAAGTTTGTTTCCAAAACGACGGCGTATTGAGTAGGCGGGATTTGGAGCCAAAAATTTTGGCCAAAGGATTTTGCTTTATTATAGATAGGATAGGATAGGATTAACGGTAGACACAAAATGTTGGTTAACATTGTAATTTCCTGATGTGGAAGAATTGTAATATATATATGAATAGACTTTATATATATCTCCAAACTTTAAAGCAGCTGCAGCCTGCAGGGTGTAGCAAGCTAGAGTCTCCAAGTATGTTGCTAAGAAAGAGTCCTATACGGCTATACTAGACAATGATAGATTGATAGGGATGACTCTTGTCTTTTTACAAATTAAATGCGTTCTTGACTTTTCATTTTCTTTTTGAAAAGTCGTTATTGACTTAATCAATTACTGAAATAATTCAATGGAAATACTATTTTTTTTTTGAAAATACTATAGAATTGGGGTCATCCTAAAGTAAAAATACTCCCAGTCTCCCACTGTCTCATTTTATCTGTCTTACTTACTATTCATTATCAAATCAACTCTTTTTTTTTGTTTATTATTTTTTTACTTATTTTTAAATTTGATTTTCTGTGTTTAATAGCACTTTTTAGTGTAGTTTCTAAATATATAAATTATTGTATATTAATATTGAATATAATATTATGAAAAATTGAATTAAAAATAAGTTCAAGCCTGGTTAACCGACACACAAAATGGGATGAAAGGAGTATATATTATGTGAGAAAGAAGATGAGCCTTAGCTTCAAATTAGTTCATAATAATGTATCCCTGTGGTGTTAAATGCCATCTTCTTCTTCTTTACGTACTGCTACTTGCACTTCACTGTGGTGGAATCCATGCGTTGCAGAATGACATGGATTGCTTGAGATCGTTAAAAGACTCGTTGGAGGATCCTCTGGGTTACCTTGAAAGTTGGGACTTTACCAACAAGACTGAAGGATTTATCTGCAGCTTCGTGGGAGTTGTTTGCTGGCATGCCGGTGAGAATAAAGTGCTAGGTATCCGACTCCCTGACATGGGGCTTAGAGGGCCATTCCCTCTGGGCATTCAAAGATGTTCAAGCTTAACGGGTTTGGATCTTTCAGGCAACCAACTAAACGGAACCATACCTTCCGATGTAGGAAACATCATTAGCGGAGTTACAACGTTGGATCTATCTTCAAACCGATTCTCCGGTGAGATTCCTGCTAGTTAGGCAAACTGCACGTACCTAAATGTTCTTCGGTTGTCTGATAATCAGCTGACAGGCCAAATTCCGCCTGAATTTGGTTGGTTGGGTCGCATTAAGGAGTTCAATGTTTCAAACAACAGGTTGACGGGGCCAGTTCCAACGTTTTTTGCTGGAAACATTCCAGTAGAGAGTTACGCAAATAATGAAGGACTTTGCGGAGATCGTCCCTTGGAGCCGTGCCCAGTACAGGCCACGAAAGGCGGCCACAGTTATCGAGATTTCTTCATCAGTGGCTTCGCCACAGGTTGGGCCATCTTTCTGCTGCTGGCTTTATATATTTCCCTCTTTGGGTTTCCCTATGCAGCTATAAACAAGATTCTTATTGGCAACAAAGTGATGAAGGTGAACGGCATCACAAGTGTGTGACACCCCAACCTCACACAGGCTGAGATAGCTAAGACTTAACATAACAGCTGCCAATCTCAACCAACATTCAAACATAGCGGAAGCGAATTTAAAACTTAAGGGCGTCATGCCACATCAAGGTATAAACACAGCCTAGATGCACAGGCTAATCATAAAACGAACTAAACTGTCATAGATATAAAATAGAAATAAATCCTCAATCCATAGTCACAAGTACTCGAATCACTAAACAGAGTATAATAATATCTCAAGGCACACAGGCCAACATCTCAAAGTCTAAACAAAACCAACTAAGGCTAAACATCCTCAAATAGGAAAGCTCTAGCGCGCTCTCGCATAACTACTCCATACCTGGAAAACACACAAAGAACCATTAGCAAAAGAATGCTAAGCAACCATCATTCACACCCGCAAGGAGATATAGATATACATAGGCTTATAAATAGGTTTACACACCCATATAGAATATAAACACCAACGAACTGTTCAATAGTTCAAACCGATACTCAACAACAATAAGCTGAACGAATCAATAACCAAGACTCAGTCAAACAACGCCAAGATCCAACAACAAAAGCATAATGCAATAACGAACCATAAACGAGATGCCAACTGAACAACAAACCAAAAGGAATCAACCAACTCAACGAGAATAACAAGATATCAACCGAATAACATAAAGGACTCACAACAACCCACCAAGAAAGAACCCCAACTCCAACCTCCCAACCAAAGCCAAACCAACCAACAAACCAAGTCAAACCACATAGTCAGAAGTCAAGAGTCACGAGTCAAACAGGGGTGATGAGCCCAATCACAGGGACCGAAGTCCAATCACAGGGACCGTAGTCTAATCACATGGACCGACAGTCCAATCACAGGGACCGACAGTCCAATCACAGGGACCGAAGTCCAATCACAGGGGTAATCAACCCAATCACAGGGACCGAAGTCCAAAGTCAGAAGTCAATAGTAGCACAGTCAATAGTAGCACAATCAGATCACCCAACATCCTCCAACAATACCAACAGAACCACCATCACAACCTCATACTCAACTCAACCCAAGAACCATCACTCAGAGTGCTCATCTCAGATATGAACACCAACCAACTCCCAAGTAATAGACTCATATAATGAACTAAGAGGTACGAATAAATACTCAGAATCAAGATACAAATATCCAATAGAATACTCCAACAAACTTCAAATCAAAGAAGGAAACAAACAACGGATCACTCACTTCTACCAAACACTACCCTTACTCTCACAGAATACCCCAACGGTTATATTATCCTGCCAGAGCACCCCGCAAGAGCAACTCTCACACACCAAATCAGACTCAGCTCAGAATACAAAGAAAGGTTCCAGAATACAAGACCGGATCACAATACACCAACATTCCATCCAACAGAGGTCAAATAACATGGAAATCCAATCAATCAAATAATCATAACAACACTAGGCAAAGGATCAAGACACAAATCCAAGAATCCAATAGACACGATCAATAATAGGCTAATAATCAAGGAATTTCAGGATTTCCAAATCACCAATTAATATCATATAGAGTGAGTGTAAAAATAGATTTTGATGGACATAGTGGTTACCTTTGAAGCGTAATTAAACCAAAAGCGCACTAATCCAAAGCAACACCAACTCAAGCTCGGTTCATAATCGTGAACCTGAAGAATTAATATAATTCTAACACCGTCACTAACTATTAATAACAGTACTAATATTCCTATTGGGTCCATTATAACCTATAGTCCATGCTCAAGGCTAATACAACATAACCAATAACATTATCCTAAACTTAAACCATACTATTATAACTAGGATATGATCAAAATACTAATCTAATCTAATCTTATGACCCATACTAAAACTAAAAGCTCAACATTAAACCAAAATTTTACCTTAAACTACCTTGCCTCGGATTCGAACCTTAGCCCTCCTGCTCAACATACCAAAGCTCTACCACCATACCACTCTGCCTCCTTGGTTACATTGCGCAAACACCTAACTATCAACCCTCATGCAAGCTCACAGTCCTTAAGCCAAACGAGAGGGGATGCTGCCGATCGGGAAGAGCCAACCATCACCGGCAACTCCACCGCCGAGCCCACAGACGCATAGCTCCGCCATTGCCGCTGCATGGAGAACGTTGGAGGAGGGGAGTTGTTCCCGTCATTGCTGCTCACGCCGGAGGAAGGGGGTTTAAAGACGCCGCCGCTCGAACCGCCACTGCCTTGGTCTTCTTGCTGGGCGCCGAACAAGAGAGGCGAGAGAAGGGGATGCGGCTGGTCTTCACGGATCCCCCAACACCGCCACATAGCACCGCCAGGTCCGCCGAGAACAGGGGAGGAGAAATGTCGAGGAGCTGCTTACGCCACCGGAGAAACGGGAAAGGAAGACGACGGCGCTGGGGCGGCCATTCCTACTAGCTCTGCTGGTCGCCGTGGCTGCGGTAGCCGCTCTCCAACGAAGGGGAATGATCGCCGAGTTGTGACTCTGCTCGCACCGTCGGAAAAGGAGAGGGAGAGATAAGGCCGCCACTTGCCTTCACGGAACCATCAGCTCCGCCGTCCTCTTCCGCCAAGCTGCATGCCGAACATCCACTTCCGCCACAGCCCCGAGCCACCGTCGAGGAGGAGAAAACTCCTTCGAGAGCTCACCCGTGCTGCCGGAACAGGGGAGGAAGCCGCCCCTTAGCTCACCGGGAAACATTCGCTGGCCACTGTTGCGTCGAGAGAGAGGGAGAAGGGTGATCGGAGGGAAAGCTTTGCTCCATCGCTGCCGTGATGCCCCGCCCCAACACCGCCAGGGTCCCTTGCCGTCGGAGATGGAGGTTCAAGCTCGCCGGGATGTTCTTGTTGCCGTCGCATCCTCCGCTGGTCGCCGGCGTTGGAAGGGTAACGAGAGGGAAAGAACGACGAGAGGGAAACGAATGAGGAGAAGCAATGAAGTTTTGGCTGCTGAACATCTAACTTGCCCTATTTGGAAGCTACTAATTAGGGTAAGTTTCCTAATTGGGTTTGGGCTACACAAGATATGGCATTTGGATCATTTGAGTTGGGTTTGGGGTTCAAGACCAAGCATGCTCTATAATATACATTTTATAATTCATGGGCTTATAATATATTATGTATACAAGACTAATCATAGTCCATAAAGTATATATAATTATGGGCTTAAAATATTTAGATTCAAAAATAATAGTTTATAGGAATAGCTCAACTATAGCCCATAATAATAAGAATAAAAGAGAATTTATATATTATAAAATATATATATAGATCCACATAAGCATATTGGACTAGGAACATTTTAATATCAATATAAGTAGTCCAAAGAAATTACATTATTTCAAGCCCAATGATAATATGATTATATTTAAGAAATCGTTTTCATAATTATTTAATAGGAAAAATAACCCCTTATTATATTCAAGAGAGTGGTAGGAATTTTCGGGGTGTTACACTCTACCCCCTTAAAAGGAGCTTCGTCCCCGAAGCTTAGAAAAACGTTTTGGGGACAGAGAGATAAAACTAGTACAGTAGTATATATAGGAAAAGGAATATATAGTATATGCCCGGTTTTGAAAATTTTGACCTAGTGGAAGAAGGGAATGAAAGGTTTAGGGTGTAATGTTCAAGAACGATCATCGATTAAGAATAGAATCAAAAGTTATCAAGGTTACAACTTAAGAAAGTAAGGTCGTCACCCCGCACAGGATATTTTCAAGAAGTATACAAGAACAACGTTCGAGTGGATGGGTATGATTTCTGAATGTCAAGTTCTTTAAAGAGAAGAGGAGAACCCGGCTTCGAACGAAAATAAGGACTAGGTTCAAAGAGGCCAAAAGTATTTCTCAATTCAAGGGGACCTCAAGTTCTTTCAACAAAACAGAAAGAACGAAAAGAACTGGGCTTCGAGAACAGGTAAGGTGAGATTGAAAACACAGGAGGAGTTTTCTAACGATAGGGTATTTAGCTTATTCGAGGAAAAGAAAGAAATTAGATTCCAAAAGGGATTAGGAATAAGGTTTCGAAAGACAGAAACGGTTCGTCAATGATACGGTATTCAGCTCTTCAAGGTAAGAAAAGATCCAATTTGAAAGAAGATAAGAATGAGGTTGAAAACGCAGAACGAGTTTCTCAACGGTAGGATATTCAACTTGCTCAAGGAAAGGGGAGAATCCGGGTTCCTAGAGGAGTTAAGAACAAGGTCTTAGTAAGGCAGAAATGATTTCTCGACGTAGAGTATTCAATTTCCCAAAGAAAAGAGAGGAGTTTATTTCCCAACGAAGGTGAGAAGGAGATTTAGAATGGATAGTAAGGGATGCCTTAATAAAAGAGTGTGCAATCCCCAAGGGAATGAGAGAGATTCGGTTCCAAGGGACGATAGCAATGAGGTCTAGAAAGATAGAAGGATTCTTTAACGATAGGGTATGCGCTTCCAAAAAGGAAAAGACAAATTCAGTTCCAAGCCAAGATGAGATAGGGATTTGGAACAGGTAGAAGGGATGTTTCAATAAGGGAGCATTTAGGGTTTCGAGAACAAAGGAAGATTTAGTTTCCAAGAAGAGATAGAATTAATGGTTAGAGTAGATAAAAGGGATTTCTTAATAAAAGGGTAATTGGGATTTCAAGGAACGGAGAAGGAGTTTGTTTTAAGAAGGAGAGAGAGAGAGAGAGAGAGAGTCTTCCCACTCTAGACGATTTCTTCGGGTTGACGATTTGATCACGACACTCTGACCGATAGGCGGATTTTGACTTGCTTCTTACGCAACACGAATATAGAATTCAGATAGCCCTACTATAAGCTACAACGTACACATCCTTATCACTCCTAGAAAGGCTGAAGGCGATGAGTCGCTGTTGACCGATTGGTGCAGAACGAAGGAATTCTGAGGAAGCTTTATGAAAGGGTAGGTCCGATTAGAAAGGTATCGCCCGATTTTGAAAGGAGATTCGCTTATGGGTAATAGTGACCTTTAGAAACCGAGGTTACTTCCTTGAAGTGCTTGCACGAGAAACCACGTTCAAGGTGCACCGAAAAGATTACACGAGGTCCACTTCACGGAGTCGTACCCCACTTGCTTATGGCATTTCTTCTTATCTTCGGGGTTCTTAAGCGTCCAAGTTTTCCTTTCTACTTGACTGGATCTTCCTTGTTTTGAAGGTTGCAACTTCTAACTTGTTCCTTCGTTGTCGCTTCAGGGATGGGTAGGACCGTCTTATGGCTTGAGCATCCCAACTTCAAATTCTAATTCTTCATGTAACGTTAACTCCGAGCTTAGCTTGCACGAGGTTCTTCATCACTAATCCCGAAAGCTCCTGTTTGGCGTGCTTTAACTCTTGCTTCTGACGGAACGCGAGTGTAGATAACTCTTCCTTAGAATACCCGAGGATTAAGCTAGCCTTTAGGTTCACTTCCGTTGGTCTTGATCTTTTGACGATTTGATCTTCTACTAGCTTGTCTCGCTATTCCTTAATTCTTTCTTGCCACTGTTCCTTCGAGTGTTCGCACGAGACTCCTCATGGCCGCTCTGACAACTCCTACTTGGCGTGTTTTAACTCTTTCTTGACGCGCCAGCTCCCGCTATTGCTGTTCCCCCATGGCCGAGGGTCTTCGAGTCTTCAGTCTTCAAGGTCCTATCACGTTCTTCGTCTTGCGTTGAACTTCAGCTGCACGAAACGCGTTCTTCAAGTCTTGAAGCGGTCAGCGAAGATCTTGCAAACGGTGCTTCACGCGCGAAGGCGCCATTCCCGAAGAACGTAGACTATTGTCGTTGACTCCAAGTTGCGAGTAGATTGGTCTTCTTTGACGAGCCGCCAGATCTTCTGTTTGCTTCAACGCATACGGAGCTATCCATCGTCTCGTACCAACTAACTACTCGTTCCTAATCTAAAGCAGGCTCCTAAGCAAAACTAAAACGAAGCAACTTAACTAAAAGCGATTAAGGCTTACCCGGAGCACCGGAGAAACGGGAAAGGAAGACGACGGCGCTGGGGCGGCCATTCCTACTAGCTCTGCTGGTCGCCGTGGCTGCGGTAGCCGCTCTCCAACGAAGGGGAATGATCGCCGAGTTGTGACTCTGCTCGCACCGTCGGAAAAGGAGAGGGAGAGATAAGGCCGCCACTTGCCTTCAAAGCTCTGCCGTACGCCGCTGCTCTTCCGCCAAGCTGCATGCCGAACATCCACTTCCGCCCACAGCCCGAGCCACCGTCGAGGAGGAGAAAACGCCTTCGAGAGCTCACCCGTGCTGCCGGAACAGGGTAGGAAGCCGCCTTAGCTCACCGGGAAACATTCGCTGGCCCACTGTTGCGTCGAGAGAGAGAGGAGAAGGGTGATCGGAGGGAAAGCTTTGCTCCATCGCTGCCGTGATGCCCGCCCCAACACCGCCAGGGTCCTTGCCGTCGGAGATGGAGGTTCAAGCTCGCCGGGATGTTCTTGTTGCGTCGCATCCTCCGCTGGTCGCCGGCGTTGGAAGGGTAACGAGAGGGAAAGAACGACGAGAGGGAAACGAATGAGGAGAAGCAATGAAGTTTTGGCTGCTGAACATCTAACTTGCCCTATTTGGAAGCTACTAATTAGGGTAAGTTTCCTAATTGGGTTTGGGCTACACAAGATATGGCATTTGGATCATTTGAGTTGGGTTTGGGGTTCAAGACCAAGCATGCTCTATAATATACATTTTATAATTCATGGGCTTATAATATATTATGTATACAAGACTAATCATAGTCCATAAAGTATATATAGTTATGGGCTTAAAATATTTAGATTCAAAAATAATAGTTTATAGGAATAGCTCAACTATAGCCCATAATAATAAGAATAAAAGAGAATTTATATATTATAAAATATATATATAGATCCACATAAGCATATTGGACTAGAAACATTTTAATATCAATATAAGTAGTCCAAAGAAATTACATTATTTCAAGCCCAATGATAATATGATTATATTTAAGAAATCGTTTTCATAATTATTTAATAGGAAAAATAACCCCTTATTATATTCAAGAGAGTGGTAGGAATTTTCGGGGTGTTACAAAGTGTATGTCCTGGGCAAGAAGATATTGGCAACCAAGACAAGGTAAGAATTTTGATTATCTATCTGCAATTAAAGTATTATTTGTCTGCAACATGTTATGTACCTATAAATAAATTAAAGCTACATAATATGTTAACGGTAGATACATAATATATTAAGTACAAATATATAAGCTAAAGGTCTTGTGGTCCAGCGGCCTCATTGACAATGCTAGATGTCCGTACAAAAATCATATAATTTTTTGGCACTCCCTAATAGGTTGAGATTTGAAAATAAATGGGAAATAGTGCACTTTTCGTCCTTAGGTCATAGAATAATTGTATAATTTGTCCCTGATTAATGGTCATACTCATTTTTCACCCCTAAGCTATCATTGCACTTTTTGTCATTTTATTAACATTTCGTGCTGCCAAAGACCTTGTGGTCTAGTGGCATCCGATGTCCCAGTTAACACTCCCACATGGATGATGATACTACATTGTAATAGAGTTAGTAGTACTCAAAAAAAAAAAACATTTCGTACTTACTTTTCGTCCCTAAGCTATACTAGCAATTCGAAAAGTACATGGCAATGATAGCTTACGGACGAAAGTTAAATGAACACGACAATTTAGGGACGAAAAGTATAATTTTCTCAATAAAAAATAAAATTTAGAAAAACTAATCACACACAAATAACCACATCAGCCAGCTATTAGGAGTGACAAAAATTGAGTAGTTGTGATTCTAGTTGGCAAATGACCCATAAGGAGGTAAACCAGTCTAGAATATTCATAACTTATCAGCTCAAACAAAAAAGGCTGATATTCGAACTCGTGCCCTTGTGATCACAAGGAGGTAAACTAGCCTAAGTTATCTATAACTGGTTGGCTCGCAACCTTATGGTTACAAGTTTGTAGCCTTAGTCATCGTGGCTGGAGTTACCCCGACCAGTGGTTAGTTATCGTAGGGATGAAGTATTTTCCTTTTGTTATAATTCAACTGTATGGATGCAACAATGATTGGTCTTAATTTAATTTGTGAAGCAGATTGCGAAGCTAGAGAAATTTGTGAGCAGAATGAGTTTTATGGAGATAGCAAATGCAACATCCAATTTTAGCCAGGACAATATTATTGGGTGTGGAACTCTAGGCAAAGTGTACAAGGCAACACCCCCAAACGGATCGCTTCTTGCCATCAAAAGGCTCCACGATACAGAGAATTTGGATGAGGAGTTTGCCTCTGAGATCATGACTTTGGGCAGACTACGCCACCAAAATCTGGTCCCCCTTATAGGTTTTTGCTCCCAAGGAAAAGCAAAACTTCTGGTCTACAAGTACATGCCCAATGGCAGCCTACATGACTGGCTACACTCCACAGAAGACAAGGCAAAAGCCTTGTCTTGGCCTCTAAGGATGAAGATTGCAATTGGTGTAGCTAAAGCCCTGTCATGGCTTCACTACACTTGTCGCTTAAACGTGGTGCATAACGGCCTCTGTTCAAAATGCATTCTGCTAGATCAGAGCTTTGAGCCAAGAATATCGAAATTCTGGGAAGCAACGGTCACGAATCCAAACGACACCGTTTCTAGCTGGATTAATCCTGTTGAATATGGAGACAATTTAGCCCTTACACTAAAGATGTGTACTGCTTTGGAATTGTGCTTCTTCAGCTTATAACCAGAAAGGAAGCTTATGAATTGGGCTGCTCTACTGATATCATTTTTGGTAGCAACACAACTACTAGTCCACTCCAGATAGATGAAGTGCTAACACACGCAGGATTTGATGATTCCATCTCACAATTCCTTGAAATAAGGAAGAGTTGTGTGAAGTTCATGCCTAATCAAAGGCCAACAATGCTTCAAGTCTATGAATCACTCTCATCCATTCCACACCCATGGGTGATTCACAATGCTTCTACAATTTCAATGGAATAATGTTGCACTTAAGATTATGTTAGAACGAACTTGAGTTACATATATATAACTCCTTTATGAGATTATAGGTAGTATATATGCTATGAATGACACATTTGTACTCAATAACAACTTGATAATTCAATTATTAATAGCGAATCAACGTTGGTCATCGCTCAAACATTTTCTAATAAACATAGATTCTTTGTTGTGTGCTTGGTGATCGTAATAATGTTACTAGGTATGTTTAAAAGTAAACAAAGTTGTATTGTTTCGGTCTGAGTACAAGTTTTAGAGCGTGTCCCCCTATTCTCGTAGGGGCTTGACTTTTATACAACAAAATATAATGGTTACATAATAATAGCAACTGATGTGGTAAATACGGTTGTCCACAAATAGGTATAAGTAGTAGAATAGTAGATTAGAGCTTTTGTATAAGACCCCGAGGTCTCTCGATGATTGCTCAAAGTTCTAGAGCTCGGGAAACATTGATTATGAGTTAGAGAATCCCAAGCTAAATATAGAGGTGTGGAAAATGCAAAAAGTCCATCTTCAAAGCATTTAATGAGGTATTTATAGGATGCTAATATAACACCCTCCAAAATCTAACAAAACTCATAAGGAGAATCATCTAAATACTCTTAAGATTCCCTCCAACTAGGATAAAATCTAAGTGTCAACAAGGTGTACATCTAAACCAAAAGAACCAAATCTAGCAAGAAGATCATAACCGGAGATACAAGCACTAATTCGTGCTCTCGAGGTACACACCACTCTTGACCTGAAAAGAGGGTTAAGTTAAAAACACAGAGAACAAACGGTTAGCACAAAAATGCTAAGTAAGAACCACTCTGCCTCGTAAAATAATTACATTTTTATACTTTACAAATAAGGGGCTTTATATACAAAATCATAGATTTCACACTTAAACATTTGAGTGCTCACACACTCACCCAAAAGTTTAAAACACTAGACACGATTGGAGGAAACATTTTAATAGTCCAAAAAAGGTACACTTTAAGAATATGAAACATACACCATAAGAATATTTAAACAAATAAGTACCTTTTTATAGATTTAGAAAATACGGGATTTTGTAGTTTAAAACGATTAAATAGTATGTTTTGAAAATGTTTAGTTACACATGCAATCATCATAACACAACACCAAACATTAGCCATGATACAAGGGTATAGGAATATAATTCTGTGTGTGTGTATATATATATATATATATATATATATATATATATATATATATATATATATATATCAATCATAAACCACCTCATAAGTAGATAAGAGAGAATCCTTTCAAATTACTTATTCTATCATCGATATAAGTATATAATAATCATATGGTTGATCAAGTATAACATATAGATATACATATGAGGTATCCAATATCTCATCTAGTGGGGTAGGATAATCATCGCAACAATATCTCATTAAGTGTGCGCACCCCCTAATGGGGTTCCAAGTAGAACAAGTTACTATTGTATTTATAGGGTGCACGAAACCCTAGGAGGCTCAAGTGAACAGCTAGGCTGAGGACAAAATGGGGATTTTGGTTCTAAGTTTTGAATCTTCATTTTAGATAAAATGGGATCAAGTTTAGGCTAAAATATAATTTAATTATGAAAATATAGTAGGTTTGTCTTGGATTAAACTCCAAGCTTAAAATAGATGATAACAAGATCTCTGGTTTAGCTCAGATAGACTTTTGACTAAAAGTTTTGAATAGGAATTATAGGGTTTATAAAATCACAAGTCTACATATAAATATTTTTATTTAAAACATTTGTTTTGAATTTTATATCAAGGGATCATTTCTAAAGAGTTGAAAATATAATAATTTTATTTAAAAAAAAAAATCTTTCTAGAGAGAATAAGTTTTTATTTTGAAATTACGGAGTATCACATTTCCGCCTTCGAAGGTTTTCAAAATATCTTGTTGCACCAATAAATTCTTAACAGAGCCTTCCCCCAACATTCTGCCTATGTTGATTTTGAGCCAGCTTGCAAAGATCTCATTGAATTTAATCGTGACTTTTTTAGTATGTAAGCACCACATGTTCAAAGGAAAGAGACAATGAACATTGCAAGGTCATCGCCTTGTCTTTATCTTCAATCTTAACATCAAGCTTGGCCAGATATGAGATTGTCTAACTGAAGGCATTAATATTCTATACAGAGTTTGAACTCTCTTGCATCTTAAGCTTGTAAAACCTCTACTATAGATACAATTTGTTCGTTAGTGATTTTTTCATGAACTGACTCTAAGATTTATCCCAAATTTTTTAGAGTTGCAAAGGTCGTGATACATGACTTCATCTACGAGGCATAACCGAATGGATCCTGCCGAACGATCATTTAAATCCTCCTAATTAGCCTCTTCCAGATTAGCTGGCTTTTCCTCCTTCAAAGTTTTCAAAAGACCTTGTTGCCCCAATAAATCCTTAACACAACCTTCCCCCTACAATCTTCCTATGTTGATTATGAGCTAGCAACACTACAAAGATTTCATTGAATTTAATCGTGACATTTTCGTATGTAAGGAGTAGTAACCACATGTTTTAAGAAAAGAGACAATGAACATAGCAAGGTCATCGCCTTGTTTTTTCTTCAATCTTAACATCAAACTTGGCTATATATGTGATTATCTGGCTGGAGGCATTAATATGTTGCACCAAGTATGAACTCTCATACATCTTAAGCCCATAAAGTCTTTGGTTTTTATGAGTTGCAAAGGTCGTGATTCACGACTTCATCTACGAGGCATAATTGAATAGATCTTGTCACGCAATCATTCAAATCCTCCCAATTAACCTTTTCCAAATTAGATGGCTTTTCCGCCTTCAAGGTTTTCAAAAGACCTTGTTGCGCCAATAAATCCTCAATAGAGCCAATTCCCCCCCTATGTTGATTATGAGCCAGCAAGGCTACAGAGATCTCATTGAACTTAATCGTGACTTTTCCGTATGTAAGGAGTAGTCATCACATGTTCAAAGGAAAGAGACAATAAACAGAGCAAGGTATTTGCCTTGTCTTTATCTTCAATCTTAAAATCAAGCTTCGAAAAATATGAGATTATCTTGCTGAAGACATTAATATGTTGCACCAAGTTTGAACTCTCCTGCATCCTAAGCACGAAGCCTCTGCAATAGATACAATTTGTTCGTTAGAGATTTTTGCAAGAACTGACTCTCCAATTTATCCCAAATTTCTTCTGGAGTTGCAAAGGTCATGATCCACGACTTCATCTATGAGGCATAACCAAATGGATCCTGTCGCGCGATCAATCAAATCCTCCCAATTAGCCTCTGCCATATTAGTTAGCTTTTCCGCCTTCAAGGTTTTCGAAAGATCTTGATTTTGAGCCAGCCTGCAAAGATCTCATTGAATTAAATCGTGACTTTTTCCGTATATAAGGAGTAATCACCATATGTTCAAAGGAAAGAGATAATGAACATAGCAAGGTTATCGCCTTGTTTTTATCTTCAATCTTAACATCAAGCTTGGCCAAATATGAGATTATCTGACAGAAGATATTAATATGTTGCGCCAAGTTTGAACTCTCCTGCATCTTAAGCCCGTAAAGCCTCTGCTTTAGATACAGTTTTTTTTTTTGTTACAGAATTTTTCATTAACTAACTCTCCAATTTATCCCAAATTTTTTTGGAGTTGCAAAGGTCGTGATCCACGACTTCATCTACGAGGCAAAACTGAAAGGATCTTATCTCGCGATCATTCAAATCCTCTCAATTATCCTCTACCTGATTAGCTGGCTTTTCCGCCTTCAAAGTTTTCAAAAGACCTTGTTGCGCGAATAAATCCTTAATAGAGCCTTCTCCTATATTCTGCCTATGTTGACTATGAGCCAACAAGGGTGCAGAGATCTCATTGAATTTAATCGTGACTTTTCCATATGTAAGGAGTAGTCACCACATGTTCAAAGGGAATAGACAATGAACACATCAAGGTCATCATCCCCTTGTCTTTATCTTCAATTTATCTACAGGTATAACCGAATGGATCTTGCTGCGCAATCATTCAAATCTTCCTAATTAACCTTTGTTAGGCTTCAAGGTTTTCAAAAGACCTTGTTGCGCCAATAAATCCTTAAGCCATAACTCAAAATTCCATGTACCATCAAACTTTGATACTTCGAATTCCGCACTTGACGAACAATCTCAATAGTGCTCTTATACCATGTTGAGATTAACTTGAATAAAAGCATTAAAAATGACATAAATTAAAGAAGGCAAATTTACGTTGTTCGACAATGTGCCAACGTCTGCGGGAGTGAAGCAATTGTGATGATGATGATCAAACATCTTGTTACAACCCTAAACATGTACAAGTGCAAAAACAAACCCTTATACTATAGACCCAACCCCATCCTCTCTACTGCTATTCCTTATATGAGGCATACTCAATAGTTGACTTTAGGGTAATTTGGGAGTAGAGGGCTAAATTGACATGTGTGAAAAATGAAAATAGAATGACCATTGGTGGTCAAGCCATCATACATGGAGGATTGAGGGCCATTGGTAAACGGGAAACCCTTACTTTTAATGATGTCAAGTCAAACCTATTGTCCAACGAAAAGTTTGACTTAGAAATTAAGTCTAAGGACAAAGGTGAAGGCTTGACTGTTATGGGCCGTTCACTTGATACAGGGAATACTAGTAAAAATTCTATATCTAAGTTCAAAGGACGTAAGTCCAACAAATCCTGCAAGTACTGTAAGAAGCATGGACATGATGTGTCTGAATGCTTCAAGTTGAAAAATAAACAAGAGAGAAAAGAAATCCGCAGAAGCAAGTGTTGTTGCTAGTGATTCAGAGGGTGACGTTTTGTTATCTGTTAGTTCTGGTGACAAACGGAGCAAAACTGAGTGGATTCTGGACTCTAGTTGCACATTCAACATGTGCCCTCACAGAGAATGGTTCATCTCTCTTGAACCAATTGATAGTGGAATTGTCTTGATGGGTAATAATACCCAATGCAAGGTTAGTAGAATTGGAAGTGTTCAAATTCATACTCATGATAATGTTGTCAGGACTCTTTCCAATGTTCGGTATATTCTTGACTTAAAACGGAACCTGATATCTTTGGACACCTTGGAATCTCTAAGGTGTAAGTACATAGCTGAAGGTGGGGTTCTAAAGGTAATAAAAGGCCCTCTTGTTCTCATGAAAGCTTCTCGTTCTGGAATTTGTATGTGTTGCATGGCAGTACTGTGACAGGTTTAGTAGTACTCTCTTCGTCGGTGGATGATGTTTGTGACACCCCAACCTTACACAAGCTGAGATAGATAAAACTCAGCACAACAGCTGCCTATCTCAACTAAAACCATAACATAGCGGAAGCGAATTTAAAACTTAAGGGGCATCATGCCACATCTAGGAAAGATAACACAACCTAGATGCACAGGCTAACCATAAGAACCGAACTGTCATTGCATAAACGATAAAAATCCACAAGTCATGTTTCAACAATATCCAACAACTAGTCAAGAGTATATAGAAATCTCAAATGGCACACATGCCCGAAACCAGAGTCTAAACAACATAAACTAAGTCTAAGCATCATCATAACGGTAGGCTCTAACGCGCTCGCGCTTAGACTTACTCCATACCTGGAAAACACACAAAGAACCATTAGCAAAAGACTGCTAAGCAACCACCATTCACACCCGCAAGGAAATATAGATATACATAAGCTTGTAAATAGGTTTACACACGCATATAGAATATAAACACCAACAAACTGTTCAATAGTTCAAAACGGATACTCAACAACAATAAACTGAACGAATCATAAACCAAGACTCATCCAAACGAAGCCAATATCCAATAACGAGAGTGCAATACAACGAATCCATAAGCAATGTTACCAACTGAACAACAACCAAAAGGAACCAACCAACCGTAACGAGAACAACAAGATATCAACCGAATATACACAAGGAACTCATGAACACATAAACCAAGAAAGAAATCCCAACTCCAACCTCCAATCCCTCATACCAACCATCATACCAAACCAACCACAGTCAGAAGTCAGAAGTCAGAATCCAGAAGTCTGGTACGCAGGGGTAATGAACCCAATCACAGGGACCGAAGTCCAATCACAGGGACCTAAGTCCAATCACAGGGACCGAAGTCCAATCACAGGGGTAATGAACCCAATCACAGGGACCGAAGTCCAAAGTCAGAAGTCAATAGTCAATAGTAGCACAGTTAATTCACCCAACAACCTCCAAAAGATACCAAGGAAACCACCACCACATACTCATACTCCAACCTCAACCCAAAACAACCAAACAAAGTGTTCATCTCAACTATGAACACAAACCAACTCCCAGGTAATGAATTCAAGGAATCAATAAACCATGAGTACAAAAAGAGAAACCAAAGACATGAATAAATACTCCAAGATATGGTATAAATACCCAATAAACGACATGAATAAATACTCCAAAGACATGGTAAAATACCCAACAAAACACTCCAACAATATTCAGAACAAAGGAGAAATAAACAGACAACAACAACCAAGAACAGGTCTCTGGAATCAAACTTCCAGAGACTAAGCGGAGCTCTCCAACGGAGCCCACTCCTCCGCCGCCCTCCTCCGCAAGGAGGAGACGGTCCTCCTCAACGGGCCAACCACCTCCGCCCGTGCTCACCGTCCAGGCCTTGCGGATCTCCTTGGCGGGGCACATTATTCCGCCTCGGACCTCCGCAAGGTCTCCCACACTCCCCAGAATCCAGTTTCTGTCCAGATACGAAGACTCATTCCAGAATGCAACAATCAGATCCAAAATACACCAACATTTCATCTAATTAGAGGCCAAAAACATGGAAATCCAACTAACAAATGATCATAACAACAATAGGCCAAGATCAAGACACAAGATCAAGAAATTCCAACAAAATACAACCAAGAATAGGGCTAAACACCAAGAAATTTCAGGATTTCCAACACCAAAAATATCATATAGAATGAGAGTGTAAAAATAGATTTTGATGGACATAGTGGTTACCTCAAGGAGCTCTTTCCACCTAGCCAAGCCTCAACAATGATCACAAAGCCCCACCACCTTCTTGATCATCTTTTACCCAAAGAACCCCAAAAGAGAACACATAAGAACATGCATAAAGACTAGTAAAACCATAAAATGCAAGGAAGATTCTTAGCTAGATGCACTTACCCAAACTTAAACAAGCCTAAAGGAGCAATCTTGACTTGAAAACTTGTAGGAGAAATGAAGATCAAATTTGGATAATTTAGGGAGAGGAAATGGCGTGAGAATGGTGTAGGAGTAGGGAGGAGAGAGAGTGAAAACCTTTAGGGATTTTTAGTCTTGAATATATATACTACAATACATATAATGTATTAGGGTGAAAGACTTAATATGGAATGGGCTCAAATCATATATTATATTACTTACAAGGATTTAATATGTACAAGATTAATAAGTTGGGCTAATGAATTCATCCCTTACAATTAAACATATATATATTAGAATAAAGAAGCCCATAAGATGTCTTAAAGACATTATACTTATATATATTAAGAAATTGGGCCATGTGAGAATATTTTAATTACAAGAATTGTAAGGATCCAAATTGAATAAAATCCCTTACAAGAATAAATTCAAGAATTGGGCTCTTGATTAGAATAATTAAATTAGGCTTAAGAAATATATTTATATTTATATATATTAAATTGAAAGAACTAGCCCAATTAAAATAATTAAATTGCCCAAGGAATTAATTATCGATCGTAAGGCTTGAACGAATTTACGGGGTGCTACAATGTTAATCTCACTCAACTATGTCATATGCATCTACGACATATATGAGTGAGAAATACATGCATATCCTGAGCAAGCAAGGCCTCTTGGAAAATTTAAGTACGGGAAAATTACAATTTTGTGAGCATTGTGTTTTTGAAAAACAAAAGAGGGTTAGTTTCTCTACTGCTATACACCGTATTGGAATATATACATTCTGAATTTCTGATTTATGGGGACCTACTGAATTTCTGAATTTCTGATTTATGGGTCTTTTATCCATCTATTACTTTATGTAAATGATATGCTCATTGCTTCTCCTGGCATGTCTCTTGTTAATAAGTTGAAGTCTCAACTAAACAATGAGTTTGAGATGAAACACCTTGGTGCAGCAAAGAAGATTCTTGGCATAGAGATACACAGGGATCGTCAAGCTGGAAAACTTTATTTATCCCAGGAAAGTATGTTGATAAGCTTGATCGATTTAATAAGTCAAATTAAATTGTAAACCTGTCTACTCCATTTGGTGCACATTTTAAGTTATCTTATGAATTATGCCCGAAATCATAAACTGATGTAGCTAATCCTGGTATTGGAAGTCTTATGTATGCTATACACTAGACCTGATTTGGCTTATGCTGGAAGTATTGTAAGGTGTTACATGCATAATCCTGGTAAGGAACATTGGAATGTTGTTAAATGGGTCCTACGGTACCTAAAGAATACTTTCTCTTCGGGCTTGGTTTTTTATCGGAATTCTTTTGCATTTACTAACATTATGGGTTTTGTAGACTCTGATTATGGTGGTGATCTTGACAGACGCTGATCGCTATCTAGTTATATTTTCACGCTATGTAATAGTGTTATTAGTTGGAAATCTACGCTTCAGTCTATTGCTGCTACGACTGAGGCGGAATATATTGCAGCAACAGAGGGTGTCAAAGAAGCTACTTGGTTACGAGGTTTGGTTATGGAACTTGGTGTTTCACAGGGTCCTGCAGCTACAACATCGCGGATGAAATGATATCTGACATCAATGTGTTTGGTTTTGGCAGGATATGTATCACTAAGTTCCATAACCAAACCTCGTAGCCAAGTAGCTTCTTTGACACCCTCTGTTGCTACAATATATTTCACCTCAGTCGTAGACAAAGCAACAATAGACTGAATTTCCAACTGATAGCACAATTATAGAGAGTGAAAATATAACTAGATAGCGACGACGTATGTTAAAATCACTACAATAATCAGAATCTACAAAACTCATAATGTTAGTAGATGCAAAAGAATTCCGATAAAAAACCAAGTCCAAAAAAGAAGTACCCTTTACGTACCGTAGAATCCATTTAACAGCGTTCCAACGTTTCTTACTAGGATTATACATGTAACGACTCACAACACTTACAACATAAGCCAAATCAGGTCAAGTGCATATCATATTACACATAAGACTTCCAATAGCACTAGAGTAAAGAACATTTTTCATATAAGCCACATCAGTTTCTAATTTCATGGATAATTCATAAGACAACTTAAAATGTGCACCAAAAGGAGTAGAGTAGTAAACACATGTTTACAATTTGATATATTAAATTGATCAAACACCTTACCAACATACTTTTTCTGGGATAGATAAAATTTTCTAACTTGACAATCCCTACGTATCTGCATGCCAAGAATCTTCTTTGCTGCACCAAGGCCTTTAAACTCAAACTCTTTGCTTAGTTGAGACTTCAACTTATTAACAACAGACATGTCAAGAGAAGCAATGAGCATATCATCAACAAAAAATAATAAATAGTTAAAAGACCCATTAGAAAATTCGTTAATATAGACACAACTGTCATATTGGCTTCTTGAGAATCCTTGCCCTAACATAAAAGCATCAAACCGCTTATACCATTGCCTCGAAACTTGCTTAATCTCATAGAGTGATTTCTTCAGGCGACAGACACTATGTTCCTTTTCAGAACTTCAAACCCCTCAGGTTGGTACATGTAAAGTTCTTCATCAAGTTCTCTATGTAAGAATGTAGTCTTTACATCAAGTTACTCCAACTCCAAATCAAATAGAGCAACAAAAGCAAGTAATACACACGCATAGAGGTATAACGAACAATTGGAGAAAAAATCTCATTAAAGTCAATACCTTCACGTTGATCGAAACCTCGAAAACCAACTGTGCTTTCTCAACCCTAGGGATGCATTTTTTCATCTTTTAAATCCATTTGCAACTCTATGGGTGTTTGCCTTTTGGCAACACCGTTTCCATAACCTAACATTAGAGAGTATACATTGAGCTCTTTCCAATAGCATCATGTTCATACGTTCTACAACACCATTTTGCTAGGGTTTACCAAGCAAAGTCTTGTGCGTAGCAACTCAATGAGGTTTTTTTTTGGTACCTTTTTTCCTGTCTGAGTTTCAACAAGTATTTTCCAATTTTTGAAAGTAGAAAATGCTTGATTTTTGTGTTTCAAAAAATAAACTCAGACTTTACAAGTAAAATCATCAATAATAGACATAAAATATCTATAGCCTCCTAGGGATTGAACTTTAGTAGGTCCCCATATCTCGAAGTGTATATATTCCAATACATCTTTGGTACGGTGCATAGCAGTAGAGAAACTACACCTCTTTTGTTTCCCAAAAACACAATGCTCACAAAATTTTAATTTTCCCATACCTGAATTTCCCAAGAGGCCTTGCTTGCTCATGTCTTTCACACTCATATGTCGTAGACGCATATGCCATAGTTGAGTTAGATCAGCATCATCCACCGATGATGAGACTGCTACTGCACCTGTCACAGTTGAGTTAGATCAGCATCATTCATCGATGATGAGACTGCTACTGAACTTGTCACAGACTTCCATGCAACACATACAAGCTTCCAAAACGAGAATGTTTCATGAGAACAAGAGAGCTTTTTATCATCTTTAGAACTACACCTTCAATTATGTACTTACACCCTAGAGATATCAGGTTGTTAAGAGTCCTGACAACGTTATCATGAGTCCGAATCTGAACACTTCCAATTCCACTAACCTTGCATTGAGTATTATTACTCATCAAGAAAATTCCACTGTCAACTGGTTCAAGAGAGATGAACCCGTCACTATGAGGACATATGTGGAATGTGCAACCAAAGTCTAAAATCCACTCAGTTTCACTCCGTTTGTCACCGGAACTAACGGATAACATAACGTCACCCTCTGAATCACTAGCAACAACACTTGCTTCTGCGGATTTCTTTTCTCTCTCTTGTTTATTTTTCAACTTAAAACATTTAGACACATCATGTCCATGCTTCTTACAGTACTCTTAGGATTTGTTGGACTTAGATCTAGAATTTTTACTAGTACTCCATGTATCAAGTGAACAACCCCTAACAGTCAAGCTTTCACCTTTGTTCTCAGACTTAATTTCTAAGTTAAACTTTTCTTTGGACAATAGGTGACTTAACATCATTAAAAGTAATGGTTTCTCGTTAACATATAGCACAATTTCTTTGAAATGGTTATACGATTTAGGGAGAGAGACTAATAACAAAACAACATGATCCTCATCATCAATTTTAATATCAATATTCTCCAAATCCAATAAGATTGAATTGAATTCATCCAGTAAGAATTTATATAGAAATATCTTCTTCCATGCAGATCGTGTACAACTTCTCCTACAGGCTTAACTTGTTTGCCAAATTTTTGGTCATATAAAGCGAATTCAGCTTGGACCATGATCCTGACGTAGTCTTCTTACTTACTACCTCATGTAGAATTACTTTAGATAGGCACAATTGAATGGTTAAACGTGCCTTGTCATTCAGATCTTCGCATTGATCATCTATCATTATAGCTGGTTTTTGTCTTTCCCAGCTAGTTGTCACGGACTTGTTTCCCCTAACGACGTCACATGCGACCTTAGCTATATTTCCCCTAAAATAGCTAAGTCAGCCTCGTTCCTCCCTCGGAAAGTATGCAAAGTAAGTGATGAGATGGCTACGGAGATAAATTAGGCATGAAGCTAAAGAAATACTTGAGTTTTGTAGGGAACTAGTATTATTTCCACTCTTTAATTCCACATTTGGATTCCACTCTAGGATCAACTCTTGGATAGCCATGTTATATTATGTTATTTATGTTGAATAACTGTTAGTTAGTCAATACTGAACTCCAGAGGTTTAGGAGAGTTTCTAGCTTACCTGTGTATAGGACTCTGTAATTGGTTTAGCAGATTGAATTGATTGTTATCATTCTCATTTGGTATCAGACGACAGGTTCGAATCCTCCCTTCTCGCTCGTCTTTTTCGTTCAAACAAAACTTTGTGGCCGCAGACCCTTAAGAACGTACAGGATCTGCGCATCAGCCGAGAGTGGATGACCAGCAAGCGAGAGGGCTTCGACGAGCACCTGTGCGTGACCTAGATATTCTGCCGGCGGGAGATTGTCTTGTCTCAAGGCCTGGAACTGGCCCAGCAAGCTAAGGCAGCGAGATCGCGAGGTGGACGCGAACGCGGTGGTGATCGACTCCCAGACAGCCTACGACGTCTCCTTGCCGACGGCAAGGTACATTACTTCGGTGGTGAGGGACGACACAATCAGCGAGAGGATGGCCTGATCTTGCTGAATCCACGGAAGGTAAGCCGGGTTCGGGATGAAGGCCGGCGGAGTCGCTAGGGTGGGTGAGTCGACGGCGATGGTCTCCGGAGGGCACGACAATGTACCATCGACGTAACCGACGAGGTTCTGGCTGCGGAGGAAAGGCATAATTTGGGTGCGCCAGTATAGGTAGTTCCGAGAGTCTAATTTGATCGAGAGGAAGTGATGGCTTGCGTTTAAGACTGTCGCCGGCGGTGAAGGGGCGGCGACAACGGGAGTAAGGGCGCCGGCGTTTTGGTTACTCATGTTCGGTACGTAAAACAAAGTTTTGTTTGAACGAAAAAGACGAGCGAGAAGGGAGGGTTCGAACCTGTCGTCTGATACCAAATGAGAATGATAACAATCAATTCAATCTGCTAAACCAATTACAGAGTCCTATACACAGGTAAGCTAGAAACTCTCCTAAACCTCTAGAGTTCAGTAGTGACTAACTAACAGTTATTCAACATAAATAACATAATATAACATGGCTAACCACAACATAAGATGTAACATTATTAACATCTATCTTAGATGGTTTACACATGAGCCCACATGAGGGGTATTTATACCCATTCTGCCTCCTCAATCGAGGGTGGATATTGGGATGGCTGTGGCTTGTCAAAGAAAGTCCATCCTAAGCACAATCTTATAATTATCCATGGGTGCTACGGAAAAATTCACTTGGCCCTCCCAAGTGCCTAAGCGTAGCCTTACTCGCGCTACGCCGTTAAGTGGTCGAGCTCTCGCATTGGCGGCCTTAAGCCAACCTTCCCCCTTTGTCCAACGAAGACCGAGTCTTCTAGCCTCCTCATCGATCACAAAATTGTGTACCACTAGTATCCACTAAAGCTTGTGTAGGCTTACCGTTCACCAATGCTTCCACGTACATTAGCCCCTTCCTCGTAGTTGTCGACGTTGTTTGGGCTTCCAAGGCAGTAAGGAGTTGGAGCGATCCCATCTTGCTCATCTCCTCTTCCTTATGAGTCTTGGCCTCATATTGTTCCACCATGGCTGAAAGGGAACCAAGTTTTGGGCAATCCCTCATAGGGTGCGGCCCCTTACATACATAACACGCTAGCTTCGGCACGAAGGCATTCTTCCTTTCCTCATACTTCCTTCGTGCGACGCTCCTATCTCCTTTCCTAGTTAGCGGCCTCCTTGGGTTGTCCCTCTCTTGGCCATCGTGCTGCTCTCCCCCACCTATTATCAGACTCTTGTCCCTTCTCCTTGATGGATCGAAGTTGCTTGAAGGACAAAAGTCGATCAAGGACTCGGCGACGGCAATCGCTTCGTCCACTGTCTGAACATTTCGTCGTTGCAGCTCTTGTTTTGCCCACTTTTGCAATCCATCGATGAAGTAGAATAATAAATCTTCCTCGGACATGTTAACCAAAAACACGAATAAAAGTGTAGGATTGTTGAGACTTGTGCAACACAAAGTGAGGACTGGAGTTTTTCAAGACACTAGATGGCGGCATTCTATTGATAAGATAAACATTAGTCTCAAAAGCAAAATCCCAAAATCGAGAAGGAACAAAGGCCCGCATGAGCCATAAGAGTTAGCCCAGTCTCGACCATATGCCTTTGTCGTCTTTCAACACGACCATTTCGCTCATGAGTGTATACGCAGGACTGTCTATGATTAATGCCTAGTTGCAAAAATAAGGAATGTAATTTTTTGTACTCAACACCTAGATCAGACTGTAACGAGAGTTGGCATAAAGATAAGATTTTAACCTCATAGAAAAATACCAAATGTAACGAGAGTAATCATTCACGAAAATAACAAAGTAACCATATCCACTAAACGATAAAAGACGAGCTTGACCCCAAATATCAATATAAACTAACTCAAGAATATCTGAACTAGTAGACTCAACACGTGGCAAAGGAAAACGCGCAAATTTCCTCAATTGACACACAAAACATAAACGAGAATTACAATGAATAAAACAACTAGACCCAGTAACCAAACATCACCGAAGGACACGACTAAGAACACGCTGATGTGGATGACCCAAACGATCGTGCCAAACTGAAGCAGAAGCACAACCAGAGAGAAATGTAGAAGGTGACGAACGTGGAACAGGCAAAGTGTATAATCCACCAGAACTACTGCCCTGTAGTAGCACCGCTTTGGTAGCGATATCCTTCATAACAAAAAAAAGAGGGATGAAACTCAAATAATACTTTATTATTTGATGCAAAATGCTAAATAGACAGCAAAGAGGTAGAAAAACTAGGAACATGTAATATATTAGACAGCCTAAATGACCTAGAAGGGGTATTAAAGGAAGCATGACCAACACGACTAATAGATAATGTTAGGAACCCCGAGTAGTTTATTTTGATGATACCAAGCTATACGAGGAGACCCCTAATTTTTGTCTGTCTTTGTTTTGTTTTTACAAACTTCTGTAAACCGAGCAATGTTTCACTCGAAGACTCGAAGACTTGAAGACTCGAAGACTCGAAGACTCGAAGACTCGAAGACATGAAGACTCGAAGACTCGAAGACATGAAGACTCGAAGACTCGAAGACTCGAAGACTCGAAGACTTGAAGACTAGAAGACATGAAGACATGGATCTTAGGTCAAAAACGGGAAGGACCAAGTTTCCATAACCGAGCAATCAAGGAAGTGATTGACTCGAGGAGTTAAAGAAAGAATGATAAAGTCAATCATTCTCAACCAAGGCAAAAGACATTCTCTGATAAGTTGTCTTTTCTATTGCCTTGAAAATGGGTATATCTGAATGTCATCTTGGGTCCTTTGCAACGATCCCAAGGAGCATTTAATGATTGTCACCTTTTTAGGGACAAAAGGTACTTTGTCCTTTTCCAAAAGTGGACAAACGGCTAGCTAGTACTGATATTCTGAAAAAGAGAAGACAATACCCATTGGATAATACTCACTGGTTAATAGGTTTGAATTTCGATCTCCCTCCAACGGATCTGAAAATTCCACCTATAAATACCCTTGTCCCATCTCACTATGACAAGGTTGAATTGCGCGAAATATTGTTGTTCAAGCAAAAATTTCCAGTGTGATTTTTACAAGCTTACTAAGCATTATTCAGTTTTCTTTGGAAGTTCTTGTGAGCTTAAGGAAGGAGAGCTCAAGAATTCCAAGTTGGAGATTTACTTACTTATTCAACCATCTCTACAAGTGAAGTAGAAAGAGGCGGAGTAAACTTGGAAGAAGTTGAAAAACCTACCACAACATAGCTGCTGGGCTTTGTGATCAAAGGAGCTTGTTGTAAAGGAGATTGTACTATAAGGAGAATATAGTGCAAACCTTCACGTGTTGTGAAGAAGAGTGGAGTAGGCTTTGTTAACAGCCGAACCACTATAAAAACTCTCTCTCTCTCTCTATCTCTATCCTTTTATTTGCATTGCATTGCATACATTAACCTAACCTAAGTTTTGAAAAGAAAAACCCTAGTGCAAAGTAATAGATAAAACTTGATACTTTTCTTTCCGCTGCGTTTAACTCTTGAAAAAGTTTTCAAAATTCTCTTGAGTCTATTCAACCCCCCCCCCCCCCTTCTAGACTCATAACGTCTTCACCGGGACCAACAGATAAGTGCATACCATCACCGACATGTAGTGTGTCATTACCAGTGTACTCCTCTGAAGTCAAGAGCGCAGCTATGCCTAAAGTAGCATGATTCATGGGCCAGTGTCTGGAAACCATGTATGAGAACTAGGATTAACATCAGAAGTACCATCCTGGTATACCAAATGCGGCTAAGAGAAGGATCACTAGAATATCGATTGTAACAAGTAACAATAGTAGACCTACAACACCACAAATCTGACACTTCGGCTGCCAACCATTCCCATGACTACACTATCCTTTGCCTCCACCGCCCCGCCTAACGCCTCGATTTTGCCAGATACAGCCTTGCCCCCTCCACGCGATTGGTCGGAACGTCACGTTTGACCTCTACGCTGGGCAGTGAGCAAGCATCGTCAGTGCTTGCATGAAACCACCAAGAACAACATAATCATCGCGCGTAATACATTCTTGAGCTCCAAAAAAGTCTACCAATTCGTGGAGCGTTACAAGCTGGTCGTGAACAACGAGGGAAGTTGTCAACGAGCGAAATTTCGATCGAAGCCCCCTAAAGAAGTAAAGATTCTGCTCGTCGAGGGAAACCGGTCGGTCGACGAGTCTGAAGTGCTCAATTAGCTCCTATGCATGCCAATGTAATCAACAACGGAAGAGTCACCTTGCTGGAGTGACTGGAGCTGACTAAGGAGATGCGGTGACCAAGCACGAGACGACGACACTAGGGATTGTTCGACAAAGTCCCACAACGGTGAGATACATGACCTCCCTCGAGAGAGAGGATATCA
>CP025647.1:14123181-14135935 GCA_003576665.1 Ipomoea trifida | reverse complement strand
AAAAAAAAAAAAAAAAAAACCCATCGCTACCTCAAAAACCCTATACACTTCCTCAAACCACCAACAGATTACCAGTATGTCTACCACTGGGTCAGGATCGTCGTCGGAAAGTTCAAGCTCCTCCTCCGGCAACTCTCAAACCTCTCACGGACCACCACCAAAACCCTCATCCATACAGAAAAAGCACCAAGACTCTTCAGAATCCTTCAAACCTCCAACAGTCATATCCAGACCGTGTNGAAGCCGAATACATAGCAGCTGGTAGCTGTTGTGCACAAATTTTGTGGATGATGCAACAACTCAAGGATTATGGGGTTAATGCTAAGGAAGTCAGTATTATGTGTGATAACACAAGCGCTATTGCAATAACGCAAAATCCCGTGTTGCATTCAAGAACCAAGCATATTGACATCAAGTATCACTTCATCAGAGATCACGTGGAGAAAAAGGATATTAAATTGGAATATGTCAATACCGAAGATCAATTAGCTGATATCCTCACGAAGCCTTTAGCCGAAGCCAGATTCTCTACCTTGCGCCATGAACTCGGGATGATAGAAATGAGTTAACGTGAGAATGTTAAATGGCTCCAAAACTGAAGGGACGCATCAGTTATGACAATGTGCATTCAATGCGCACATCAAAGTCAGAAACTCACGGATTCATTTAATAGAAAGGCACAAAATTTTGGACAGTTGCAGCTCTGATTGGTCACGTCGAGTGGATCTCAGCCAATCACAATCCAGCACTCCATCTATAAATAGATCACAACCGAGGAAGGAAGAGGTATCCTAACACTTAATTCCTTGTGTTGTTTTCTAGTTTTGCAGATATGGACAAGGGCAAAGGAAAGAAGGCTTGTTCCGAGGAGAAGCCAGCGAAGAAAAGGTTTTCATTTCGTCTAATGCTGAAGGAAGGAACCAGCAAGCTAAACAAGCTAAGAAGCGAGAAGGGAGAACCCCTCGAAGGAGACACCTCTGCGAACCCTCTTGATCTCTCGGACTCCGAATCTGAGGATATAGTGCCTGAAGTACCAACCTTGTCCGTCCCTGGTTTTCACTCTGGAGGACTTGCACCTCCAAATGAAGAACCTTTCTGGCCGGAACCGAATAGAGTGCCCAGACGCACCCCATCTCCTTCTATCGACAACACAGGAGATGACGCTTGGAACGACATACAAGGATGGTACCAAAGGGCTCAAGGCCAAAATCCTCCCATAAATCCGGCTCATGACGAAGACTATCTTCGATATCTGGACATGCTCGAACCAGATGAAGATGTGTCCGACAAGTCTTCAGTGATGGAAAACGAGCCCGGATATGGACCCATGGCTCCATCGTGGGTGCCTGCTGCTGCTCCGAGTGCTTTACCATCTCCGAGCCCTCCTACACCTGAGAGTAGTCAAGGGCAAAGCATTCTGTCTACCGCGAATAGTAGACACGCAAGGAATAGGGGCAAGGGCAAGGCAAGGGGGTGAATGTTGTGTCCTGTAGGCTCTGTTGGGTTCTTCTGTTTGGATGTTTGAATTGTCTACTCTTGTTTTCATCATCCTTAATGAATGAAAATTTATGTTTGTCCGAGTAGTCTTTCTCTTATCTCAAAAAGGACTTTAATCTTGCCGAAGAATGGTCACACACCGAGAACTGAATCCGAACTCTTAGTTTGACCGAAGAGTTATCTTTGTCAATCTTTCAATCATCAACTCCTCGGACTCATTGTTCGTATTCTCTGAGATACTCTTATTAAGTTTGCTCACTAAGCTTCAAGTAAACATGGGATCGTGGAAGTGCACGTGTCCAGATCTCACTTGCTGTTCATGCCGAGATATGCGCTCCACTCTCCCTGCTACGTCTGACGTGAAAAGACGGACCATCAAGACGTGATGGTATAATAAGTGGATTTTCTCTCTCATCATTAAATGGAAGTTTCATCGTATGGGTATTTGCCTTTTCAGATCAAAGGAAATATGCGGCTTTAAGCCATTTTTGCCCTCTCATTTAAGGGCATTTAAGGACTTTTGTCTCTTCTACATAAAGTCGACCCGTATCCATCAAGTTTGACCCGATATCACCCGTTATTTTCCCTCCTCACTATATAACCTTACCATATTCCCACCTTGTCTTCTTTACACTCTCAAAAACCCATCGCTACCTCCAAAAACCCTATACACTTCCTCAAACCACCTAAAGATTACCAGTATGTCTTCCTCTGGGTCAGGATCGTCGTCGGAAAGTTCAAGCTCCTCCTCCGGCAACTCTCAAACCTCTCACGGACCACCACCTAAACCCTCATCCATACAGAAAAAGCACCAAGCCTCTTCAGAATCTTTCAAACCTCCAACCGTCATATCCAGACCATGTGAGGATGTTGAAATCTTTAAGTTTTTCTCTACCACCGTCAAAGGGCAGAAATCAGGTGGATGCATGGTCAAAGCTGGATCGATGTTAGACGTGAAAGGGTTCCTTGACAAAGTCCTTGATGAAGATTTTGGGAAAAAGGTTGTGGAATGCCTCAAGGAGTGCAATCTTTTTCAGTTCGTAACCCGCAAACACTCAGGTTGGTATCCTCTTGATGTGACCCAGTTCTACATTAATGCAGAAATATGCTCTGTTGATGATGTCGTTGAAATCCATTCTGTGGTGAATGGAACTGAAGTCATAATATCTCAAGATGATATAAGGAAGGTGTTCAATCTCCCGCTCTGTGGAGAAGGCTTTCATGAAGACTGCTCTAGTGTGGAGTACAGCAAGAAAAGAATGTGGAAGAAAATGAGAAATCATCATCAATCCTCATCAGTTCCAACAGTTCTAAAGAAAAAGATGCTCAAGTTGGACTATGAATTTGTCATAGATATTCTGAACAAGATTGTTGAAAGCAGGCAGTCTGGTACTGATGACATCTCTGATAAGAAAATGCGGATGTTGTGCGCACTGCTGGAACAACATCCTGTTGATTGGTCACATGTTATTTTTGATTTCTTGGTTGATAATATCCAAACGGGAGTTAGTTCTACAACTGGGTGGATTACCAAAGTGCTTGGTTTTGGATTTATGATAAGTGCTATCCTAAAAGCCAAGAAAGTGAAATTGAGGGCAGAAACCAAGTCTCATCGAAACCATTTTCATATGACCTCAAAGCCACCAAATTATCTCAAAAGAAAGGCAGATGAACTGGAAGCTGCCTTGAAAAAGCAGAAGAAGAAGTCTAAGTCTAAATCGTCCAAAAGTTCAGTTGGACAGGGGGAATCAGACTTGGCGAAGGGTCATACTTCCGAAGGTTCAACTCACAAGCCGAAGGATCTACCTGAGTCCTCTAAGCCAACGAGTACGAATGATGAACCTGTATCCGAGGACGAACCTCGAAAGATGTCCAAAAAGAGAAAGGCAGGAAACCTGGATGCTGCCGAGAAGAAGAAATCAAAGAAACACAAGTCAAAGCATTCCAAGAAGAAGCACAAGAAACGTAGCTCCGAGGACATAGCTGAGGAAGCCGAATCCTCACCTGAGGAAGAGGCTAAGGAATCTAGAGAAATCACTAAGAAAAGGAAGGCAAAACAGCTAAAGCGACCGAAAAAGAAGCAAAGAACTGAACAAGAAGCTGTAGTTGAGAAGGAAAGTGAAACGATTGCAGAGGCTGTTTTACCAGCCGAAGAGGAACCACGAGAAGTGCCTCTCGAGGATAGTCACCGAGCACTACCACCTCCTCTTGATCTTTCAAGAGAAGATAGTGATGAGGAAGATCACACGCCGCTCACTCGGTCGATATCAAAACCTGCACCTGTTGAGTCTGTCTCTGCCCCAACCATGCATGAAAAGGTACCGTCTCCCGAACCTTTGGGTGATCAGACTGAAACTCTCCCTACACCTTCATCCGAAGTGCAACAACCGGTGATTACTCCTCCGAAAGATAGACATGATTCCGGGTCTGACTCAACAATGATTGAAGAGGAATCAGAAGGAGATGATTTGACTGCAGATAACCAATCTTACCGACCGATGTCTGCCACTGTTCACCGACAAATCACCGAACACATGGATCCGAAGTTGGCTAGATTAATAATCACGCTTGATTCTGTTAGTCGCAATTTGTGCTTGCAATGGCCACGAGTCTCAACTGTTCGAATTGAAGAACTCCCTCCGAGTGCACCCATGCCATGCATTAGTGAATCCAATCAACAGCTCATAATTCATCCTGATCATGTTCAAAGGCAAATCAATGTTGATGCTGAACTTGCTCACCATTTAACTTTCGAAGGCACTGAAGATGTGGTGCCTCCTCTCAATGCCTCGATGAATGAGCATTCTCATGAGGAAATACTTCGAATGGAACTTGCAAGAGTCTATAACTGGCAAGAATGGAGAATGTCAAGCCTTCGTGTCATAGCCAGCACTATAAGTGAAATGGCCGAAGAAGAAGAATGGGCTCTGGATTGGATGGGAACAAGATCTGTGTTTGATGCAACAAGGCCTGATGAAATCGAAAGAGTTTTTGCTGAAAAACTCCAAGGCAAGACCACTCGTTACGGCAAGTCTGTTGATTTGAATGTTGGCTACCGAACTCCTCGGGAACGCCTTATGTTGGAAGATATGAAGATTGCCAAGGTCCACAACATCTCACGAGCACAGACTGAAATCCGAGATTTAAGACCAGATGTTGGACCAAGTCGTCAAAATGATGAAGAAGAAGCTAAGGATTCGGATTCAAATCCAAATCAAGGATGTCGAGATGATAAAGGTGGTAACGATGATGATGATGACAATGACCCCTCTGGAGGTCAAGTTCCACCTTCTCGGATTTTGCATTCTGCAAACTTAGGAGTTCAGACGGATTGCGAAGCTACTGAACCCAATCAGCAATCTTCTGAGGACCCAAAGTCTGCTCCTACCGAATCCATGGAAGCGCAGGTTCTGCTGTGTCCTAGTTCAGCCCGAGATGAAAACATGGATGCATCTTGTGGTGCGAATCATGATGGCACGCAGATAGTTGATGAAGAGATGATCTTATCTGATCTTAATTTGTTCGATGTTGAGGTAGAAGTCCTTCCTGACTACACTTCGGATGGAAACATGGAAGCATCCAAAAGTGCAAGTCCCGAAGCCTTAACCTTACCACTCGACGACAGACACATTACCGAAGGCACTGAACTTGTCTTAGCTCAAGGTGGAAATCTGGAAGCGCCTTCTAAGGACAATGATAGCCCAGCCGGTGATGCCTCCAAAAGCTCGGACTCTTCTGAGGTAATAGTCAATACCTCCTCGGCTTTTACTTCTCTACTTAATGCCATACAGGGTTTGTCAAAGACTCATGATGCAAACTTCAAATCCTTAAATGAGTCCATATCCAAGATCAAGAAAGACATCCGAAGGCAGAAGAAGAAATCCTCAAAATCGACTACAGACGAAAGGTTGGCTAGTCTTGAGAAGAAGATTGATGGGGTATTTGCTGACAATCTTATGTCCCTTGGATCGCTGAAAGATTCGGTTTTCGAATTCACTACCATTCAGCGTAATCTGGTTACGAAACACGCTTTTATCAAGGAGCGTCTTGATCTCAACTGTTCGAAGCTCGAAACCGTCTATGGGAATCAGAATGCTACAGCATCCCTCGTCTGTGAGTTCGAATGGACCTTGAAGGAGTTACAGGTCTGCATAAACCGTCTGAGTGACAAGGTTGATTTGCTTACTGGTGTTAATGATGCCAACAAGGGGGAAGAAGGGAAAGGAAAAGAAATTGTGGCTAGAGTTGATGCTGACAATCTTGCACAACAGAAAAGAGATATTCTGAATATAAGGAAAACCCCTTCGCCTCCACCTTCTCCAAAACGCACTCAAAAGAAACCTACGGAAGGTGAACCGAGTTCAAAAAGGCAAAGCAAAAGGTCACAAGTGAAAACTCGAAGAGTAAATGGAGAACCCATTGTCTATATTCCTTACGAACAGGGATCTGGAAAGAAGTGGGAAGAGTGCAATATTCCACCCTTCTGGAATAACAAACAACCCATGGATAGGCATAACTTCTTGCGGGATCAAAATGAACAAGTCTATGAGCAAAGGAAGAAGGACAAAGAAATCTTCCGAATTCAGCAAGAAAAGCAGAAGGCCTTTGAGAAAGCAGCAAAGGAACTCGAGGACGCAAACACGATAACCAAATCAGCTGAAGGACAAGCGAAGATGCATGGCATAAACCAAATTCTGAGTGCCACTCAACAAAGTTTCGCTGATGGAATGAATGCTGCTGAACTGATTGCCTGGTGGGACTGGGGAGTCATAAGAGGTGAAAATCTTGGAGAAGTTGTTCAAAATTATCTGATGCTGAAACTACACCGAAAGTATGCCTTCAAGATCGAAGGTCTCGACATCGTAAAGGCAAGAAAGGAAATCAATGATATGATACAACTTCAAAAGTACGAAATCTGGGAAAGAGAGAAGAAGAAGAAAGCTGGCGAAAGTTCAAAATAAGAAGAATTTTTATTCTGTTTTTATCAGCTTTAAGTTTATGTTTTTGCAAAGTTGTATGAATTTCCTTATATATATGAAAGTTTTCTCTCTTGGTTCAGTGTGTGTGTGTTCTAGTTTTACTCCTCGCTTAAATTTTGTAAAAACTCAACTATTCGAGATTAAATTAAAATCCGGTTAAGGATAAAAGAAAAACCGAATGGAATGAGTATGGGGTGTTGGCATCATCAAAAAGGGGGAAATTGTTAGGAACCCCGAGTAGTTTATTTTGATGATACCAAGCTATACGAGGAGACCCCTAATTTTTGTCTGTCTTTGTTTTGTTTTTGGATCTTACAAACTTCTGTAAACCGAGCAATGTTTCACTCGAAGACTCGAAGACATGAAGACTCGAAGACATGAAGACTCGAAGACATGAAGACTCGAAGACTCGAAGACTCGAAGACATGAAGACTCGAAGACTCGAAGACTCGAAGACATGAAGACCCGAAGACTCGAAGACATGAAAACATGGATCTTAGGTCAAAAACGGGAAGGACCAAATTTCCATAACCGAGCAATCAAGGAAGTGATTGACTCGAGGAGTTAAAGAAAGAATGATAAAGTCAATCATTCTCAACCAAGGCAAAAGACATTCTCTGATAAGTTGTCTTTTCTATTGCCTTGAAAATGGGTATATCTGAATGTCATCTTGGGTCCTATGCAACGATCCCAAGGAGCATTTAATGATTGTCACCTTTTTAGGGACAAAAGGTACTTTGTCCTTTCCCAAAAGTGGACAAACGGCTAGCTAGCACTGACATTCTGAAAAAGAGAAGATAATACCCATTGGATAATACTCACTGGTTAATAGGTTTGAATTTCGATCTCCCTCCAACGGATCTGAAAATTCCACCTATAAATACCCTTGTCTCATCTCACTTTGACAAGGTTGAATTGCGCGAAATATTGTTGTTCAAGCAAAAATTTCCAGTGTAATTTTTACAAGCTTACTAAGCATTATTCAGTTTTCTTTGGAAGTTCTTGTGAGCTTAAGGAAGGAGAGCTCAAGAATTCCAAGTTGGAGATTTACTTACTTATTCAACCATCTCTACGAGTGAAGTAGAAAGAGGCGGAGTAAACTTGGAAGAAGTTGAAAAACCTATCACAACATAGCTGCCGGGCTTTGTGATCAAAGGAGCTTGTTGTAAAGGAGATTGTACTATAAGGAGAATATAGTGCAAACCTTCACGTGTTGTGAAGAAGAGTGGAGTAGGCTTTGTTAACAGCCGAACCACTATAAAAACTCTCTCTCTCTCTCTCTATCTTTTTATTTGCATTGCATTGCATACATTAACCTAACCTAAGTTTTGAAAAGAAAAACCCTAGTGCAAAGTAATAGATAAAACTTGATACTTTTCTTTCCGCTGCGTTTAACTCTTGAAAAGTTTTCAAAATTCTCTTGAGTCTATTCAACCCCCCCCTTCTAGACTCTTAACGTTTTCACCGGGACCAACAAACTTCACTTCTGATGGAAGATGTTTTTCATCCAACCAAAAACCCCCTAATCAAAAAAGAAAAAAAAAAGAGGAAAGTAACGATAAAATGTCAAAGTGGTCGCACTATGGCGGCCACTCTGAAGCGCCTTAGCGTGGCAGCAGTGCGCTCCAAGCACGTTCTTACACGTTTTTTTCGTCTCATGCAAAGTAAAAATACTCTCTCTGCTCACCCTCTCTCCTCTACATCAGCCATGCTTCCTCAAAAATCACACCAAAGAACCACTAATAGGTAGGGGTGTCCAAGGTTCGGTTCCGGTTCGGAATCGCCGGTTCGTGGTTCCAAAATAACCGAAACCAGAACCGGAACCTTATTTGGGTGGTTCTAGTCCGGTTCCAGAACCGGCGGTTCTAACCGAACTGATTTTTTTTTTGCGCATCAGCGCAAATTGAGGTGATGCACCTGCGTCACCTCAATTTGAGTTGATGCACTTCTTGAACATATTATATTAATATAATATAATATATATTATAATATAATATATGTTATTTAGTATATATAATATATATAATATAATATATATAATATGTTATTTCTTTTTTGAAGGCCAACCAAGCTAGTAGATTAAAGTAGATCAAGAATAAAAGGAGGAGGAACATCCTCCCAAGACAAATGACCGGAGTTAGGACCAACTGCTTTAGCTAAAGCATGAACAGCTTGATTCGCTGATCTAGGAATGAACTGAAAAATACAAGTAGAAAACAACCTACTAGTAGCTCAACAATCATGAACAACAGAGCCAAAATACGACCGAACTTCCGAGCTCCCTACCAAAACTTGAATCAAATTAAGGCAATNTTATCTAACATGTTGTAACCCAATTCTTCTACGCTCTCCCTTAGGGCTATCATTCCCTATAAATCATTATCCATATCAAAACTCGTTGTTATCCCTCCAACATATCCTTTATCCGATTTTCTAAGCAAACCACCATGTTTTATTATCAATTTGAACTTATCTGTTAACATATGACAAAAAAAGAATTGAACAAGTTTAATTATCAACACAATGGTCCCAATATATGTAAAATAAATCATTCAAAGCATGTCTTCTACCAAAGTATTCAAACTAGATGTTCATCAAAAGAGTGAGTTAACTATTCAAACTAGATGTTCACTTTTCACATTCCGTAATAAAGATTGTTCATATTAAATTTTGTTTCTAATCATCCATATCAATTTTGTTAAAAATAGTGAGTAAATCAAAATTTCACTATTATACTTTATTTATCAATGATCACAACCAACAATAAAAAATACAAAAAAAAAAAAAGAAACAGCAAATTCTAAAACAGAAAAAAAAAAGGAGCAAATTCTAAAACACAAAAAAAGGAGCAAATTCTAAAACAAAAAAAAGGGAGCAAATTCAAGAACTTACCGTCATAATGCCTTTCACCCATAATTGTTGGAGGGCTGCTACGGACGTACGCTGCGGACCTGCGGACGCTGCTGCGGAACTGCTACGGAAGTTGCTGCGGAATGCCGGAAGTTGCTGCGGAACGCCGGAACGTGAGGCGAGTTGTGCTGCTGCGGAGAAGATATTATTTTGAATGGGAATTAGGTATTTTGATCACGTACAATACACATGTTGAGGAACAAATTATTTGATGAATTAATTAATTAATTTTGTATCAAAAGACCAAAATATCCTTATAATTAACACCTGTTTAACGGATTTATTAACGGAGGACCAAAAATGGTCATGCCACAATAAAAACTAGGACCAATATAGGATGTTTTTTAAAAAAAAAAGACTAAAAGCGGAATGACCCCTATAAATCTAGGACCAAAAAAGGAATTAACTCTAAAATAAACAATAAACAATTAAATAAGACAATTAATTTTTCTTATCTGTATATCCTACGCAGCTTAGAATTACTAGGCATGGTGTATACCTAATTAATTCCCCTTAAATAAATTAATTAGTGCTAGAATTGGCCAAGTTCTACACAACTAACCACAAGTCCACAACCCAAAACATTGGAAAAAAACGTAAAATTGATTGGCAAATTAAATCAATTAACACATCGTAAAGTCATAATGTTCCTAGAATAGCAAATTTAGCTAAGCCTTTTATAATCAATCGTTAATAGCAAATGTAATCAAGCTTAGTAATTGGCAGTACTCACACAACTCAGAAACTGGGATTTGAGGAACTAAACAAAGTGCGTTGTGAATTGAAAAAAAAAAACGACAGAACCAGGAAGGATGAAGTGCCAACTGTTGCGCTGAACTGTTGTTGCTGCCAAATTAGAATTGCCTGGAAATAAATTTTTGCTTGGAGATGAGGCTGCCGTCAGAACTCGCAGAAGCCGATCAACACTTGTTGCCAAATCAAAATGCTCTTCCTCCGATTCCTGGTGTCAGTTCGTAGAATACCTCGATCCAAGGCAACCATAGAAGACTTTCTCCCATTCAAAGCTCACTCCTATTCAATCAAGTCTCCAGGAGGATCGGGCTCGCTGCCGGAGTTTGGGTTTGCCGATGCCGGAAGACCTGCGCCGCTCTCGTCAATCGTTATATCGTGGACCACGGTCCACAGTGCACTGTGGACCTTGGTCCGAAATGACGTGGTTTCGATGTTAGTAGACGCGGACACGAATGACTTCAGAGAATTCATTCTCTATAATACGCATAATCATTATCTAAAATACACAGAACGTTTGCTTAGAATACACAGAACGTTTGCCTAGAATACACATAATATGGACATAAAAAACACAGAACTTATCCTCTTAACATTCGAATGCACAAACATGTCACAACCTGTGTTAATAACATGAATACACAGAATATTGACACAAAATACACAGAACTCATCCTCCTAAACATTCGAATGCACAAACGCATCACAACATGTGTTACTAACATAAATACACAGAACGGTTATCTAGAATACACATAATAATTGTTTGGAATACACAAAACGATACCTAAAATACACAAAACTCATTTTAGTACGGAATGCACAATACATTGTGCACCGTAGTCCACGATATAAATTGCTCGCTCGTTCCCCTACCGACCGGCAAAAGAAAATACTGTACCATTTAATCAAAATGGGCCTCCAGACTTAGGCTCAGTGACGTATCCAGGATTTCATTTGAGGGGGGGCGAAGAAGCAAAGGTAAACTAAGTCCAAAAATGTTTAAACACAAGGTTCAAATAGAAATATCAAACACGAATAAATTGTTAAATTACAAGATACATTATAAATTACAATACAAAGTTTATGATAAACTACGGGGTAATACTCCTCTACGCTCTCTCATATTTTGAAATCGGAGTAGAATTGCTTCATTTGAAACTTGATCAAAAACTTCTTTTTCAACATACGGCAATAAGCAATCATGTAATAAATCATCACCCATCCGGTTGCGTAAAGATATCTTGATTAACTTCATAGCAGAAAATGTTCTTTCCACACTAGCAGTTGCAACCGGTAGAATCAAAGACAACTTTAGAATCAAATACACCAACGTATAGTCCAAATGTCTTCCCGTTTCCACCATTTTTTGAGCTAAATCATTAATACCACCCAATTTAGAGAAAACTGGATCAGAAGTTACATCAACAAAATAAGTTTGTAGTTGGTTATCTAGTACTTCAAGTTCAATAATAGAAAAATCATTTGGATAGAACTGTGCCAATCGAACTACCTTATCAAACCTAGCAAATGAATCCCTGGGATCAAAACATGCCACACATAAGAGCAACTCTGTAGTCTTCTCATTGAAACGGTTGTTTAGCTCTTGGAGTTGTAGATCTAAGACCGCATAAAACCTTTCAACACGGTACCTATGAAGATGAGTTCTTTCTTCAACATTACGGCGAGGTCTTCCTGGAACTACATAAACTTCATCCGAATTAGGTATGGGAATTGAATGCTTGTTGCAAAACAGTGAAACTTCTTGTAAAAGAGCTTCAAACCCATCATCTCTCATCATTTGCAATCTCTTTTTTGATACCTCCAATAGTCTAATGGCACTCACAATGTTTTGATCTTTCTTCTGTAATGCCTGTGACAAGTCATTGGTAATTCCTAAAACATCCTTCATCAAATGCAAAAAGAATACAAAATCAAAACATAGAATAGCCTCCAATACTCCAAATGCTTCTGTCCTTTGTTTTGGACCGTCATTGACTCCTATTTCATCAAGAACCTCAATCACCGGAGAAAATAATCTCACAATGCTCACAAGTGCACCGTAATGAGATCCCCAACGTGTATCAACAGGGCGTTTTATAACTGATTCTTGATTCAAACCAATTCCTGTTTCAATTGTATCAGTAGAAATTGAATCAATCAACATCTTTAATTGTTTGTCTCGTAAGCTATCCTTGCGCTTACATGAACCACATACAATATTGCACAATTGCGAGACAGTGACAAAAAAATTTTCAACAACACTATTTTCTCTTGCAGCACCCACAAGTGCTAGTTGTAGTTGATGAGCAAAACAATGAACATAAAAAGCACATGGATTCTCATTGATAATCAAAGTCTTAAGACCATTGAACTTGCCTCGCATATTACTTGCTCCATCATACCCTTGGCCTCGTATTCTTGAAATGCTTAATCCATGCCTTGTTAGAAGATCTTCAATGGCTACTTTAAGAGACATAGATGTAGTATCACGAACATGAGTAATTCCAAGCATACGCTCAACAATATGCCCACTTGAATTCACATACCGAATAAACACAATCATCTGCTCTTTAAGTGATATATCTCTTGACTCATCAACTATTATTCCAAATAAT
>CP025647.1:14085716-14123022 GCA_003576665.1 Ipomoea trifida | reverse complement strand
AGATTGCAGCAAACTTCCCCTGCAAATTATGCATTTTTACAATTTTTCAATGCGAAATCTCATGCTATAGAATTAGGGAGCACACATTTTGATTTGTCAACTAAATTCGCGTACCTCAAGCCTAGCAGGAACTCCCACTTCAGCATCCATGGCGGCTACTCTTCTTGTAAACTAGAATTGCATATACGAGGAGGCTGGTCGGTCGGGTCTTAATAATCTTCGCTAATATTTAAAATTGTAACGGATTACCTTTTTCCCGCCGCAAGTTTGACATTTTTTCTAGTTCTCGTCAGATTTCCATAATGTTGATTAAGTGATGGATATGATCAATTTTTAGCATTTATGTAATAAATACAGATTACATTGATATTAAGAAGAAGTAGTTGCGACGTCAAAGTTTAATGCTGCATCAACAATAATCTTTATATAGAAATTATTGATCAAAATTTTGCATTATGTTTTATAGTATTAAATATTGTAACTTAACTTTATCCAAACTTTAGAAAAATTAATTCATGGTACTCAATATTCTATGAATTAGTGGATAATTAATAAAAAGTTATCACCTAATTTCACAATTTGTTTATGATGGACATATTGCAGTCGTTATACTGTGGAGCATGGTCCACAATGCATTGTGAACCATGGTTATGACTGATACTGCAGTTGTGTTGAACTGATATTGCAGTTGTGTTGAAAGGGAACTGCAGTTGCGCGGAACATAGGCCGTTTCATCCGTCTGGAACTGCAGTTGTGTTGAACGGATGAACGGCCTCTGTTCCGCGCAACTACAGTTCCTTTCAACACAACTGCAGTATCAGCCATGACCATGGTCCACAGTGGCAAATTATGCTGTGGACCCAGGTCCACCTTGTAAGGTGGACCTGGGTCCAAAACTACGTCGTTTTTGTCTTCTTTTTTTTTTTTTCCTTTTTTTTTTTTAAAAAAAAATTAGTAAACATATTGCTGAATATAGAGTTGTCCAAAAATGTGTGAATGTAGAGGTTTCAAAGTGTGAATGTAGAGTATAGGAATCGTGAATGTACAGTTATGATTGTGTGAAGGTAGAGTTGCCCAGAAATGTGTGAATGCGAAGGTTTTAAATTGTGAATATAGAGTATAGAAATCGTGAATGTAGAGTTATGCATGTATGAATCTGTAATAGAGTTAAGAAGTTCTAGTAACTTGTAGCCTCGTAATGTGTGAATGTGAAGTTTTCAAGTTCTGAATATGGAGTATAGGACCTGTGAATATAGAGTTTTAAATGTGTGAATGCATAACAGTGGTAATATAGTTACTAAACATATAATCTTGTAATGTGTGAATGTGGAGTTTACAAAGTGTGAATGTAGAGTATCATATAATCATGTAATGTGTGAATGTAGAGTATAGTGTATGTGAATGTAAAGTATGGTGTATGTGAATGTAGACCCAGGTCCACCTTGCAAGGTGGACCTGGGTCCACGGCATAACAATTGGTCCACAGTATAATTTGCAAACATATTGGTCATGGGCTGAAATTGGAGCTATTGGACCTACGTTATTGGGCTGAATCTGATGGTACATGCTAAGAAAGGTTGGAGGACAAGGGACCCCTAATATTAGTTTTGAATTTGACAGTTAACAGTTCACCAGATTGTGTTCCATGTACCACAGATAACTGATAACGCAAATTAAATATGGAAGCTCGTGTTTGGGCTATGAGGTTTTATATTGGGCTGAAAAATGTTATTGGGCTAAAAAATACAAGAGTTAAGAATTTGAAGACAGCCTTAGTTTTTAGGCTTTGAAGATTCACAAATCATATATATTGAATTTGAGGCTTAAAATGTAAATTATATCTCATTAAACTTTTAGCCATCAAAATTTACAATAATGATAGATAATTAGTCATGAAGGATTAAATTGTATTGTGGACAATCACTAAAGTCAAATACAAAATTATGTCATATTAATAGTGTCAATAACTAAATCAAAAAATATCATTGATATATTAGATACTGGAGGTCTCATATTTAGCCTCACGGCCCTCACCCCATGTAGTCGGCCTTGGTCTAGGTAGTCAACCCATGCCCAGGATTGGGGGACGCGTTGAAAATGACAGTTGGAATGATTTATTTTCAAGTTTAGATGATTACTTTCCTTAGGAATCAATTTGTAATTAATAATGTGTGATTTGTAGGATTTACTTTATTAATTTATATTTAAGGCAACAGTTGAGCAAGCTAAACTATCATGAGTTGTCTACAATGTCAATGAAACATTTTGCCATGATTTCGACATCTACACGAACCTAATTGTTGTTGTTGGTTATTTATTTATTTAAAATTTTCCACCCATATTTTTAGATTAAATTAAACATAGATTTATATGTTCCTAAACATATTTAAAACTTGCATGGAAGAATTTACACTTGGATTTCAATATTTTATCTTCCATTTCATAGATTGGTTTTTATTTCTTTATCTCTTTGCTCTTTGTTTATCTCTCTTTCATTTATGTTATTTATATATTATTATTGTGTTTTGACTTTGTTTATGCGTGAATAGTTAGTTTATGAGCGAATAGTTAGTTTATGAGCTTGAGTTAAGATTGCATTATCTATCTATATGCTCTATTTGTTATTATGGCATAAAGAGTAGAATTTCAAATCTAGGATTTTTTGAGATTATAAATTAAAAGATTTGTGTTTATATATTGTTAATGTTTGATTTGTCACGTTCATTACTAACATGTTTTTGGAAAAAAAATTGGTCATAATGTGAACATGAGAAATATTATTGGCTTTTGATGTTTTGTGTCCTTGAAAGACTTGAAATCGATGCTTCACTAGTAAAGTGGATAATTTGTAATCGGCCTAATTCTAGATGTTTAGGAGAGTCTATTTAGATTAAAATTTCTATGGGCATATCATCAATTCATCCATATATGATGTGTTTTTCTCTAATCCTATAAGTTTATTTGAATCTATTTATTTATTTTTTTGATACATTTAGAGTTCCCTATCCATAGCCATAGGACAAAAGTTAATTACTTTAGTTTTTTCAATTCACAAAATTTATCGATTGAAATATTTTTAAAAAAAAATTAAAAATCAAGTATATATAATGGCTATATATCAAACGCAACAGCAAGATCAAATAATCCAACTAAAAGACAGATCCATCAGAAAAGACAAAGCTCTCCATTAACAACAACAACTTATATACCCTTTTGTCTATAAACCAACGAATCTCCTAAAACAAGAAAGCAGTTATAGCATGATTATGATTAAGAAAGAAAATTTGTGGAAAGATGATGCGTGCCAGGAAGAAGTGGCCTGGCCGGCCGTTAGTTGACGAACTGGAATTAGAATACTTAATGATCACTCCATCGGTTCTCCGTTTGTAACAGCTGGAAGTCATCATCAAGGTCGTTACGTTAGGATAGATCCGAATTATATATATATAGAAGAAGATAGACGACCAAAAACGAATGAAGCTCAAAACGTTCAATTCATCAAAACCAGAAAGCTCCAATGGTTCCAATTAATACTGCATGCATATATGCGTATACGTAGCTAACTCCGATCATGTTTATGAAGTAATTGGAATAAGATCATTATTGTTCATAACCAACTCTATGGCTAAAACTTTTTCATTGATTGCCTTTTATAGTGATATATATAAAAACCAAGCCATTCAAATTGGCACTCAAGGCTTCGTCATCCATCAAATTTCATTATGAGAAATATTGTAAGCATGCACAAAGTCACGATGATTTGAGTCGGTGAACTATATAGTTATTAACCCCTCTCAATCACTTGAGAGCTTTCCAACTAAAATTTTCAACAAATTAAATGAAATTGCGATTAATCAATATACCTATTTAAATTAAGTTCATATATTTGACTCATATTTATACACAGAATAATATATAATTTATATTATCAATACCCTTTTGCTAAGTAACACGACCACTTCGGCAAGTAACAAAACAAAACAACGTCCGCAATCCAGGAAAGGATGTGGATTTCAAGTCTACGTGATACTTTTTTTGTTTTTTTTTTTTGGGATTTTAAATCCACCTCAGCTAAATCTCTTGCATTTTTTTCCAAGTCAGATTTCAATCAGGCATGTTTGTAGGTTGTGGACTTTTGCTTGCATTTATCATTTATTATTATTACATATTTACTTTTAATGGAAAGTGGGTCAACTTGGTTTTGAATTGATCGCCATGCAAATAATTTACCAAACCTTTCTTGACGAATTAAAACATGTAGCTATTTCAAAAAAAATATACATACATATATNTAAAACAATATCATATCATAAACTAAACAAAACACATTATGAATTCTGACTAATAAACAGATAAATTGATTCAGTGTATTTTGTTATGTCTAAAAGCTATGAATTCTAATTGTTAAATGTCTAAAATACATAAATAGATAATCCATTGATAAAATATATTTTAGTTCAATATATAAACAGCAAAACAGCAAAATATATAAACATAGTTCAATATATAAATATATACATTGATAAACAGCAAAACAGGGACGCTGATCTTTTAGTTCAATAATCATAGTTCAATAATCATAGTTCAAATGTGAACCTGAGAAGTAATTTAAATAATCACAGCAAAACGGCAAAATATATAAACATTAATTCAATAATCATAGTTCAAAGATTTAAATAAAATTAGAGAAAAGGATTTAGGGCAAAATTTAAAGTAGAGAAATTAGGGCAAATGTGAACTTGAGAAGTGAGAGGAGATTAGAGGCGTGACCGGTAGCAGGGACGACCGGCGAGCTCCGGTAGCAGGGACGACCGGCGAGCTCCGGTAGCAGGGACAACCGGCGAGCTACGGTAAAGAGGTGAACTCCGGCGAGGAACGAGGATGCGACGCGGAGCGAGCGAGAGAGTTGCGACTTGCGAATGAGCTTTCTGCGATCTGAAATTCTGAACTGAAGAATAAGGAAAATAAAAAAAAATTATATTTATATACAGCCCCAAAACGACGTCGTTTTGGGGCTGCATAGTTTGGGCAGTCCCCAGGGCAGTTCCGTCTCTTATACGAGGCCTTGTACTTGACACTTTCTCACTACCACTAGATGAATACCCAAAAGAAGTTGATTTTCTTTTGAAAATTTTTTCCATAACTGAACCAATAAAACAATATCATATCATAAACTAAACAAAACACATTATGAATTCTGACTAATAAACAGATAAACTGATTCAGTGTATTCTGTTATGTCTAAAAACTATGAATTCTAATTGTTAAATGTCTAAAATATATAAATAGATAATCCATTGATAAAATATATTTTAGTTCAATATATAAGCAGCAAAACAACAAAATATATAAACATAGTTCAATATATAAATAGATACATTGATTAACAGCAAAACAGGGACGTTGATCTTTTAGTTCAATAATCATAGTTCAATAATCATAGTTCAAATGTGAACCTGAGAAGTAATTTAAATAATCACAGCAAAACAACAAAATATATAAACATTAATTCAATAATCATAGTTCAAAGATTTAAATAAAATTAGAGAAATTAGGATCTAGGGCAAAATTTAAAGTAGAGAAATTAGGGCAAATGTGAACCTGAGAAGTGAGAGGAGATTAGAGGCGTGACCGGTAGCAGGGACGACCGGCGAGCTCCGGTAGCAGGGACGACCGGCGAGCTACGGTAAAGAGGTGAACTCCGGCGAGGAACGAGGATGCGACCCGGAGTGAGCGAGAGAGTTGCGACTTGCGAATGAGCTTTCTGCGATCTGAAATTCTGAACTAAAGAATAAGGAAAATAAAAAAAAATTATATTTATATACAGCCCCAAAACGACGTCGTTTTGGGGCTGTATATTTTGGGCAGTGGGGGCAGCTGCCCCCAGGGCAGTTCCGTCTCTGATACGAGGCCTTGTACTTGAAACTTCCTGACTACCTTGACTAGATGAATACCCAAAAGAAGTTGATTTTCTTTTGAAAAATTTTTCCATAACTGAACCAATAAAACAATATCATATCATAAACTAAACAAAACACATTATGAATTCTGACTAATAAACAGATAAACTGATTTAGTGTATTCTGTTATGTCTAAAAGCTATGAATTCTAATTGTTAAATGTCTAAAATACATAAATAGATAATCCATTGATAAAATATATTTTAGTTCAATATATAAACAACAAAACAGCAAAATATATAAACATAGTTCAATATATAAATAGATACATTGATAAACAGCAAAACAGGGACGCTGATCTTTTAGTTCAATAATCATAGTTCAAATGTGAACCTGAGAAGTAATTTAAATAATCACAGCAAAACAGCAAAATATATAAACATTAATTCAATAATCGTAGTTCAAAGATTTAAATAAAATTAGAGAAATTAGGATTTAGGGCAAAATTTAAAGTAGAGAAATTAGGGCAAATGTGAACCTGAGAAGTGAGAGGATATTAGAGGCGTGACCGGTAGCAGGGACGACCGGCGAGCTCCGGTAAAGAGGTGAACTCCGGCGAGGAACGAGGATGCGACGCGGAGTGAGCGAGAGAGTTGCGACTTGCGAATGAGCTTTCTGCGATCTGAAATTCTGATCTAAAGAATAAGGAAAATAAAAAAAAAATTATATTTATATACAGCCCCAAAACGACGTCGTTTTGGGGCTGTATATTTTGGGCAGTGGAAGCAGCTGCCCCACTGCCCCCAGGGTAGTTCCGTCTCTGCTTAGGCTTAAAATAGTGGGCAGACAAACTTTTAATTAAAACAATCACTCAATCACAAAACTAAGCCCAACTTTTAATAATTTAAGAACACCAATTACAAAAATAATTAATAATAAAAGTATAAACATAATTAATTAAAAAATTGCAAATGAATTATAAAAGGTTTATTAAAAGTAAAAATAAAAATAACATTTTTCAAGAAGAGAGAACAAGAGCATATCCAGAACCTCTAAAGCTTCTTGTCCATAACCAGTTTGCGAAGAACAAACAACCTCTATTGCAGTGCTATTGTCGGGTGAAGATTTTGTTCAAGGGGACTTGCTGGACGATCCTTGGAGTGTGGAAGATTTGATGGGGATATCCAAGCTAAGTCGAAGGAACATCACTCGCAATCACAGTGTTGTTGGATAATCTATTATTGGATCACTTTGTATTTCGGGGACAAAAATACTTAGTAAAAACCTCCTTGAATTTTGAGGAGAAGAGTGGATGTAGGCGGAGTTGTCAAATCACTTAAAAATCTCTCTCTCACTTTATATTATTGCTTTACATTTACGCATTTACTCATCATCTTTGTGAACTGAATTAGCTAATCACTCACATTGAGCTTTCAAATATCTACATCTCAAAACAATGTTACATAATCTAAATATTCCACAGCACACTACCAGCTCTCAAGCTGTTTATACACTTTGATTTTGAATTCCAGTTAGAATATTTGAAAGTCTATTCAACCCTCCACCCCTCCCCCTTCTAAACTTTCACTTCTTTCGGGACCAATAAGGTATTCCTACCTCAATGAATTTCATATTGGTACTTCTTTTTTCTTTTTTTTTTTTTAATGATATCATGATCTATAGTTCCATCATAGAGATACATGCAAAACATATGCCCACAACATTCCAGATTTTGAGGAAAAATAGTCTCTATGCAAAGAAGGGTAAATGTTTCTTTTGGCAACCTAGAGTGGGGAATTTGGGACAATTTATCACTACTAAGGGGTTAACCACTAACTCTACTAAAGTGGAGGCAATCAAATCATGTCATGTAGAAGATTTGAGGATTTTTGGGACTTGCAGGGTATTACAAGAGATTTAATTTATTATGGGGAAATGAGTAAGTCATTGACTCAACTACTTAAAATAATGCATTCCAACGGAATATTGAGTCTCAAAAGTCCTTTTAATAGCTAAAGGTTGTTCTTTAATTTGTGCTGCACTTGTCTTAGCCATACCATATTTTAACATAAAGTTTGTAGTGGAAGCAGATGCAAGTTCCAAGGTATTGGCATGTCAATACATTGAGAAACAGTATTTGCCAATTATAAATATTATGGATAACTGGAGACCTTATCTATAAGGGAGAAAATTTGTGATTAGGACTGACTGTCATAGTTTAAATACCTACTACCCTACTAAAACAAAAAGTGACTAATGTAATTAAGTAAAAAGAACTCACCATACTCCTAGGATTGGATTACAATATACAATATAAGAAGGGAATTGATAACAAAGCTCTTGATGCCACATCAAGAAGAATTGAGAATGAGGGTGAGTGTTTTGCCATTTCTGTGGTAAAGCCTACTTGGTTGTATGATGTATTGTTGAGCTATGAACAAGACCCTTGGGCTCAAAAGGTGCTAGTGAGTGGGTTACAACTCCTAGATCTTATACAGATCTATAATATAAAAGGGAATTTAATTCCTAGGTAGAATGAGCATTGGCCTAGTAAATGGCTTGAGAAGCAAGATTATTGTTGAATTTCTTGACTTAGCTCTTAGACTTAATTTATCACATAGTAACATAATATGCAATAATAAGGATCGTACTAACCTCCAGCCATAGCTCTTAGTCGATTGCTGCAAAGTTTACGTGAGTGTTTTGTCTCTCACTTTGCTCAGCTCTTTCTAGATGGTGTATGAGGAATGATTGTGAGTAGTGAGGTGAACCGACCTCATGAGGTGAGCCGACCTCGTGAGGTGAGCTAACCATCGTGAACCGACCTCGGGGTCAGCTGGGCCGACCTCGTGAGCCAATCCTCGGGGTCATCTCGGCCGAGGTTTTGGGTCTTGATTGACGCGGATTTCCCGTCATGAGACGCGGTCTAGGGCCGTTGGAGGGCTTCCTCATATCTCTCCGAGTTTGTTAGGCCTAAATTAGTATAAAAGCACCCCATCTTGTCTCATTAAGACATCTAATTTGTCCTAAACACCTTTGTCTTGTTATTACTTAAGTCTACCTTTGTAATAGCATTGTTAACTATTAATAGGAACTTAATCTCTGTGATTACTATTTGTGTCCTATTATTACCATATTCATAGTCTATCATATCTTGTCAACCCCCATAAATTCTAAATTCTATCGGGTTTATTGATTCGGACCACCCGGGTTAATTAAATCCATCATTGGTGCTTTCATTGAGAGCTCGACGTTAGGCTCGAGCGTGCTATATCCCTAGCTATGGCAAGGTTAGGATCGAACTCCAACAACTCCCACGGCTCGCGTGGTAATCTTGCTCCCTCCCACCCCAACGATCCTAACGAGACAGCGAGTCAGCGAACAATCCTCGTCGGGTCGGCCGGAGACCTCAGGGATCAACTCAACAACAACCGTCAAGCTCGGTCGAACACCCCTCCACCTCCGCCTTCGGCCCCTAGCTTCCAGGAGAGGGTAGCCGAGCTTCGGCAAGCTGCCGCTCTATTGACATAGGTCGTGGACGGGCTCCAAGGAAGCCTCTTGGCTCTTCTACCCGACCCCAACCCATCAAGGCGTAAAGATGGTCCAAGTACCCGCCGACCCCGTACACCCAAACCTCACCTAAATGGAGATGTCAATTCGCCTCGACTCTCGCCAAGGTGAGGATAAGACGAGGCCACCTGAGGTCGGCTCAAGCAGCAAGAAGTAGGAGGTGCACGACCGACCCGGGCTACCAAGTCCGCCTTGGGGTGCCTGGTCACAGGTTCCAGTTCGTGAACACTTGCTGAGGGGCCGGCCGCGCGTCGGCTCCCAAGCCCAAAACCTCACGCCCAACCACGGCATGGACAGGCTTCACAAGTGGAGCAATCCGATGAGACTCGTGGCTAACCCTCGAGGTCCTGGATGACCCCTCCGCGGGGTCATCTTGGCCGACCCTAGAGGGTTTCCGAGCCTATTACGCCATCCGGCTCCACTTTAAGCTGTCCAATAATGAAGCCGAGTACGAGGCACTACTGTGCGGCCTCCAACTTCCGTTGAGCATGAAGGCTGAAAGATTGAAGATCCGATGTGACTCTAGGCTGGTGGTCGGCCAGGTCTCTAGGGAGTTCGAGGCCAACGAATAAAGAATGATCAGGTACCGTGATATGGTACTCCTGGTCTTGGGGCGGATTGCCAGCACGAGATCCTGCAAGTACCGAGAGAGCAGAACTCAGAGGCAGATATGCTCTCCAAGCTCAGCCAAAGAGCTCCAGAGTATATCTCCAAAATTGCCCGAATAGAGCGAGGACTTCTAAAGGTCAAGTTTGGAAGCATACCCGGTCCTCCCCATATAAAGCCGATCCCCTTGTTTGTTGGACCACCTCGTGTAGTACAAGAAGACAGGGACCCTACCCCCTGATGAGGCCGACGCTAAGGTGACCAAGAGGCGAGCTCCAACATACCAGCTCATTGGAGATGTCTTGTACAAGAGATCCTACAACGGAGCCCTCCTAAGCTGCTTATACCCAGACGAAGCCCGAGTAGTTATTGAAGAGATTCACGAAGGCACCTGCGCAGCTCACCAAGGAGCGTACACCATGCCCCGGAGGGCCATACTCTAAGGTTACTTCTGGCCCGAGATGGCGAAGGAGTGTGCGGACTATGCAAGGAGTTGTTCAACCTGCCAGTAGTTCCAAATCAGCTCGGGCCGACCTGCCACTAACTACACCCCAATCAGCTCCGTAATCCCCTTCTCGAGGTGGGGTATTGACACCGTGGGAGCCCTACCCATGGGCTCGGTGAAAAGGAAGTACGTCATTGTGGCAGTGGACTACTTTACAAAGTGGGTAAAGGCGGAGCTCCTCGCCAACGTCACATGCACTCCTTGTAAACAGTTCGTGTACTCAAACATACTATGCCGCTTTGGCGTACCAATGCAGATCATCTCCGACAACAGTTGTCATCCGAAGGAAGGGAGTTCAAGCATTTTTGTGATCAGTGGCACATAACCCACATCGGGGTTGCGGTGGCCTACCCCCCAAGTGAACGGCCAAGTGGAGAACGCTAACCGCACAAAAGTGGACGGCCTAAAAAAGACCCTCGAGGCTGCAGGGGGAGCGTGGGTCAAAAACTTTGAAGCAATCTTATGGGCATACCGCACCACACCGCGAAGAGCAACGGGTGAGACTCCATCCGCACTATGCTACGACTTCGAGGCTTGAGCCCTCGCGGAGGTCATCATTTCGACCCGTCGGGGCAAGGAGTACGACCCCGAGCGCAATGAAGAATACCACCGTGTCGAACTCCATTTGATCGGTGAGAGGCGAGATGCCGTCGTTGTCCGTGTCGAGAGTTACCAGAGGTAAGCCAAGGCGTATCATGACAAAAGAGCCCAACCCTATTACTTCCAGGTCGGCAACTACGTGCTGCGACGACGTGAGGCCAACAAACCTTTAGATGGAGGCAAGCTAGCAAAGAGATGGGAGGGTCCATACATAGTCTTGGTCGTGGTCTGCCATGACAGCTACAAGCTGAAAACTCCTAAGGGTAAAGACGTAGAGAGAGTGTGGAACTTAGATTACTTGCTCAAATATTATCAATAAACATTGTTGTAAGGTGGTTCGTCCCCTTAAGTTGCATTCCGTAATAAAATAGCAAAATCTCGTCATACTCATTTTACTATTATTTGCAAGAGAGGGAGGAGGGTCGGCTAGGCTGACCTCTCGAAGAGCCTTCGCGACCAACCTCTCGGATGAGGCTATAAATGAAGTTGCGAAGTTGCAAAAATCAACGGTCGACCTCATGGTCATTATTCAGCAGACCTCTCGGCCGACCTCCTGGTCAACCTAAGGTCGACCTCTTAACCTTAGCGCACCTAATTTAAGCGGCTAAACTCCTAGGGGCGATACGGGGTCCGACCTCGCCTATCGCCGAACGGACGAGTCTTTAAGTTCAAGCGCCGAAAGGCCTTAACTTAAAACGGCTAAACACCCTAGTGGCAATACAAGGTCCGACCTTGCCTATTGCTGAACGGAAGAGTCCCTAGACGTAAGGTCAAAGGGCCTCTACTTAGGATGACTAAACACCCTAGGGGCGGTACGGGGTCCGACCTCGCCTATTGCTGAACGGAAGAGTCTCTAAGCGTAATACCGATTGGTCTCGACTTAGAACGACTTACACCCTAAGGAGGGTACGAGGTTTGGCCTCGCCTACCATCAAACGGGTGTGCTAAGGGTCAAGGGTTGAGGTACCCGGGCCTAACACCAACAAGGAAAAGAAAATAGCAATGATAAAAGCAAAGAAAGAAAACACAAGACGTAAAAAGTAAATGACAAGAACAAAAGCAAAGATCAAATACGCGACTTGGCCAACCTTGAGGTCCTGGCTGACCCCTCCGCGGGATCATCTTGGGCGACCCCTCTGCGGGGTCATCTTGGCCAAACCCCCTACGGGGTCATCTTAGCCAAACTCCTCCACGTGGTCATCTTGGTCGACTCCTCCGCGGGGTCATCTTGGCCGAACCCCTTCGCGGGGTCATCTTGACCGACTCCTCCGCGGGGTCATCTTGACCGACTCCTCCGCGGAGTTCATCTTGGTCGACCCTTTCGCAGGGTCATCTTGGCCGACCCCTCCGCGGGGTCATCTTGGGCGACCACTTTGCGGGGTCATCTTGGCCAAACTTCGTGGGGTCATCTTGGCCGACTCCTCTACAGGGTCATCTTAGCCAACCCCTCTGCGTGGTCATCTTGGCCGACCCTTCTGTGGGGTCATCTTGGTCGACCACTCTACGCGGTCATCTTAGCCAAACCCCTCCGCGGGGTCATCTTGGCCGACTCCTCCATGTGGTCATCTTGGCCAAACCCTTCCGGGGAATCATCTTGGCCGACTCCTCCGCGTGGTCATCTTAGCCAACCCTTCGCGGGGTCATCTTGGCTGATCCCATAAGGTTCAACATCAAGTCGAACACAAGCTCAACACAACCTCAAGCTCTAGAGGTCCTTTGAAGCGAGGTTAGACCTCAAGCCTTAGAGCTCATCCCGAGTGGAGTCCTAGTCTTCGCATTTGTGGAGGTTGGACCTCAAGCCTTAGAGCTCCTCTCAAGGCGATCAAGTTATGGAGTCCGAGTTAAAGAGCCTATCGTGAAGAGCTCAAGTTGAAGAGCTCGTCCAGTAGCTCAAGATAAGGAGCTCAAAGGAAGGAGGTCAAGGTGAAGAGTTCATGCTTAGCAAGGTCAGAGCAAAACTACTCTCTTTCGTTGACGACTTCTCGCAGCTCAGAGAGTGGGGGACTGATGATGGATAAATCACGCACGAACTCGCTGCAGGTCAACCTAAAGGACGGGTTAGGGAGCGAGCAACCCTGGGGATGACACGGACTGACCCGAGTCCGGCCCGGGCCAGGCTTGGCCGACCTCCACGAGGGCCGACCTCATGAGCTGACCCTCGGGGTCGGCTGGGCTGACCTCGTGAGCCAACCCTCGGGGTCGGTTGGGTCGACCTCGTGAGGTGAGCCGACCCTCGGGGTCATCTTGGCTGAGGATTTGGGTCTTGATTGACGCGGTCTTCCCATCGGGAGATGCCGTCTAGGGCTATTGGAGAGCTTCTCTCAGATCTCTCCAAATTTGTTAGGCCTAAATTAGTATAAAAGCACCCATCTTGTCTCATTAAGACATCTAATTTGTCCTAAACACCTTTGTCTTGTTACTACCTAAGTCTGCCTTTGTAATAGCATTGTTAACTATTAATACGAACTTAATCTCCGTGATTACTATTTGTGTCCTATTATTACCATATTCATAGTCTGTCCTATCTTGTCAACCCCATAAATTCTATCGGGTTTATTGATTCCGGCCACCCCGGTTAATTAAATCCATCATGTAATTTTGCTGCATTGAATTACAAACATAGAAATAAAATTTTGAAGAGCATTTGTTGTTAAACAACACAAACTCATGCAATTTTAACATAAAATGATTTGTTACCTGAAAGTATGTTGACGTGGCATTACCGATTTTAAAAATAATTTTTTAAAATAATTTTAAATAAATAATTAATTAATAAGAAAACAAGAACTGCCCGGCTGGGAGACGATTCGTCTCGGGCAATTCTTTTTTTTTTTTATTTAATTACTTATTTATTTAAAATTATTTTAAAAAGTTATTTTTAAAATCGATAACCGTCATGTCAGTATATTTTCAGATCATTTTGAGTTAAATTACATTAATTTGTATTGTTTAGAGATCCAATTACATTTCTTATAATTTAATGGCCTAATTACAGGTGTGGCTTAACCTTATTCCTAAAAACAAATTCGTAAACGAGGTTGCGTAAACTTAACTATAACATCGCAAGTTCTAGTTGATACGTCGCAAGGTGGTGAGTCATACTTCTTACCTCTCGAATCCCTGTATAAAACTACTCTCTCCCCTCTCCCCTTTTCCCCTTTTCCCCTTCAGCTTTGAAAAAACCAAGAATTTTTGCAATGACGTCGTCTCTACGTCGCCTCCTCCTCATCTCTCTCATTTTCCAATCCATTCTCTTCATCAATGTCAGATGCGATGGTGAGTTACTGACTTCATCTATCCTTGTTGATTTTGCTTCCCCAAAAATACTGTATTTAGTATAATGCTGCATTATCTATTTTCTTTTCTGCCCTTTTGGAGCAAATGAGCAATGGGTTGAGCTCGTTTGAAGTTTTTTTTTTTTTTAATTTAATGCAATGGGGATTTTGAGTTTGAGTTTGGTGATTGATAGATTTCTTCTGGGATTTGAAGATCTGGATGGATGTGTATTATATTGTTGCTCTCAGTTGAAGCTGAAAAGTGTTTAGATTATACATCTATATAAGTGATTATCTGCAAGTTAAAGTCTTTGTTTGTGCTGGGCTTAATCTGCTAAACACTCTATTTCAATTCTTCATTTGAATCTTCATCAGATTGACAAATGGAGGTGTTTTATTTATTTAGGATTTGATATAAATGTCTGATCTCAATTGGTAAGTTTAAAATCCTGCTGGATCTCATTCCATTTTGCTAAGTTACACTTAATTATTATACAAGATAAGGTTTGATTTACTACTCCTTCCTTGGAAATCTTAGTTAAAGTTTCCTGAAACTGTTGGCAGTTCTTCCGACTTTGTTAGATCTCTAAATCTGAATCCAGATATTCTACTTGAAAAGTTGTGCTGATTTTTTTTTTTTTTTTTTTTATGTTAAAGAAATAGCCACAAATCTTTAGAACAGGAGAAAATGGCACCTTTCTTTCTTTAAGTTATAGGGTAATTTTTGTTCTTTAAATTATAGGATAATTGTAGAATTCATTCCTAAGTATTGGTCATACTCACTTTTCGTCCTTGACGTTGCAAATTTCCATCACTTTACTAACAAAACATTAGGGATGAAATTTGCAACCTTAGTATAACTTAGGGTCGAAAACATAATATTAGGGATGAAATTTGCAACCTTAGTATAACTTAGGGACGAAAACATTATTGATGAAATTTGCAATGTTAGTATAACTTAGGGATGAAAAGTGAGCACGACTTCTTATTTCTTATTGAAAAGATGAAATTTGCAATGTCAATTATAGCTTAGGGACATTTAATACCTTGGCCCGACAGTTTGTGGAGGGTTAATCATGGTGATTCAATTGACCAACAGAGGCTAAACTTGTGCTCACTGCGCACAAGGAGCCCTCTCATTACAAAAGGGATATTTAGTACCCCGGCCCCACAGTTTGTGGAGAGGTTAATCATGGTGACTCAATTGACCAACAGAGGCTAAACTTGTGTTCACTGCGCATAAGGAGCCCCTCTCAGTTTTGAGAGGTTGCTCTCATACTGACATTGGTGAGACTCGATATTTGGTCTCTTGTGACAAATTTCACCGTTGTGATCAGTTGAGCTGCTCATGTGGGCTGCCTCTTGCACTCCTATTTGGTGGTAAGGTTTGCCACAGGTTTTTAGAATAAGTTGCAGGGAGGAACAAGAGAAGTCTTAGAAATCTGTTTCTTGACTGTCTTTAATGTTTCAATTCGATTCTATTCTGGCGATAAAAGTTTGGTCTTTGCTGCTTCATTCAGATGAGGAAGACAACCTTTTCCGAGGAATCAACAGTTATAGGGCAACGCTAAACTTGACACGTCTAACTGAGAACGAGAAAGCAAAATGCCTTGCTGAGAAAATGGCGGATCAGTTTAAAGGTCAAGCATGTACGAATTCCACAGGTTCTAACACTGTTCCAGGCACTGAGCCTAGGTTTACAGACTACCCTAAATTTCTTGACAAGTGTGACTTGAATGTCACCACCACACGGGATGGAGCCATATTGCCTGCTTGTGTTCCTCATCTCGATGCTGGCCTTGTTCTCTCCAACTACACGTTGTCTCAGTACTCGAGCTACCTCAATGATACCAAGTTTACTGGTATTGGAATTGGTTCGGAAGATGACTGGATGGTTGTTATTTTGACAACAAGCACACCCGAGGGAAGCTATACACCTGATACTAGTTCTGCCGCACTAGTCTTAAAGCTTCGTCTGATCTCTCGAGCACTTCTACTTATGACACTTCTCATGCTATTTGGAACAAATTGAATCTTCCCACTCTTATTTGCCACACTTTTCAGAGTCGATTTCTTTTTGAGGCGCTACTGTGAGTATCTCTTTTGGTTGTAGAGTGGGTTTTTTTTTTTGTAATTTGGTGTAAACAGAAAGAATGATCATCTACCAACCTTGTTCTCCACTGACATAAATAGACTACATGTACTTTGAAGCCTATAAGCTTGTTGCAGATTTCACTTTTCCACTGCACTGAAAGAACAGCATCTGTATACAAGATCTTTCTTCACAAGGTCTGTTACCTTTGGTGCTGTTTGTTATTTCTGTATGCATTTGATTATGTGATTTATGTGATTTTTGCATAAGAATGCAACAGCATGAATTTCATTGTTGTAATTGTTTTAGAAATTTATTTTGTATGTTACTCTAACTTGTAAGCACAGCATAAAACCACACTTTCTGAACAAAACCTGTACTGCTTAGATCTAATCACATTTTGAGGTGACGAAGAAAACTCGCAGCCACTATATGAGGATATACATTGGGTAAATATTGTCTTGTGGCCCTAACTGGCAAATGACTATAAGAAGGTAAATTAGTCTAGATTGTTCATAGCTGACCAACTCAAACCAAGAGGTAGAAATTAACCTAGCTGACCGACTCAAATCATTTGAGATTCGAATTCGTGACCTTGTGATTGCAAATTTGTATCATTAGCCATGTTGATTGGGGTTACCCAGATCCATTCAGATTGGTAGTGCTTGAACATTATAAAAGGGAGGGTACATAGGTAGGAATGTGATGGCATCCCTAAAAAAATTTGGGGGGGTGGTGAGATTGCAAGAAAAATCATCATTTTTGGGGCAAACTTGTATTACCACAAGACTCATATAATGCAGGTTGCAGACTTGCAGTAGTAATACTGCTTCCATATCAACTTGAAATATATCAAGAAACTATCTCATCATCTTAAATAACTAAAAAAAAAACACAAAATGTGCCAAAGAATTGAAAATGTTTACTTTTTAAGTTTTTAAGGATCTGAAATCAAATCAACTTTGTGTTCCTAACTCATAAAAGAGAATGATTCCGGGCTCATTATTGATTCATGGAATACAAAAAACAGATTAGATGAAGTTTGGGAACAACACGTAAAGGCCCATCATGTACCGTATTGTTGTTGGCACACTGTCCTTTTAAGTAGGCCATTTTATTTCCAAGTGCTAGACACAGCCACGATATGATGCAATTTTCAGAAATTTAGATTTGTTTAGTTGGTGGCAAATACAAGGCAACTAGCTTTACAGATTACAGTAGGTAGCTTAGCAGAAAAAGTTAGTCGTTGTGCATACAAATTTGCTTCCTTTCACTTCTAGAAAAATCACGAAATTGCCTAAACATTTGCAATGTAATTTCATTGAATTTTTTTTTTTCTAGCAATGGAATTTTTATCTGTTGCAACTACTTTTGCAATAGACATTGCAACGGGTTGCAAATTTGTAATGCTTTATTATTATTATTATTATTATTATTATTATTATTATTATTATTATTACCGTTTTGGTCCCTCGACTATAGCGAAAGTACCAAATTGGTCCTCGAACTTCATTTTTGGCCAATTAAGTCCTCAAGTATTGATTTTTTGTCTGATTTGGTCCTCCGTTTGTTGGGGTGTTAAGTGGCCGTATACTTTGAGGACATAATAGTCCTTTCAGTTGAGACTTTGAGGGCATTAGAGTCCTTTCATTATTTCTCCTTTTTTTACCATTCACCAGTGTATGCATCATTTGCAGATTCCCTCAAAGTGGTCATTCTTCGCCTCCGAAACGACATCTGCGCCTGCCGTTTCAGATTCTCAGCCGGCGCCTGAAGAGCAGCTCCTCGCTGGTCCACCTCCAATCAAAAGGCAACGCCATCGGAAGAGATTCTTCACGGACATGATTTCCACTGCCCCATCGACTGTTGCTGTCTTTAGGCTACGTGTACGCCGCCCCAATCCTAAACCCTCCATCGCGTACGCGTACTCCGAGAACAACTTCGCTGCCAGCGAGGAGGACCTTTCGAAGAATCCTCACCGTCGGAAGTGAGCTTCGGACCTGGTTAAGGAAGTGGACATTGAAGCCCTAATAGCTATCTCTGTTGGGTTTCCAGTGGACTCGCTCACCGAAGAGGAAATTGAGGCCAATGTGGTGTCCTAGATCGGCGGTGACGAGCAAGCCAATTACATCGACGTCCACAACCACATTCTCGCACGGTGGCACCCCAATGTCTTCTTCTGGGTCACTAAGGACCACGCCTTGGAGTCAATTCGACCCGAATACAAAAACCTCGTCAACTCCGCTTACAACTTCCTCCTCCACCATGGTTACATCAACTTTGGCCTCGCTCTGGCGGTCAAAGAAACCAAATTAAGGCAGCCAGATGGCGTCTCAAAGTGTACTGCAATCGTCGTTGTTGGCACAGGGATCTTCGATTTAGTTGCTGCGAGGTAATTGATTTTTCTAGGGTTTAGTTGTGGTCCTGGAAGGAAAAGCCAAGCTTGGAAGCAAAGTGAGATAAAAGAAAATGAGTGGTGGTGACAATGGAGTCAAAGTCTCAACTGAAAGGACGATTATGCCCTCAAAGTAGATGGTCACTTAACACCCCAACAAACGGAGGACCAAATCGGACAAAATATCAATACTTAGGACTTAATCGGCCAAAAATGAAGTTCGAGGACCAATTTGGTACTTTCGCAATAATCGACGGACCAAAATGGTAATTAACTCTTATTATTATTATTATTATTATTACACAAGCATATACATAACATACAAGTAATGTCCTAATTATATATGTATATATACATACATCCTGGAACATATAAGATGATATCATGATATAGCAAACCAAATTCAGTTCTACATATATGTTTGTAATTACGATAAAAAAACGCAAGGTATTAAGGTATTATTATTATTGTTGTTGTTGTTGTTGTTACTATTGTTGTTATTGTTGGTATTGTTGTTATTGTTGTTATTGTTATTGTTATTGTTGTTGTTATTGTTGTTGTTATTGTTATTATTATTGTTACTATTATTACTATTACTACTATTACTATTATTCCTAGTATTATTACTATTATTATTACTACTATTATTACTATATAATCTTTATTTGTAAGAGTTAATACCACAAATGGTCCTCAGACTATTGGGTTAGTACTCCTTTTAGTCCTCGACTTTCAATTCGACCACAACTGGTCCTCTGACATTCATTTTTGACCACAAATAGTCCTCCATTAAAATTTATGTTAAATAGGTGTTAAATCTAGGGTATTATCGTCAAATTGATATATATAATGGTCATAAAATAAAAATGTTTAGAATTTTTCACCAACAAATTAAACATAATTGAAACAATTAACAAATATAAATACTCCTAAATAAAAAGACAATACACCTTATTCTCGTAATTATGCGTACAAAATGAAGATTTAATATTAGAGCTATCTGTTTTTAATTTAACCAACAGATTAAAATGAAACAAAAAATGTTCAAAAACCTTGCTTCCATCATTTTCATGGTTGTTCATACATGGCTGATTAATAGTTTTCACTCTTCATTAATCGATCAAACATTTTGTTTGAGACGTAACTGAAGGCTGCCACCGTTGAATTAATATAATTAATCAAGTACAAATTACGAACATTAATCATGAGTTTTTATTTAATTTGTTCATTTATGTGATTTGTCACGTCCATTTTGTTTTTATATTTATTAAGTTAATGCTTATTAATGTTTGATATTAATTATGTTGTCATATAATTCTCAAAATGAAGTAATCATAATAATATTAATCAATTTGACGATATTACCCCTAGATTTAACACCTATCTAACAGAAATTTTAACCGAAGACTATTTGTGGTCAAAAAATGAAAGTTAGAGGACCACAAATGGTCGAAATGAAAGTCGAGAACTAAAAGGAGTACTAGCCCAATAGTCAGAGAACCATTTGGGGTCGAAATGAAAGTTGAGAACTAAAAGGAGTACTAACCCAATAATCAGAAGACCATTTGTGGTATTAACTCTCTTTGTAATTACCTTGCGTTTTTTGTACAGATAATAATAATAATTAGAATAATAGTAATAATAATAATTATTATTATATTATAAATATATAATCCTAGTAATTACCTTGTGTTTTCTTACTATACAGTAACATATACGTACAAACATATATATATATATATATATATATATATATATATATATATATATATATATATATATATATATATATATTTATATATATTTTTGTATGTTATAAATATAAATATATAAATATATAAAGAATAATAATAAAATATAAAACATGAATGACATCTAGCTAGGAATTGAAGAGGGTCAAATGCTTAGTAGGATAATAATAATAACAATAACAACAACAACAACAACAACAACAACAACAACAACAACAACAACAACAACAACAACAACAACAACAATAATAATAATAATAATAATAATAATAATAAATATACGCATAGCATCCCAATTAGCGCAAATCAGTTGTTAACCTGCTAAAAGTGCTAATTGCTCTTTTTTTCGAGTTCATGGATGAATTTGGAGCTTATTCAAGTTCGATGGCTTAATTGCTCTGCCCCAAATAGTTCAATGGCCTATTTGTACCTTTCCCTTGTTTTTATATTATAAAATGAAATTGTAGTTATATCGAAATGAAATTGTAGTCGTGTTGAAATAAAACTACAGTGTATATAAAATGAAACTGAAACTGAATAACAATTTAATATATTTGGGTGTATATTGTCCAATGAAACTGTAGTTATATCGAAATGATATTGTAGTTGTGTTGAAATGAAACTATAGCGTATATAAAAAGACTGAATAACAATTTCACATATTATTTGAGTGTATAATGTTGAATGAAATTGTAGTTAATTCGTAAATAAATTGTAATTGTGTTGAAAGGGAACAACAGTGTATATAAAATGAAACTGAATAACAGTTTAATATATTTGGGTGTATATTGTCCAATGAAACTGTAGTTATATCGAAATGATACTGTAGTTGTGTTGAAATGAAACTATAGTGTATATAAAAAGATTGAATAACAATTTCACATATTTGAGTGTATAATGTTGAATGAAACTGTAGTTATATCGAAAAGAAATTGTAGTTGTGTTGAAAGGAAACAATAGTGTATATAAAATGAAACTGAATAACAATTTCACATATTTGGGTGTATATTGTCCAATGAAACTGTAGTTATATCGAAATGATACTATAGTTGTGTTGTAATGAAACTATAGTGTATATAAAATGAAACTGAATAACAATTTCATATATTTGAGTGTATAATGTCGAATGAAAATGTAGTTATATTGAAATGAAACTTTAGTTGTGTTGAAAGGAAACTGTAGTGTATATAAAATGAAACTGAATATGTTACACAAATAGAGTTACTTTACACATAACGGCGCAGACATGTGCCGTTTCTTTTCATTAAAAGAAATGACACCGTTTTGGACCATGGTCCACAATGTTTTGTGAACCATGGTCCATAGTATAATTTGCGATTTTAATGCACATGGACCAAGTCACACTAAAATATTGAATCCAACCAATTAGTGAACCGAACAGGTTCGGATACAATGTTACAATCTAAGATTAGGCCTGTGTTACTCAACTGGACTATAATGCATATTGGCCAAACCATACTAAAAGATTAAATCCAACCATTAACTAGTCTATAATCATCATTCTATGGACCATGGTCAACACATTTGTGTGAACCATAAATAAAAAGTACATTTTTAATATATTAAAGTACATTATTTATATACATAAAAATACATTATTTGAATGTACATGATTTTTTATATATTATCAAATAATGTGAACATTGAGTTATAAAATTGTGAACATAGAGCTATGAAATTGCGAACATGGAGTTATGAACTTGTGAATATGGAATTATGAATTGTGAATATAGAGTTATAAAATTGTGCACATGGAGTTATGAAAATGTAAACATGAAGTTATGATTATGAATATGGAGTTATGAAATTGTGAACATAGACCCGAGTCCATGGCATAACAACTGAGATATATTATTTATATAGCACCAAGGCCACTTGGCATCTCTCCAACTGAAGCAATAGCTTCTTGAATTTGGATCTATTTATATATTTGTAGCCTATGAAGAGTCTTTATAGCCCTTTATCATCCAATTTAATCCAATCATTTGTTCATTGTCTAAATTAATATAATTACCATCGATATCCAATTTTGTGATGACTTTGGCCAATTAAAACCATCGCTAATAAGTGTAAAAAAAAAACCATTGTTAATAAGTAAATTTAAAAAAAAAAAAGCTGAATAATGAAAATTATTGCGTGGACTGTGGTTCACACAGTTGTGTAGACCACGGTCCAAAACAACGTCGTTGTGATGTAAAAAAAATTCTTTGCTCCGTGCGCATGTTAGAATAATGAACATTTTGGGATAAGATAATGTATTTTATGAGTTAGAATAATGTACTTTGTGTGTTAGAATAATGTATTTCATGTGTTAGAATAATACATTTTTTTGATAAAATAATGTATTTTATGAGTTAGAATAATGTATAATGTACTTTATGTGTTAGAATAATATATTTTATGAGTTCGAATAATGTATAATGTACTTTATGCGCTAGAAAAATAAAATTTCTAGGGTAAGATAATGTATTTTATGAGTTATAATAATGTAGAGTTATTTCCCAAAATGGCCCCTCGACTGTTGCTAATTCTCAATTTTGCATTTTGACTTTCAATTGCACTAAATGTGGTCCTTAGACTTTCAAAAACTCACCTAATTTAGTCTTCCGTTAGATATTCCATTTATTCAGCATTAAAATGGAGAGTATTTTGGTCTGTTCACCTATTTTGTGCCTAATACGCTCAACAATGGTCGATGGACCATTTTGGGAAAAAAATATTTTATTTATTTCATTTTTATTTATTTTCATTTTTTTAGAATTATCAAATTAGAATTTCTGTAGATTTTTCTCACAAAAAAATAGAGACCATTTTGGAAAAAACTCTTTTATTTATTTTATTTTTGTTTGTTTTCATTTTTGTTTTTAGACTCTATCAAATTATAATTTTTGTAAATTTTTTTTCTTACAAATATAAATTTTTAAAATCCTACACTCCAACCCCAAAATTTTAAACTTTTTTTTTTTTTACAGATTTTTTCCCTCTGTCAAAGCGTACAAATTTTTCCTCTATCATATCAAGTTTTAAAATACATCTCGTAACTTTCATAAATAATCATATCACTACCACAAAAACCACTTTTAACGTTGATTATTTTGGACATACGATGTCATTTATTATCCAAAGTAATCCTGACCGATGTAATAAATAAATGATATGACATCGATTTTATAAAACTGACGTCGTGTAATATTTTTAAGTTTTTAAAAAAGTACATACCACGTCAGCTTTTAGCAAAAAATTAATGTCGTAAATATATATTAAATATAAAAGATACCACGTTAGTTATTAAACAAACATACATGGTATGTTATTTAAATAATAATAATAATAAAAATATACGACGTTGATTTTTAGACAAACTGATGTTGTATATATTTTAATTTTTTTCCTCTATCCTATAAGTTTTACAATATGTTTCGTAACTTTCATAAATACTCATAGGAGAGAAATAAGAACCAATCTCAGTCTTACATCTGTAAAAATTCGACGAACACAATTACAAGTTCTTGTTATTTTGAAATTTGTTTGCATTTTATATATGAATATTAATAAATTTAAATTTGAAAGTGAAACTTTTTAATCAAGGTACATAAAAAAAGTTATTTTCAACGATAGAAATAATATTTATTGTGATACATATAGTGATTGATTGTCTATTGAATAGTATGATTGTTTTTAGATATATACGAACATAAAAATATACAAATAAAAAAGAATATAAGTATTTATGAAAGTTATGATGAAATGTATTGTAAAACTTGATAGAGATAGAGGAAAATTTGATATGTTTAGAAAGAGAAAAAAATTTGTAGATAAGGTTGAAAATTATGGGATTGAAGTGTGAGATTTTAACTATTTATATTTGTGAGAAAAAATATACAAAAATTTAAATTTGATAGAGTATAAAAAAAATAAAAATAAGCAAAAATAAATAAATAAATAAATAAATAAATAAATAAATAAAAGAGTGTTTTTTTTTTTTTCTAAAATGATCCATTTTTTTTGAGCAAAAAATCTATAGGAATTCTAATTTGATAGAGTATAAAAACAAAAATGAAATAAATAAAATAGTTTTTTCTAAAAATGGTCGTCCCTCAACTACTGCTGAGTGTATTAGGCACAAAATAAGTGAACGGGCCAAAATGCCCTCCATTTTAACGTTGGGTAAACAAAATATCTGACAGAGGACTGAATTGGTGAGTTAGTTTTTGATGAGTACTAGGAGTCCTACTCCCTTCCATGTGGTAGTGTAAACCGAGTGCCACTAGACCACAAGATCTTTGGCATAATAATGTACTTTAATTTATGTGTTTAAATAAGTTATGAGTTATAATAATGTATTTTATACATTTTGGACCGTGATCTACACAGCTGTGTGGATCATAGTCCACGAAATAATGATTGGTTTTAATTCATGTTGCTTTATATTGTCTACATTTCTTTTCTTTTCTTTTTAAATAGAACTTTTACAAAAGAATAATATTATTTCCATGGCTTTGTTTTTTACAACAAAAGCAAAATCCACATCTTTAATCATCTCTCAAATCTATTATAGAAATCTAGCCTTTTTCGTTGTCCAACTTTACAAAATTACCAAAAGTGGTACCTAAAAGAACCAAGTTCTACAAATGCAATTCTTGAATCAAATGGATAAGCACAAGCACGGTTAGTGGACATGGCTGCATGGAGACAAGATTTGATGACCTTTCCTGCTGGTAATTAACACTCCCGTAACCATAAACCATTAGTTTAATACTTTAATTTGATTATGTCATGCTTAACCTACAGAAATTATCTAAAAATATATAAACTTTTGTCTTAAGCACAATGATCATCAAGCCCCCTTTTTGTCAATCATTGACGCATCTGCTTGAAGGAAATTTTACACATATAAAATGAATGAGTTGAAACGAAAAAGTTATTTGACGTTGGATTCATTCGTTCTTATTACGTGGATGCCAAAAACTTTGAAAGGAGAATTTGATCACTTTTTATATTTTGATTATAAAAACACATTTAATTCTATTTTTTGTCCTAGATTTATTGGTGGCAGTTCACTTTTAGTATTTCTTTTTCCGCACATTCCTTTTTTTATCCTAGTATTACTCTGGCATGACCAGTTTTGGTCATCCGTCAACAAAATCGTTAAAATGTCATTAAATATAATGACATTTTTTTTAATACAAAGTGGGTTGACCCGCTATATATATTTATGTTTAAAAATCATAATAGAAAACCTAAATGCCCTTGTATTTAACTGAATTTAAACGTTTTTTTTTTAATTTCATGTATATGTGATATTCAATTTTCCTAGTTATCTATCTGACTTAACTGTTTCATAAATAGTCTTATCGCAAACCCTAACCTTGTAGTCTCAAGCAAATGTCGATTCTTGCGCTCAGCTACCCCATTTTGGGAAGGTGTGTCAACACAAGAAGATTGATACAACATACCCATGTCACACATATAAGAGGCAAAGGGGAACGAGAAATATTCTTTAGCATTGTCGTTGCGTAATATTTTGACATGAACACCAAATTGAGTTTGAATTTCAGTACAAAAGCCACGAAACACATCAAACAGTTCAGAACGAGACTTCATTAAATATAACCATGTCATTCGAGAGAAATCGTCAACAAATGTAACAAAATACTTATAACCAAGTTTAGATGTCACAGAACACGAACCCCAAACATTAGAATGTACTAACTCAAACAAAGTAGACACACGTTTGCTAACTCTAGGACTCAAATGCAAACGACGGTGCTTAGAAAACTCACACGACTCACAATGTAAAAACGACAATCTTTGAAATTGTGGACACAATTTCTTCAATAATGGGAGGGAAGGATGCCCCAAAAGACAATGAACATCTACCAGAGTGACAACACCCGAACACGCAACCGACTTCAACCTCGTGGTGTCAAGAATGCAGAGACCCCCAGACTCACGCCCCTTACCAATAACCCTCTTCGTCATAAGATCCTAAAACAGACAATGATCAGGGAAGAACGTAACAGAACATTTTAAAGCACGGGTAAGATGGCTGACCGAAATCAAATTGAACGAGAAATTAGGGAGGTGTAAGACAGATTGTAAGGGGAGCGTGGAGATTGGCGTAATGGTACCCGACCCAAGGACATGGGAGGTGGATCCATCCGCTAAGGTGACAGGGGAACTATGTGGAGAAAAAGAAACGGAGGAAAATAAACTAGAATTACCTGTCATATGGTCTGTGGCGCCCGAGTCTATAACCAATTTGGAAGAGGATGAGAGAAGACAAGAGGTCGTGTTACCTGAGTCAGCAATAGTAGTGACTGAAGAGGATGAATACTTCAAAGAGGCTTGGTGTTCAGAAAACTTGGCAAACTCATCAGCAGAGACCATGATCGTCTTGGAAGACGCCTCAAGTGTAGATGCAACATTGGTAGAAGAATTTCTTCGATCCTTTTGCAACTTCTTACAGTCCCTCCTTATATGCCCAGGCTTCTGACAATAGTGACACACAATAGTGGAAGTACGCCCCTAGGAATATCCATTGTTCCCACTGTGAGGATGACCGGAAGTGTGCCCTTGGGAATTTCCACCATTCCCAGTGTGAGGATTACGACTAACAAGAGCACTACTAGGTGGGATGGGAACTTCGAGTATATTGGATTGCTCGGATCGAAGCAAGCGAGGGAAGACATCAGCTAGGGTAGGGATTTCAGAGTTACTAAGAATTGTGGACCTAGCTGTGTCAAACTCATAAGGAAGACCTGCCAAAAAACTCATAACCGCTAATTGTTCTCGTTGCTTTTGTTGCTTTTTAATGTCAGCAGAGAATGGCAAGAGCTTATTAAGTGCCTCATATGTTTTCTTAAATTCCATAAAGTTGGCAGTGAGAGACAAGTTGTGCTTCTCGACACGGTAAAAAGACTTGTAAACATCATACATACGAGTGATATTCCCCTTCCCAGAGTACAAGTATTCCAAATAATCCATCAAGTCTTTAACAGTAGAACAATGACTAATGAACCCAAGAATACCCTCATCTATAGAATTACGGATTTGTAAGAACAAACGTGCATCATCCCGCACCCAATTAGCATCTTCTTTTGTCTGAGTGAGGTGGTCTTTTCTATACAAACTAGTGAGATAAAGCGTAATGACTTGAGACCACTCTAAATAATTAGAATCATTAACCTTACAGTCCGTGATTTTGGAATTCACAGGAACAATATTAGTAACAACAATCGACTTATTTACAGCCATACCCACCTAAAAATGAGTCCAAACAGATCAGAAAATAGACAAAAAAGGAGACCAGAAGGCGAACGAGACAACCTGATTGAAGAACCGCAATAACCGAAGCAACACTGGTCAAACCAAGACCAGATCTGAGATCCCTAGAGCAAGGCGAGCTCGGAGACGTCGGCCGGGAAAATTTCCGGCGGCCAGAGGTGGCACACGTGCCTACGCGTGGGGAGGAGGGCGGCGGTTGCGGTAGCGCGTGAGGCCCACTCGCCGAGGTGATCGGCGTTGAACTTCACGGACAAGGTTGCCAACGATCCTTCCTGGACGGGAGGTGACGACACGGAGCGGAAAAATTTTTTTATCGTAAAAGCTCTAATACCATGTTCAAAGGTTTTAGGAGAATACCTTGATTGGCAGCTCTATGTCTCACATCCTTTTGAGGAGAGTACACCATCCTATATATATGAATTAAAGGACATATGGTATGGAAACAAGTTACTATATACCACTACCTCAAAACCCTAGCTTCTAAGTTTCCTAATATATATGCAGGATACCATATTTGCTGAATATACCTTATAACACAAACTATGGTAATGTAATTTTACCTTTTGCTCGCGTGGATATACAAATGACAACATATGAGAGAAAATAATTCTCCCAAGATCAATTCCCTTCTTAGTGCCAACTCAGTATAAAAATGCACTCATTTCCTTCGAAACTGAATAGTGATGTGCTGATAGAATCTAATTACTATTAGTTAGACGATGCCGGATGGCATCTTAGAGCTCAAATAAACACTGTAAATCACATCTAGTGGGTTGTTGATAGGCCGTAGTGAGTAAGTTCCACTAGTGATTGTTCTAGCAATTTGACCCTAACTGCGCTGTTGAGTTCCTCCATAGGCTTTGCTTCATGTTCACAAAATTCATTAATCGCTTCGAGGCTAAACTTGTACCACTTACCCTGGATGAATACTTTGTAATGTCTCAGACTAATAGGATCATTAACTGACTCTGTCGGATTGCAATAGAACTAACAAGTTAAGAGCCTGGAGTGAGGACCAACATTGTTGATAATAGACCAACATCTTGAGGTAGAGGTACAATATCACATGTTGAATTTAACTGTTTAATATCCGCACTCTTTTGAAAAATCAGCTCTCTTTGTAGCATTGATTCCCATTCACTTTCACCGTCCTAATTCAATAGAATTTGAAACAGACTTATAAACCAAATTCAACAAGGGATCAAACACATTAGCAGCTTCACATGCATGTAGCTGCAAAGAGTTTACCTATGATTGGATATGAGTGTATAGGAATAGACACATAAGTTTCAGTAGTAGACACAAGTTGAATAAGCTCAGTAAATTCAATAGAAACAAGGGAAGTACGAGCAACTGAAACATCAGAAATTTTGATAGTAGGCACAATTTCACTATTCATAGGCAAAGCATATGATTCAGGCATAGACACAGAAATAGATAATCCCTTTGAAGACTTAGGTTTTTCAAGAGAAAGATATATAATAGGGATTGGAACATTAGACTTGGATTTGAGGGTTTGCACTCGCTGTTGTGCCAACTCCTTTACATGAGCTTGGGCTTGCAAATGGGTTGTCTCCCTCACAATAGCCCTTTGCCCAGCGTACTACAAAATGGCTCCAACTATGTTTCCATCCTTCAACATAAGAATCTGGGCAGGATCGGCCTTTGTGTCTTCAACAATTTTCATTAAAGCCCTGACTTCCTCCATTGATACATGGTTTACGAATTTCGGGTAGTGCTCGAATAGGGTAACCACAAATTCCCCTATAAGAATTGGATCCATCTTTAATTTCTTCTTCGCAATCAAACTAACAAACATTTTTATGAGCTTAGTGGCTTCGTCTAGGGTATGATTCTTATTAAGCAATCTCATCATAATGAGTCTAGTTGAGCCTGCCATTAACAAGTGTAACTTGATAAGAGAAATAAATTTAGCCTTATTTTATGATTTGGGAGAGAAAGATGACGATTTTCTAGCTTTGGATAGAGGTACAGACTAATTTGGGAGAGAAAAGGTGAAGAGTTTTTCAACAATAATGTTTCTCTTCTCTATTAATGAGGTTGACACATATGATATGTATTGTGTATACATGCAGAAGATGTGACATTGTACAATATGGAGATTACGAGAGATAAGATGATAATGTTTATCTTCCAAAATGAGATGGGAATAAACACGGTAATCCAAGATTTAAGGAAAGATAATTGGGGTTTTTCAAAAATCAAATTTCTTAAGATAAGGAAGGAAGGTTTTAAAAAAATTATCATAGATCAGTTTGAGATTCATACAAAAAATATTCATAAATGTAATCTGATTAGTATGAAAGAAAATTAAACCTAACCTTTCAATTTATGAACTGACTCATGACTCCCTTCAACAGACTCCCAAAGCAGATTTGAGAGTTTCAAATCAATTTGCATCTAATGGCTTATTCAGGATGTCCACCAGTTCTTTCTATGTTTGAACATATTCCAGCTCAATTTCCTTGTCTTCAACTAATTCCCTTATAAAGTGGTGCCAGATGTCAATGTTCTTTGTCCTTGAATGTTGAACAAGATTCTTTGTCGCTTATGGCACTAATATTATCACAATACAATATGATAGGTGCCAAAGGCACTCATTTGATCAAATGCTATCCTTTGTGGTTGATTTATGGTCCTAATAAATGCTTGAATGTGATAATGTGTTGCAAAGCTCTATCATGTCTTTGATTTTGAACCATTATTCACTCCCTATTTTAGTTGTTTTTTATATTAACTGCCTAATTCTTAATAGTAAATTGATACTCTTTAATATATTTGGTGTCTACAGGTGCAACTGCCTAAAACGAGTAGCAAAGGAAGAATTTTGGAATGTTTTGGATCAATTTTGGAAGCAAAGGAAATTACCTAAGGAAGTAAAGGAAACAAGAATAAGATTTGGAAAAACTCACAGACCCCACGGCCGTGAGGCCTGCGCTGCCTATTATTTAAGTCGTGATTTTCTACAACTTTAAAGAGTTCCCAACCCTAGTTTGTTTTAGTCTATTTTTCCTCTTCTCTTTAGATTTCCCTAGCATAGTTTAGATTAGTTTTATGTTAGATTATTTAATTTCAAGCTTGGAATCACGGATTGGAGTTGGATTTGTTCACCATTATTAGTAAAGTTCTCTTTTTCCCTTTATTTACTTTATTTTCAGATTTCTTGCAAGATTTATGATGATTTATTATTGATTTCCTTTGTTTACTTTTATGATGTGTGAGTAGTTATGTTTGGATTAGGGTTCTATTGCTATTCTTGATGCTAGGTTTATGACTATTGCATAAAGGGGATAATTAATTAACCTAGGGTTTTTATATTTGAATTGGATTATAAATTCTTGTTATTGATAATTGATGCGTAGCTTTTATTGATTTGCTTTGGAGAGGTTTTTATTACAAAGAAAGTCGGATGAAAAACAAAGACTAACCAATTTCAAACCCAATTTTCCTACTATGAGAATATGAGTAATTTGGGGGCTTATAATGCTTGTGTGTTTCAAGGGTCAGGATTGATGCATCACGAAAGTGGGGCAATCATACTCTAATTCTTGTTTATTGATTACGATAGTAGCTTGAACTTGAATTCTTATGTGCATTGCCACAATTCCCTAGATTAATTGTTTTCCCCTAATTTTGAGATTGTTAGTGCATCAAGATAGCAAAACCCCTAATCTGGACCCATTCTTTTATCATATAGTTTATCTCTTATTTAATTTGCATCCTTTTATTTCCATTCCTTAATCTTAGTTTGCTTGGATTCTAGTAAATTCCAAGACTTTGGTGCCTAGAATTCTACATATCATACAAGTACGTGCCATAGTCTCAGCGGAACGACATTCACACCCTCTATTTACTATCACCGTTTTACTCATCAACTTTAGTGGTTTTCGAAGGAATTGAGCATAAGAGAAGGCATATGAGCAAGAACCGGAGCATCCAAGAAGAGGAAGAGGATGATGAAGAATATCCTACACCAACCAACCCGCCGCCATTCATGCTCGAGGTGCCATCACATGTGCCTCAAGTGCACAATTGGGAGAGCATGAGAGCTTTCCAATATCACTTCCACCAAGAACAAATGGCCATGTTGAGGGCCCATGGGTAGTCCATTGAGAGGCAATGCTGAGCTATAGAGGACCTTCAAAGCCAATTCATGCATCATTTTCATCCTTCGTCCCATGGTGGTAATAAGCCTTGAGAGAACCCAATAAGGAAAGACCAAGAAGAAAGAAGTAAGAAGAAGAAGAATAATAATAATAAAATTTGTGCTTTAAATTGTTGTTCCTTGGTTACTACTCTTGAACAATAGTTTCCCTGTGCATGGGATTCCACCCTTATCTTTGCTTTTGTTTTAATTTCGTTGCACTTTACATTTTGCACTTTAAATTCCTTGCAATTTTATTTCTTTAGACTTTTTGACATTTTGAGAAGGCTAGTTGGAAGGTTTTTTGTAGTTCATGTTCTAGATAGTTTATGTTTGATGTTCTTTGGTTCGTTGTTTGTTTTTATGTTGCATTTGAGTCAGGCTAAAGATGTTAGATGTGGCGCTCTTGGGAGGCACCCCAAGGATTATGACAAAAAAGAAAAAAAAAGTGAAAAAGGGAGAAAAAGAGAAAAATATTTTAGATAGTGGGGGTAGTTCTTCTACTCCATTGCACTTCTATCTATTGTACATATACCATTAACTTTGTTGTTATGAAGCTTTGATTGATGTGGCAAAGTCATTTGGGAAGCTACATTGCTAGAAAAAAGGGATGCTCTTCAAGGGTTGTAATCACTATCCCTTTTAATATTGTGCCTTGGTTTTCAATTCTAAAGTGTGGAAAACAATTTTTGCACACATTCCATTTATTCATCCATAAAGGGTTATGTTTTAAACACCCCAAATCCCGAAATACTTCTAAAGTGTGGAAAGGGACATGCTTTTGTCTAGACGTACCCATGCTCCTTTAATCCATCGAGTCCTCAAAGCAACATCGAGGACGATGTTTGGTTTAAAGTGTGGAAATGATGCACTTTTTGCTTTGCATGATTTTGATTGCTTAATTGGTCAAATGGCTTGATTGATGAGTCTGTTTGATGATGGAAAGTGTGTCATTGCTCATATTATCATGGAAGTGTGTTAATGATTTGCCTATACAGTTTTTATTCTTGGAATATCCTTTAGAAGTTATCTTTTTACACCAAGTGAAGTGCTTAAAACCAAGTACGTTTAAATTTTTGTGTACTTGCATGTTTTTCACCTCTTATTTCATTAGGACCTTAGTCAAGGATCTCTCAAAGTGGAGTGTGTATATCTCAATCTTGGAAAGATAATTGCAAGCGAAGCCTAGAAATGCACTAATCTTAGTAAGGCATGGGGCAAAATTAAAGGTGAGCCTTGGTGAGGAAAATCGAGAATCCCTTATCCCTAGTAAAAGGCAAGAGGGGTTGATATAGTGAAAGAAAAAAGGCTAAAAGAATGACCACTCCAAGAGGTAAGAAACGAGGTGAGCCATCCTGCTAAGATTTGGGGCAACCATTGCACCATCTTTGAAAAAGTGTAGTGATCTACGTAAAGTCAGTTGTCCCAATGTCGTTATCCTAGAATATGAGAAAATAAGAGAGGATGTGAGCTACACCCCTAGGATTCGGGCATTCATTGCACCGATCTTTGAAAAAGTATGGAGCTCCATGTGAAGTCGGGTGCCCGATGACGTTATCCTAGGGGGTTGAGAAGAAAGAGAGCCTTCTTAAGCCATTGGCGGGGAAATGCCCATGCCATACCCTCACTTTACGTTTTATGCTTTGGGCTTTGGCATTTTGGTTGGATGTTTTCATCGATGGGTGCACATCGTTCGCACTAGGTGGATCGGCTTGAAGGCCTTTGCAAAATAGGAAGTGAACCCAAATTGATTGCATGCTTGGCAAAGTGGTGTGAAGGGTGTGTCTCCCTAAGCTTGATTTGATCCATAGGGATTTTTTCGTCCTTTGTATATTCTTTGAGTTGCATATTATGACATTCTTCTTGATTAACCATTTGATTGATAGAGTTATCTTTGAAGTATCTTTGACACTTAAGTGATCTTGAATTGATTGAAAACTTGCTTGAGGACAAGCAAGAGTTAAAGTGTGGAAACTTGTGATAGGTGCAAAAGACACTCATTTAGTCTTTAAGGGGTTGTTTTGTGCTCAAATGCTATCCTTTGTGGTTGATTTATTGTCCTAAATGTTTGAATGTACTAATGTGTTGCAAAGATCTATCATGTCTTGCACTTTAGTGGTTTTGGAAGGAATTGAGCATAAAGAAAGGCATATGGGCAAGAACTGAAGCATCCAAGGAAGAAGTACTAATAAATGTCAAAAGATGCTTAATTTAGAGGTTCATTTTGCATGAATTTTGTATTCTTTGAGCACTAGATGATTGATAAATGAAGTAATTTTGGGAAAAACGCACTTTGGTGATTGCGTATGTCTAGTAAGAGATATATTGCTATAATTTGCAGGATCTCATGGCTAAACGGAAGATTTGGAGCAAAATTGCGAAGAAAGGGAAAAGGCACAAATCACACACGTGTCACTAGTGCGATCTTGGGCGTGATTACACTTTGGTTCCAAATCACACTGTTGTCACTAGCGTGATCCTTGGCGTGATCATGTTTTGAATCCAAATCATGTTGCTGTCACTCAGCGTGACACCAGTGTGATTGTGTAGTAATTCCAAATCACGCCGACGTCATGCGTGTGAATCTAAATCACGCCGCGACGACTTTGAGCAAGATGGCGAGATGCAACCTTATAAATTGAATGAAGGTGCTGAATTTGGAGGAGGGTTTTAGATTTTTCTTCCATTCCCAACCTAGTCACTTCAATGTAACTTCATTTTAGAGAGAGAAAGAACCCTAGAGAGTGTAGATTAGCAAGAAACCTTCTTGATCTTGAAGTATCACTTCAAAGCTTGTAAGAATTGGATGCAATTTGGAGATTGAAGTTGGTAATCTTCCTCGATTTTATCTTCTTTTACAATTTTGAGATTACTCTTTAATTGCTCTTGTTGCTAGCTTGATTCTTTTAAGTTGCATTTTCCAAATTGATAATGAGGAGTGACTTGGTTAGTTATCTTGGGATTGGGGGTGATTAACTTGTGAATATGCATTTGTGATTCAATTTGTTGTAGAAGCCAGGGTTGCGTGTCTTTGCGGTCCAAGGACTCTTGTTGTGAACATAGTTTTGTATGATCCTTGCCTTGTTGATGGCCACAACAAGTGAGGATGTTGAGAGAGAGAAGTGGGCAAGAGATTGACATTTCTTGGAGTCTTGTGTGTTGAATTTCCCTATCCTTCGATTCGAGAGGGCAAGGCCCGGAAGGAAGCATAGGCAAGTTGTTCGATAAAATGCCTTAGCCAATTGCTTTGGTCTAAGTGGCCAAGCACGTAATGGCTTAGTAATTGCTAGGTGGCTCCCAAGAGTTAGACTACAAATGGCACATTCCGAGTCCACCATAGTTGCCCGAATGTATAGGATCAAGAACCTCACTATATATAATTCCCCATGTTACTTGTATTTCTGATCTTTAGCTTGAATTGTACTTGATCTTCCACCCCCAATTGTGAATATGCTTTCTTACTCCGTAATCGTCTCTTGATAACACTCGTTCTGAGATTGCACCGTACAGTACTCACTCTAAGTTGTCTTCCTTTGAGAACGACCCTCGGGGAGTAAATCTCCGTTTACACCACCTTCCACCACACCATTTAAACTCACAACGAAAATGCTACGCCTAGCATGAAAAGTTTGTCTGGTTTAGACAGAGGAAAAAAAGTATACAGAGAATATTGAAAAGTTCGGGGTTGGAGAGTTGGATTTCATCTATTTATATTAATGAAATAAAACTCTACAAAAATCCTATTCTGACAGAGTCTATGAAAGTTAATAACTTTTTTAATACCAGTTGACTTTTAACGACTCTAAGTCTGAATCGAATACCAATATACTTTTAAAGAGTTTTGAAAAGTCTGGATTCAATACCGATAGACTTTTAAAGAGTTTTTAAAAGTCTAAATTGAATACAACAAACTTTTAAAGTCGCTAATAAAAATATTTAAAAATTTATAAAAGTCATGATTGAATACACCCCCTAACATTCCGTGAACTAAATCACCACTAAATGCTCACGACCATATCTGTTGTATTTTATTCCCCGTTTCTTCAATTCTGGGTTACTTAGCTAGGAAGGAGTATATGAGTGTGGTGTATTTATGTGCATAGAAAATTATTTTGCTTCATGTAATTGTCCAAATATAGAAAGTTATCTCCTTTTTTTTTTCCTTTATTTTAACTTTTCGCTTTCCTTTCATTTCTTGGCTTCTTGCAAGCTCCACCAAACTGGCTCCCAGCCTCCCAATTTTCATTTTTAGTTCAAATCCAAATAAAAAGCAAAAGTTTGTAAGTGGTTATTGCTTTTAATTTAAGAATATTAAGACCTCGTTTTATTTAACATTAAGAATTAATAATTGTAATAGTACGTATAATCGAAACCCCTGCATTTTACCAAGATTTAATTTGACTATGGGAAGTGGAAACCTTCTAAAATACTGTCATATAACTCATATAGTAATAAGATGCCTTAATACCTATTTGGTCTGTTTGATATTCGAAATCTAATGGTGTTTAACTATATTTATACACTAAAAAACAAATTATGATAAAAGGTTTACACCAATCCCACTCAAATTGATCACGATGTTGACTTGGTAATCACATGATTATAAATTTAACACTTGATTTGAGTCGTTCAGCTATAGGCAACCTAAGTTAGTTACTTCTTTGATGGTCTTTTGCCGGTTAGGGGTTTACCCAGTGCATTGTGGCTGTGAATTTTCCTTAGTCAGCTTCAAATAAATTAATAAATTAATATATATATATATATATATATATATATATATATATATATATATATATATATATATATATAGAGGAAGGGGTTCGGGTGAGATAGAAGCTCCATGTGAAAAGTGAGATAGAATCTCAGCCGTAGATCCAAAAAAATTTGCCACTTACGAACTTCAAGAATGTGCACTGGAAGAAGGGAAAATGTGCACTAGAAGGCAAAAAATGGGCACTGGATGCACAAAGATGTGAAACAATTATTGAAAAATTAAATTTAATATAGGATCATCATCACAAATCATAAACGACCATAAATAATAAAAAAAAACAAACAATATTCAACTCAAATTAGTAATTAGTGGTCATGATTAACTGATCTTTTAAAAAATGTTTGTCATCTACAATTAAAAAAAAA
>CP025647.1:14056028-14084235 GCA_003576665.1 Ipomoea trifida | reverse complement strand
TAAACATAAAAATTCTAAAGGACACTCAATTGCGCCTAAAAGTGTTGTAAACATTTTTATCAGGTTATAAATTGTTGACATGACACCCATACATAGCTTTAATTTGTTAACATGACATCCATGTGATAAATTCATCTAGACAAATAATATCCACTCCGTAATAAATGTTTAAAATTAAACATTTAAAAAAAGTTGAAAGTAGTATAGGGGCTGCCTTTAAAATTATTATTTTTCAAATAGTAGCTATTTGTTAAAAATTGACATAAATTTAACATTTTTTTTTAAACACTAGTTTAGGTGGAGCTCGACAATAATTTGGATGGTGTTGAAATGAATCCAGGTTATTCTATACGAGGAAATAAATTCCGTATATTTATATGATTAAATAAAAATATATAATTTGTAAATAAAAAAATGAGTATGATGAACTGTATCTATGAAGTTGGGAAACTCTAACTGAAAATGCTTATTAGAATCTTTATTCCATATTGGAAAAGTATGTAAAGTTTGACTTATAAAATATATTTACACTTTTGGAAGTTGTAAAATATGTTTTGTTAAATTTGAAATAAATTTATCTATATACACTTATAATAAGAGGCAGCAATGGTAGACCCTTAACTGGAACTAAAAGAATGTTGGTGTAATAGTCTGTTATAACATATTGTGCTTTGTGTTCTTGTGCAACCTCCAATTAAATTCCTAATATATCCTAATCTTTTATAATTTTACCAAATTTTTCCGTTAAATATAACGGAAGTTTAACATTAAATTCTTTAGGCAATTTATTTCTTTATTGCAGTTTTCAAACAAATTGGCAATATTCTATAATACAATTCTGTATAGATTCCTAACTTAAAATTAGAATATTGAAGTCTTAATAAGATTCTATAATACAATTTTGTATAGATTCCTAACTAAACAATTATTCTACCCAAAACAACGGTATATAAACCCATCCCCTACTCACTGTTATTCATCCAAAACTGTACTAAACCTAACATATTCTGTAACACACCATCTACTTGGCATTCTATAGGTATGATTGTCAAAATATTATCATGGTAATTCTATTATTTGAATTTGTACTCATAATGATTATTACAGTTTTAAAAAAATCAATGGTATACTCATTAATTAGTATAACTTCAATGTCGTTATGTAAATATATCTATTGTATAATCTGTTTATCTATACTTGTATCCTTGTATGTAATGTTGTGGTTCTCATTATATTCCTCTATAATCTACACATTTTAGTTGCTCATAACTCCCTAATCTATAGTTTTTTAATTTATGTTGTGGTTCCCATTATATTATTTCATAACATCCTTTATGAACATATTTTCCATGACACAGGGATATTAGTAATGACAAATGCAGTAAAGTTAATTGATATTGATACACAAACTATGGGCTGGAGTTGTACAGTTCATGTCATTAAGAAAAACAAACCAAAAAACGCTATTGGAACGCCTGAGAAATAGTATATGCTCATCGTCCTTGAGGATGAAACAGTAAGTAAATAGTAAAAACTTTCTCCCTTTTATTATTATTATTATTGTTGTTGTTGTTGTTGTTGTTGTTGTTGTTGTTGTTATTATTATTATTATCATCATCATTATTAGTATTATTATTATTATGAAGATGCTCTGATCTCATTCACCACCAACATCATTGTAAATGTTATATCTAAATGCAAGGAACTCGGGTTCAATCAATAGTGTTTGATAATGGCATTAGAATGTATGATATCGCTTTAATTTACAACCCAACAAATGGTACATCATCTCAAATGTCATTGTCAAACATGTCCGGACGAATTATAAAGTACTTGATCACAAATACAATTACACATGGATTTTAAATGGTCGGACCGGTGTCCAAACAAGTGACAATGATGACACGCCATTTGCTCCATGTAAGTAATTTATTTGTTTCTACTTATTTTAGTTGCAATTTAGCTATTTACAATTTCGTTATGTTTTATTAAAATATATAAGCATAGAGACTATTTCTTTGATTTTTATTAATTTAGCATTTTTTTCCCTCTCATTATTATATGACTACTTTAACTAATTAAGAAACACTAATTTAAAAATACGCATTGGGCTTTGGTTTAATCGTGCAACGCGCGTGTGATAACTAGTCAATTAGAGAAGAGTGAAATGAAGAGAAAGATTGTCATATTTCCGTTTAAGAGAAAGGTCATTTTGTTGCTAGAGCGTGCTGTTAATATCTTTTTCTCTGCTACGTTGTTGTCTGTTCTCTTTAGAATTAATTCTAATTTGTTATATAGTTAATAGTGATTAATTTTAATTTAATTAATAATTAATTTTATAACTTTAGAGTGTGCAGTGTTCTGTTCTCAATTTAAATTCCAGTTTAGAGCGTTATAATATGATTTTAAATTTGATATTAATGTCATTGTTTAATTCGGACTATCAAATATCTCTGTTCACCTCTAAATATGAGGAATAGTTTAGCAGTATTCAACCATTATTATTATTATTATTTTTTATGTAAGAAATTTTCATGTGTCCGACAAAATCTATTCCGTCTTTATTCCGATATGATCTTTATTATTACTTTTCCTGATATGTCGTAAAGTTAATAGACAAATTCGTCACATGTTATTTTGACTCACCAACCTGCCCATCCAACCAGCAAAGGATATATGGTAGTAACAGGAAATAGTTTAGCATAACATGAAGATGTGTCGGCGTGTATAAATGAATAACGAACAATATATTACTATTCTTCTCAAAATAAAAAACAATATATTACTATTTATATACATGAAACATTATTTTCGTTGTATAATTATTATATTATAAAGAAAAGTTTTCAAAAACAAATTTATAAAGAAAATATATTATTCACCTCGATCTTATGGAACAAGTTTTTGATTGTTTCTTAATTCTTACTCATCTTCTCCTTGTGGAGAGTGTGCTACAAAAATTAATTAAATATCATATATACTAGAGATCCCTACGATTACTATTGATATGAGATACGTATATTTGTCATTAATTCAAACTAATCGTAGAAGACAAGGAAAAGAACCTGTGTTGTTGGTTTTACAATCGCGAGATAGCCGTACGGAAAGTCAACAGTACTATAAAACAAGAATATTAATGAAGTAAAAGCACAAGAACAATTGGACTACAGAGTAATTGTACTTGCATTAAATCATAATTTTTTACAACGAGGCTTTGGTATTTATACAAGATTAATGAGCCTTGAAAAGGAAAGAGAGAAGAAACTAACAAATTCTACATTAAGAAATCTACTTAAATCGCCCAAAACACCGTAAATACTACCTAATACGAATTAGAAAAGAATCCTGCCAAATTCGCGAAGATTCCTCGTGAATCCACGATTTGCCGCCTCTAAGTGTCACACCGAGCACAGCTGCTCGGGCATTCGTACCCGGCCCATCTATTGGAAAAGGGTAGTCAGTCTGCAGGCTCTAGATACTGGGGGATCTCCAGGCTAGGTACCCTAGTTTGGAGTATCCATCACTAATCCCTCACTTTCCTGAGCTCTTGTAGAGCAACGACTCGGGAAAGTAAACAAACAGGTAATCTTCCTACTTCCGCACTACCTGCCGAATGGGTAGTCTTCGTCTTGCCAATCTTGCAATGTAGCTATGTATGAATCTGCACCTAGTCAGGTTAAGACAATGGCCATAACCTTTTACCTTCCCCAGTTGGTTTGATTTTCCCGACTTGTTCCGCGAAGGTCGCTACCCATGCGACATAATTATTGTGCCTCTTCGATTCCCACCGATTACCTTTTCAAAAAATAATCGTCCTATCTGTTAGACGTTATGTTCGCCTTCCCACCGTTTGATGCGCTCCACGTGTCACCATCTAGAAACACCCCCTCCCTAAAAATACTCCTCTAATATTCTCACCCCCCTCTTCTTTCCGTTTTCTACTCTCCCTCTCCCGCGCACCCCCATTTCTCCTCTGTGTTTTCCGACCATCTCTTTTCCTTCGTCTAACCTTCCAATCGTCTCTATTGATCAGTTTCCGGCTATCCACAACCACTCCAACTGTCGTCTTCCCTCTACTTCCGAAAGGTCAACCCATTTCGTTCTTTTAATCTTCTTTTTCTTGAAATGTATTTCTCTTAAACTTCATCCCTGTTATCTTCCCGCCATCAAGGTGTCACTATCAATCCTCCGGCCTCTTATTCTCGGACAGCGGCGGTCGCTCATGCCACCTCCTTAGCCCTGGTCTAACTGGTGATTAATAGAGATCTAGGTTTCTTCAAGGACATTAAGTGGTTGGCGAGCCACCACTTGATAAGTGCCAAAGACACTCATTTATAAGGGTCTTTATGGGGTTGTTTAGCACTTAATTGTTATTATTTTTCGTTGATTCATGGTCTAATATGCTTGAAAGTGCTAATGTCTTGCAAAGCTCTATCATATCTAGCACGCTAGTGTTTGTGAAGGGATTTGAGCTTAAAGGAAGGAATATGGGCATGAACCAGAGTATCCAAAGAAGAAGTACAAAGTGGAGGCACTCAATGAAGCATCCACGATCGTGGAGTGCTTGTGGTGTGAGAATAGAATACATCCACAAGGCAATCCACGATCGTCAATTAGAATCACGCTCGCCGACTACTCCACCTAGCGGCGAAAACCCAGGAAGCCAGCCGACGGATGATCAACAATCCTCAGAGGGTGGGTTCATTGCTATTCATTACCTATCGGTCGTGTGCGGTTTCCGCATCCCCATCTTCCCTTTTTTCTCCCAACTTCTCAATTGAAACAAATTAATGCCCAGCCAGCTGGTGGCAAATTCCTACCGCCTAATTGTCAACTTCCTCATCTCCTCCACCATCTTGAGAGGGAGGCTTCTCTACCACTCTTCCACCAACTCTTCTGATTAACAGCAGTCGGGTCAGTCGCTCCCAAGTACGTACAAATTTGTGTTCCTAATGTTCGTAAATTCCTAGATAAGCTATAGTCCTCCCACAAAGGTTGGAAGGAAGAGTTCATCTTTATTCGTCCAGCTGCTCCATACCAGGCCTATGATTTTCTGGGCAGCATCTTGTTATCATTTACAGAAGAGGTCGGTGTGCCCTGCGGACCTAGAATAGCTGGCCAAGATTCTGGTGGAGGGGGGATCTCATCTCTACCGGCTGGTGGTTCTAAATACGTGCAATCTAAAGGAGTAAAGGGCAAACATTTTGCCCGCAGGCGAAGCAAACATAGGTTTGCCTATCAATTATTCTGATTGCATGCTTCTCTTTTCTTTCCTGCATTTTTAACTACTCGCTCCATGATTTCAAGGAATAACGACACCAAGAACTCGCCCACCACTCACCCAGTCGCAACATCGTGGCCACTACGAGCAACGCCATTGACCTCTCTTCAGGTGATAACCAACCATGCTCAACTACTGCAATGGCCGACCACAAAGCTCTCCTACGAGGCCAATGAGAAGCCTGCCTAATCGCCGCTGAGAACGACAAATGCATGGCGACTGCAAGCTCCAAACCACCCCAAGCCATACGCACTTCGGTCATACTCATCGGTCAGGGAAGAAACTCCTAGGCAACACTGAGATCAAACCTCCGACTACCAAGAGAATACTGGTCGGTCTGGAGGCTAATGAAGGCAATGCCATCCACAAGGGTAAATACCCTATAACTGAATGGCTGGACAAGGTGGTCTACCTAGGGACCTACACTCCATCGAGGGGCTATATGCTGACGACCTGCTCCGAGGAGTCGCGAACAGCACCTATCGGGTATCCTTTACTTTCTAAATTGATTGTCTTTGCCTCAATGCTTAGCTTATTTTGCTCACGTTTTACTTTGTTTCTCCAACAGTCTTTGATGGCCTAGCTCGCACTCTACCACCGCCAAAAGGCTATCCTCTCTGAGATGGAAGTCATGCATGTTACTCGACCCGATCATGGCAAGTAGATGGAGGAAATGAAATTTAAATTTGACTAATCAACCTATGCCTTAGAAGCGGAACAAAGGCGGAATGAACAACTGGTGGTGGAGTTGCAAATTGCTCACTGGTGGTACTGACAGCCTACAAGGAGTCACAACAGTTGAGGTGGGATGCCAAGGAATACGCCAGGCGTGCACGGAGTGCATTAACAACATCCTTAAGGAAATCTACACCAGCTTGGCTGCTCACTTTGCCGATTTCAGCCCTCATTGCTATGGACTCCTAGTCGTCCTAGATGAGCCCAATAGCTCCCAGCTACCCACGTACCTGATGAGGGGGATGCGGTCCTGGACCAACAGGCCGTAGGACAAGACAATGGCTAACAGATCCCCCTGGATACCAAGTAAGACTTGGCTGCCAATCGCCAAACTCAAACTGGAGCATAAAGGATGTCATATGGGCTTGAAGTGAAGCATCCGGAATGAAGTGCAATGAAGATACGCGTCCATGAAGTGTCTACGATCGTGGATGGGTCTTGGATTTGGAATAGAAAGTTCCACTACCCAATCCACGTTCGTGGAGCGGGATTTGTCACGAGAGAACATCGCGTACGCTAAGGCATATGTGTGATCGTACACCGCCCAGGAAATTCAGTTTATAAATACTCCTTGGCGGGATGAAATCATACAACTTAGATTAGATTTTATCTTTCATTTCCAGAGCTTTAGAGTAGATATTTCTCTCTCTAGATTAGGTTAGATTCAACTAGCTACATTCATATTCTTCAATTTCAAGTGTAAGAAGAGATCTAGATTGGAGGAGAATTGACAACTCTCCTTGATTGTGAAGATCTTCCAATTCCTTCCAATTTGTGTATTTGAAGATTGCAATTGTGGATTCAAGTTTGGTATTCACTTCTTACTTCATCTCCATTTCATCTTCCATATTTTCTAGACTTAATTTCTTGCAATTGAGTTTTAATTACATGATGAATTGTCGCTAGAATTCCTAGGAGTTGGATTTGATGATCTAGAGATTATGCATGCTTGATCTCTCAATGTTGAAGAAATGAGATTCTTGCAATTGTGTCTTAAATGCTTTTGTGTGGATGATGTTGAGTATTGATAATTTGCTCATGTATGACCATGATGATGGCGTAGTATGAGATAGTGGAGTTAACGATATGTCATGACTTCATGTAGTTTTTTTCATTTACATTCCTGCACTACGATCCGAGAGGGCTAGGTCCAGAAAGAGTGCTAGACCAAGTGTTTGATAGAATGCCTTAGCCGATTGAGGACGTAAGAGTCTAAGTCCTACGCGACTTAGTGATGGTGCCTTTGTCTCCCTTAAGTCTAGACATGATTTGCATTACATCAAGTTTACCATGCATAGCTTAATGCATTCATAAGCTCAAGTTATTGAATCTAACTCCCCGCTTTACTTGCTTTGTTAATTGCTTTCATTACTTTCGTGCTTTCTTTATACAATTGCTCTCTTTCCTTTCCATGCTTACACATGTTCTCCTTGCACCTAGCTATCTCTTGTTGAAACTCTCCCTTTGAAAGCATTGCACTTGATTGACTGCAATTTTTCATCCTTTGAGAACGACATTCAGGAGAATCTTCATTCTACACCCATATTTTCCATCCACCGCTAACTACACCTAGTCAGCATCCTCTATGCCTACGAGTTTATTAGCACTCTGAATAGCCTGAGCATAAGTCCGAGGATTCTCATCACGCATCTTACTATACTGCATGCCTGCGTGCAAAGATTCTATAAAGAAGGCCAAGGCTGTCTTGTCATCACATCCTCCTTCTACCGCCTAGACCTCCTTCTGCTAGTGTGCCAAATAACTTCGCAAGCTTTCCCCCTCATCTTGACGTATCCAGGCCAAGTCAAAAAATTGCTTATTGGGTTTCATACTGCTTGCGCAATGTGTCAAAAACCGTGGCAAACCCGAAAACCACCTCTACGTAGGGCTAGTAAGCGTAGGAAAAAATGCTCGCCAGATCAATGGGTTCGTAGCACTGATCACCTGCATCTTGGCCTGATAACTAATCGTGTAATCGCATGGGTCCCCGGAACCATCGTATGTAGAGTGCTTAGGCAGCTTAAATTCTGGAGGGGCATTGTAATCTAATATCTCTACCGTGAAGGGAGAAGCTACTAGAAAGGGCTTAGCAGTCTGTCTTTCCCTCTCCTCTACCTTCCGTCGCAAATCTCTCATTTCCTTTACTAGGTCCGCAACGCCGGGCTGGGCGCGCGCTCTCCTAATTGGTGTCTCCCCACTACTCTCCAATTCGCCGCCCACAACCTCCTGGTCACGCTGTTAGGCCATGCGTTTGCGCAAATTGTCATGCCTAAAATCTGTGACAGAGTACTCCCTAACCCCTCTTCCTGGTCGGGTGGGTGAGCGATGTCTATCTCGACCGCCCAATTGATCGCTAACTGATTGGATGAGAGATGTAGGTCCAAGTCGTGAGTGGACTAGTCGAATCGACCTGGTCCAACTAGGAGCATTGCCCTCCGAGCACATGGAATGATCATTAGTCTACAAGGCAGTAAGCCTATTTCGCTCAAGTGGGGCTGATTGATTAGGTACATTCTGTCCGACTGGCACGGGTAAAACGCCTAATCTTCTAAACGGTTCTATTACCTAGGCGACGACATCGGCCAAAACTGGTTTAGGGGGTGCCTAAGGATTTGGCGCTACAACCGGTACCTCAATCGGTGGAACTTTGTGCTTCCCCATGCGAGCTACCAATCGCTCTGTAGAATTAGGGTGGCTTAGTTGCGCACACAGATTAGCAAACCCTCAGCTCAACTGTTTGTGCAAATCTTGGGCAGAACCACGGTGAGCCTCTGCGGGGGCGGTAGCTGCATTGTTAGTTGTTGGTGTTCTTGGCGTTTCCTGAACTGCGACTCCATTGTGTTTGCGCCATGTAGCGAGGTTGAAAACGGACTTCTAATATCTGTCCCCCGTTGACGGCCGCGAGGTAGCCATACAGCGGGCCAACACTGCCGTAAAACAAGAGAATTAATGAAGTAAAGACACAAGAAGAATTGGACAAGGTAATTGTACTTGCATTAAAATCAGAACCCTTTACAAAGTGACCTAGAGAGTATTTATACAAGATTAATGAACTTTGGAAAGGAAAGAGAGAAAAAATTAACAAATTTGACTTTAAGAAAGCTACTTAAAATGCACAAACCGTCATAAATACTGCCTAATATGAATTAGAAATTAATCCCGCCAAATCCGTCAAGATTCCTAGCGAATCCACTATTCACCGCATCTAGGTGTGTATATATATATGAGGAAATTATAGTAATAATTAATAATTAATACGAAACCCAAAATACAATCTTACCTTTCAAGAGGTAATTATATTATCTTAGGTTTTCTCACACTTTGTGAAGCAGATGGCCCTTTAAACATTCTCAACTTTTAACTATTTTATTTAGTTTGGTTCTATTGTACACTGTTACAATTTATGTTTTGCACTTTTAGTGAGAAACTTAAAAAATGCACAATTTGAATGCAACAACGAATCTTAGAAACTCGACATGTGTACAGTAGAAATTAAATTTTAAAAGCTGAAAAGTTTAAGTTCTTATGTATCATGTATGCACTAGAAGCATAGTACACTTGTGATTTCATGCTCGCTCGGGCACATGCACATGCATTATTCACATTAATCTCATTTGTCCATTTAGGTTGGTTAAACAAGGCAAATTAAGTTAAAATCGTTGTAATTAAAATTGTGCATTAATTTAAAAACGTTTAAGGAGACTCGGAATCTTTAATAATGTGTGTACATTACGGAAAGAGTGATTTCCATTTTTGGTCCTACTATTATTGGGGCATTGCCAATTTTAGTCTGATTCATTAATTTTTGCCAAATTGCGGCCAGTCTTATTTAGTCATTGCCACTTTTAGTCCACCGTTAAAATTTTCGTCAAATGACCGTCCAAAATAAGGGTGTTTTTTGTCTTTTCATGCTTTGGTCATCTCTTTGACCCTTTGCAATGGTTTTCCTTATTTTCATCCAATGAAGAGGTCCGACGAAAGTATGTTAGCCACATTACAAAGTCATATGGCTTTCGTCGGACCTCTTTATTGGATGAAAATGTGTAAGGAAAACCACTGCAAATGGTAAAGGAGATAATCAAACCATGAAAATATCAAAATATCCCTGTTTTGAACGGTTATTTGACAAAAATTTTAACGGTGGACTAAAAGTGACAATGACTAAATAAGATTGGCCGCAATATGGCAAAAATTATTGTGGTGGACTAAAATTGGCAATACCCTAATAACAGTAGGACCAAAAATGAAAATGACTCTTACGGAAATGCAAAGGTGTTTTTCCCTCAATTTCCAATTCTTGATAACCCAAATTAGTAAATGAGATTAATTCCAACATTTTGAATGGGACATGTGCTCCGATATATACTTCAACCCTACTCTATTATATTCCTTTTAACTTTAGTTACGTAAAAAAATCTTTGATTGAATGATGGAGAAATGTAGTGTTGACTAAGGCAATGAAATTGAGAGGGACTCCATATAACATTCCCAGATCAGATCAATGGACAGAAATCTTATATGATGATGATGACGACCACCTAGCCAACGAACCCAACAGGGGAGATTAGTGGAGGCTGATTTCATCGTACTTTATTCGGTAAAAAAAGGCTTCTAGACTATATATATTGTTTTGAGAATATAAAACACTTCTTTTGGATTGCATAAGCGTCCTTACGTACACTTCGTTGTTTAGCAGCTAAGTAACTAATAATAAACCCATGCTAATTTATTTCATTAAAAAGATTTCTGACTCGATCCAGACCATCGAACTAATCAAAAAGCATAATGAATATTCATTTCTAAATTAATGCAATTATCTTAATTACAATCTAAATAACAGGAAGGCAAAAAACGAGATACTAAACACAAGAAAATAGTAATAATAAGTTTTTAAAATATATACTCCGTATAAGACACGATCGAAATACAAAAGAATGCTTAAATTAAAAACAAGAAACAATAATAATGGCAGAAAAGAAAAGAAAGAAAAATTTACGTCGTGCCTAAGTCCATGGAGTGAAATTATTCTTTTATTAATGGGTCACACTTGTGTGAGACCGTCTCACGGATCCTTATTCGTGAGACGGGTCGGGTTGGGTCGAAGCACCATGCAAATGTCACACTTATATGTGCAAATATCATACTTATATGCTCAAATATAATACTAATCAGGAATACAATTTTCGTTACTTATAAGAGAAAAAGTATTACATTTTTCATAATAAGTAATATTGACAAGTTTTCCATACTTATAAGGGAAAAATATAATACTTTTGAGGAAAAATGTAATACTTTTAAATCGAAATGTAAAAGTATTGTATTTTCCCTTAAAAGTATTACATTTACCCTTATAAGTAACAAAATTTTGATTCCTGATTAGTATTACATTGGAGCATATAAGTATGACATTTGTGCGTATAAGTGTTACATCTACATCTTGACCCGACCCGACCCGTCTCACGGTGAGACGGTCTCACACAAGTTTTTGCCTTTATTAATTGTCATTTGGGTTCTTGATTGTTTGTGATTTTTTGCATCCCAAACCAATCTAGGTCTCATCAATGTGAGAGTAGGTGATTTGTATTAATTGTAGTAAGACTCAAAATCCAAAGAAATTTTTTAAAACTTTTTATATGCCTGATTTTGGAAAACATTTTTAAAATTTAGAACATGGAAAGTAGATTGTAGCTTGAGCCTATGGAATGCAGAAAACTAGGAATTAGTCCATGATTTTGCATCAACCAAGCAATCCTCATAAGAGGGAAGTAATCTCTCTACCCTATTCTTTGGAATTATTCCCTAATTCCTTTGGGGTCTTGCACTAAACCTCCAAGGTAACTTGTGTTGTTAAGACTTGTACTATTTAAACTTATATTGCTCAAACCTGCTCTATTTGATCTTGTACTATCCAAACCCTTATTGATTGGGTGTTAAACCCTTATTGCTTTGTGTGTTCTGTGAGCGGTTTGTAGTACTTGGTCTAGCTCCCTTACTATATCCTAGACTTGGTCTCAACATGGTTTCTTGACCTTTTATAGAATTTACCACTTACACATTACTAATGAAAGAAATTAATCTTGTGGTTGGGAACTTGAGGAGTCATAGCCAAGCTAAGGCTTCCTTTGTCTCCAAATGGATTTTGCATGTTTAGAATTTCATCTATTACTTTGGATGAATTAGTAAACGTAAAAATCACCTCCGATCCCTAAGGTTGTGTTCCCTGTGAGCATAAATATAATATAAACATAAACGTGCAGCCCAACTATCAGCTTAAGCTTTTAGTTGGATGGAGCAAATAATTCAATTTGGTATCAGAGCCATGCTGACAGGGTAATTGGGTAACCGACCCGGTACCATTGACAGGACCCAAAACATTGTCAAGACAGTTCAAACTATCCAAGACACCTCACTCCTCAACATCAATGCGCAACGGTCCAACTCCCCAGCATTGATGACCAACGTTCAGCTCCTCAGCATTGATGACCAACGTTTAGCTCCTCAACGTTCAGGCTCCTCAGCATTAACACCCAACATTCAGCTCAAGGCATTAATGCTCAACGGCTCCTCAGCCCTTGGCATTAACGCTCCGTTACTGAGCTGAAGGAGATAAAAAGGCTCACAACACTTGTTGAGAGAGAGAGACTTCTGACGACAATTGAACTAGACAATACATACTGAATTCACTTGTACACTAATCACTGCACTCAATATTGTACTCAAGTACTCAAACACTGTACCACCTTACTTCAATAATACTCAGATTACATACCCGGTAACACATTATTACCGTCACATGCAAAAGGTCATGGGTTCAAATCTCTCCACGTGTTGCTTGGAGCTCATATGTGACGGGGTTGATTCAATTTTCCCAAGATTCTCTTGCTCATCTCTTAATTGAACAATCTCAATTTACAAGTTACCCATTTTCGAAAAGAGTATGTTCTAAACCTTTAATGGTTTTTTTCATCATTATTTCTCTTTCAGTCATTAAATGGTATTTTTTATTTTATTTAATCAAGAGTGATTGGCAATAATAACCGCACAATTCTTCATAAATTTTATAATTGTTTCATTTTATAATTCTTCATAATCAAGGTTTTAATATTTTATATTTAATTAGATAAGTGTAAATTAAGGGGTAATAATTCCGTAAGTGATTCCAACCATTGTTGACTTGTTGTTAATTGGTTATCTTCATGTAAATCATAAGATGCAAAATCTTATTATAAAAATATATTTGGAATTTTCATTTTAGACAAAGAAGAAAAATTATATTCCTACGCTCTAATTATGGGCAATGCTGAGTGGGTTAGTCGCATAGTCGACAGTACACCAAAATCTTAGGAAAGGGACCTGCAGGATGATATTATTGTCTGGGAACACTTGAGTTCCAAAAAAACATCAGACAGCATGGGCTGCAACGTAACATTTGATATTTTTTTTTTTTTAAAGATGTAACATTTGATATATTGTTCAAAGACACGAGCACGCTAATTTAGACTGACAAATTTAAACATATGAATCATACACCAAACTTTTTGTCTTTAAAATAACAAATTCTTATCAAGAAATATTATACTAGACCACTATCGCTAGCTTCTGTCTTTAGGCTACCAGGATACACACAACATTATGGATTCTAGATCAAAACGACGTTATTTTTATATTTAATTCATTTAAGTTTTAACAGATGATGTATTTTCAATTTTTCATGTTACAACACAAATTTTAATTTATTCTAGGTATAGAATCAATATTCTTATGGTATAGAATTTCATAACACAAGATACAAAAACTCTCAACACAAGACACATTCACTTGTTATATACTCCGTATTTAGTTATTTTCAAATTTGATTTATGTACATAATTTATGTCTTATAAGCACATAATTTCATAATAAAAGACATAAATTCGTAAAATAAGACACACAGTATGTTGTGTGTTACACAACTACTACCTTTATTTCAAGTACATAATTCATACGCTTAAGGTACATATATAATTGCATAACATGAGACACAAAAACACATAACACAAGACACATACACATGTTTTATACAGAATATTACTTTAGTTCAAGTACAGAATCAATATTCTTAAGGTACATAATTGCATAACATAAGACATAAAAATGCGTAACACAATACACAAAAACATAAGTTATATTTACATTTTTTAGGTACAGAATCTATATACTTGAATTGCATAACATGACACAAAATTGCATAACACAAGATACATACACATGCTTTACAGTTAAAAATAAAAATAAAATAAACATTTAACGTGAACTGAACAATTATGGACATTGATTCACGGTATAACGATTGTTATATTTAATTCCCAACAAATATTCTTGTTTCTTGTTCTATATTTGATTATTTGTTGACTTTAATTTTTAATTATAAGAAATGTATATATTACAGAGCTAGAGAAAATTCTATGAAACTACATGCAGTTTCATGACACATCATATTTAATGCGTACGTGATAAAAAATAATCTGTAAACATTCAATTTGACTCACTTACTTTAAAGAAATGATTGCTTACTTTTTATCAAATGATGAACATAAGTAATTGTTCTGTCAATACGTGAACATAAATAATTACTGATACTATATTATAATCATTTTTTTTTTCAAAATATGTGAATAGTCATTCTTCCCTTGAATTTGGATTTTGTGTATGGAGTTATATATGTTGGGATCTCTTCAAAATAGAGCCTAGCATATAATTTTTGGATATTCTTATAAGGCAAAAATTTGTGTGAAATTGTTTCAAGAATTCTTGCATGTGAGACTAGTCCGGTTAAGATGAAATGTGATACTTATACTAGTAAATGTAATATTAAATCAGGAACTTATATGGGTAAATATAATATTTTTAAAAAAAAATGTAATACATTTTGATGTAAAAGTATTATATTTTTCATCAAAAGCATTACATTTTCCTTTATAAGTATAACATTACTTATAAGAGAAAATATAATTTTTTTATGAAAAAAATAATACTTTTACATCATTATATAAAAGTATTATATTGGTCATCAAAATATCATATTTTTTCTTATAAGTAAGGAACAATTTATTTCTGTTTTAGTATTACATTTGCTAATATAAGTACTATTTTTACATATTGATCAAACCCGTCTCACATATAAAGATTCGTGAGACGGTTTCAGTCATTTCACACAAGTGTGGTCCTATGATAATATATAATACTAACAATACGTCTTTTTAATCTTATTCTCTAATTTTCTATTTTTATTTTCAAATTTCAAAAAATACACAATTATATGTTTTTTCTTCTTTCTCTTGTGAGCACATTGTTGGAAAATAGCATGAAAATGGCAATTTAAGTGGCTATTTTGTGGTACAAATAAATGTGGGGTCCACTTCCGATTTGGGTCGGGTCAAAGTGGATTCGGGTTCTTCGTGGCTAGACGAAGAGATTGATATATTGTACGCACAAAACGGATAATGGGTGAATGAGAAATTGGTTCTCAAAGTTGACCCATTTGAGTTGGAAAAAATTGAGGGAAAGCTTTAGAATAAGGCTTTGTCCCACATTGGTTTGGAAAGGGAATTTGCACCACTATTTATACAAGTGCCTTTCTTAGGCTTAGTGAATTGTATAGCATAGAGGCTCTCTCTCGCGCGCAGGGGGGGGGGTGCAAATCAAAATCCAAAATGAGTTCGAAAAGGCTTGAACTCGTGTGCGCCAGCACCTGCGGGCACGAATGTCGTTCGGGAAATTGGGTGGCCTTGCGGGCTACGTTATGCCAATTTTTCGAGACTTTTTTCCAACACAAAGCCTCTAAGGACTCGTTCGGACGACTTCTCCAGTCCTCGGCCTCAAGGACTCGTGATCTAGTCCTCGGCCAGGCCAGGACTCGTTCGGACGACTCGCGCAATGGTTCGGCCTTTCTGTAGCCCGAATCATTGGCCGAATCCTAGACCATTCGGGTAATCTGAACACCTCGGTGTAACTCCTCGCCTCGGGTAGTGACCGTTCAAGTCTTGATTCATCTGTTACGGAATTAATACCGGGTTAATTCCAATTTTTATTATCTGAATCAATTCTCAGGTAGTGGTCGACCGTTACAGGGGTTACAAGGCTGAGTTTATGATCAGATTAAGTGCCTTAATTAAATGCTATTAATCCAGCAACTCCTATATAAGTTGGGGGTAGGAGCAGCAGATTTACACACAACGAAATACAAATTTCTCTCTCGAAAATATGCTTCTACTCCCTTCTTAGCCTACTGTGTTCAGCTCTTGTTCTAGTTCGCTGGGTTTCGAAGTTTGAGTGCTCAAACTAGAAATCGAAGCTTGTTTTACCCTTGTCCAGAAATTCCTTTCGTATTTTTGTGCTTGTTTTTTTCCTGGAAATATTATTTTCGTAATATATTTCGTAACACACATAACCCACGTAATCATCACTTTAATACGTGGTAAGAAATTAAACATTAAACCCACTAACTTTCCAATCCACTGACCTCCAACCATAGCTTCCGATCCGATTGTTAATGCTTGGGTCCTTTGTCCAGTGAATAGGAGTCCCTGCCCGCCGGCTACTGCATAATCAATGTGAATAGAGCTAGAATATATTTTTCTCTCACTTCTCTCATTACTCTTGACTGTGTATGAGTGGCTAACAGAGCAGTGAGAGTACTTAGAACTTTTATACCTGCATCTATATCCCATCAATATAGGTAACTAATTACCTAATGTTGGCCAAATACTTAACCTTAGTCAACCTGCACCACATAAAATACTTAATTATTATAACAACAACAACAACAGTAATAATAATAATAATGATTAATGGAAAAACGTTACACCTCTAAGTTATTATAAATTTATAATTTTTTCCAAAAATCAAAGAATATCTCCGATTAATAAACAAAATTGTTCCACAAATCATAATATATGGAATAAATTAGCTATTTGCTAACGTGAAAGAAGTGACTGAGTAAATGAAGCATGATAATATTTTAATCAACTTATTAGATAATGATGATAAATTTCTCTATCATCCACAAGAAATATGCTGGTACAATATAGAATATTTTCAAGCCTGTCAAATTATATTGTACTTATATTACTTTATTCCTTTAATTTATTATTCATGTGTGTGTCATCAACAGTATTATAACTTAGGTGCTGCTTAAAAGCCTCTATCCCCCATCACCACACACTTTGCCTCTTCTCACTTTAATTGTTTTTTTTTTTTTGCACTACAAATACCCTCTCTTCCCTTCACAATTCCCCCATTCAATCCTGCCTTATTTCCTCTTTCCACTACTACAAACAAACCACAATCCTTCATTATCTATTAATTGTTTGTTCTCATATTAGCTAGTTTCTTGAATAATCCACCATGTCAACTATAGCATATAATCAAGATAATTTGTTGTCATGTTTAGAGTCTCACATCATTGAGACAGCAACTCTGAAACTCAAACTATCCTCTCCAAGATGTATAGATTTAGGTGGTTGGGGTTTCCTTCAAAGCCTTCCCAACACTTCAATGGAGAAGGGAAAACAGCCCACATATGTCCACCCCTTGGCCAAACAATATTCATCTTATTATGGTTCTAAGCTAAGCGAGGCAAGCTTGAAACTCTGCACTGAGAATCTGGGAAGCGAAACCGGCACCGACATCGCCGACACCGCGATTTTCTCATCGGATTTTTTACCAGAGTCGTCGTCCTTGCCACGACAAGTTGCGGCGCCAAGAAACCGCAAAAAGGTGAAAGGAAAACCGAAGAACTTCCCGCCTCCATTGACAACGTTAATTGCTCCGAATTCCCTTCAGGTTAGGTCCCGCCGTGAAGGTGGTCGGTTGATCATTGTGGCTATAGAGGGCCCACCAAAGCATGCTTTCTTCAAAGCTGAGCGTAGCCATGGCCGCCTCAGGCTATCTTTTTTGGACGGCTCTTTCGTTCGCTCTGACTCGGCCATAACAAACAGCGAAGTGGAAAGGGAGGAGGAAAGGGACATGGACGGGAATATATTGGAAGCTGAGGTGGAAATGGGAATGGAGAAATATCAAAGGCTAAGGCGGTGCATGGAAAGTGGGCACAGCAACAAAGCACTGTGTGATTTAAAGCCTTTATGCGTTGCTACTTCTTGACAAGTTCAATTTTTGTGTTTGATTTGATTTTTTTTTGTTTTTATTTTTTTGGACACATTTTTTGTTGTACTGTACCGTTGTACAATTGTACCTTTGATCTATCCGTCCTTGGCTCATTCAACTTCTACATTCATTATAGAACAAATTCTATCTGGTAAATAATGGTAGATATGAGTGTTTTTTTTTTTTTTATTCATTAAAATCTAATTTTCATAAATATTTTTATAACATATGAACTCTAAAACAAGAAAATTCTTACACATGTTTGATATATGATATTTTATTTTTGTTTAATTTTATGTTTCGAATTTGATTAATAACGGTTATTGAAATATATATATATAGGATCACACTTGTGAGAGACCGTCTCACGGATCTTTATTCGTGAGACGGGTCATGTCGGGTCAAAGCACCATGTAAATGTCAAACTTATATGCTCAAATGTCATACTTATATGCTCAAATATAACACTAATCAAAAATACAATTTTTGTTACTTATTAGAGAAAAAGTAATACATTTTTCATAATAAGTAATGTTAACAAGTGCCCCTTACTTATAAGGGCAAATATAATACTTTTGTGGAAAAAAGTAATACTTTTAAATCGAAATGTAAAAGTATTGTATTTTTCTCTTAAAAGTATTACATTTACCCATATAAGTAACAAAAATTTTATTCCCGATTAGTATTACATTTGAGCATATACATACTAGTATTATACCCGTGCGGTTGCACGGACTAAATATTAGAAATATTTTTGTTGTGGTATAGTGAGATATATATATATTATAATTACTTCAAGTTCTTTATGATAGTAGACCTATTTTAAGTATAATAAATATATACCAATTACATTGATTTTATCCATCCTTAGCTGTAATTACACATCATACACTCCAACATTTTTACTTGATCCAATTTATGTAGAAAGGTATGTTGATATAACCACATTGGTTTTCCTAAAAATAAAACTACGGATTAGTATGCTTGAGTTCCTCATTCCTAATTGATAACCATTGAATAGTATACTGGAATTCCTCATTCCTAATCGATGTACACACTGCTGAAAATCGCGATATTTCCGACCACCAAAAGTGGTCGGAAATACCTTAAAAGTGGACGGAAACACTTTTTCCGACCACTTTTTCGACTAAATCGGATATACGGAAAACCCTTCGTCGGAAATTCCGACCACTATGCGTGGTTGTCGGAAATTCCGACCACTCTCAGCCCGTGGTCGGACTGAACCCGACCACAACCAAAATGGGTGATCCGGAATGTCCGACCACCTAGTGGTCGGGTCGAAATTCCAACCGTAGTAGTTATTGATGGAGTTTCCGGCCACCATAGGTGGTCGGAAATCAATTAAGTAAAAAAAAAAAAAATCACTGCTCTTTAAATTTATAATTTAAATTGCATATTATCCACTTGCAAATAACAATTGTAAACCCAGTAATAATCTCAATACAATACAAGTTTATGATAGTAATCAGAATACTATACAATATTGGGTCAACAACTCTCGACTCTTCATCTATTCGACGCTTCAACAAACGAGCTTAATCTTTTTAGAATAACTTCAACAGCAGTCAATGTTGCAAAAATCCCGCCTAGGCGCCGATTAATCCCCGCCTAGGCGCTAGGCGTTGGTCGACCGCCTAGCGTATCACATTAAATGGTGGTCTAGGCGGCTGGCCGGCTAGGCGACCGCCTAGGGCGCCTAAGCTCTGCCTAGGCCGCCAAAGCACCGCCTAGGCCGCTTAGGCGCTGATCGCCTAGGCGTCGACTAGACCGACTAGGCACCGACTAGGCCTTCTTGTCGGTCGATTAACTATTGTTCTTTTTTTGTAATGGGTTATTTCACTCAAAACAATATCGTTTTGAGCGAAATAATCCTAAATTGTACAAACTTCAGATATTTTTTAGGTTAATATTTAATATTTTATTATTAACTATTAAAGTATTATATAATTTATAATTATTAGACTTTAAAAAATTAAAAATACTTAAACAAATTTTTAAAAAATAAAAAATACACGAACGCCTAGGCGCCGATTAATCCCCGGCTAGGCGTCCTAGGCGCTAGGCGCTCCCCGAGCGCCTAGGGGGCGCCTAGCGATTTTTTCAACCATGACAGCAGTGAAAAACCTATCTTCAAACAAACATACAAATACAATTCTACAGAAAGTAAGAAAATAACAGAGGAATAAACTGAAGGCAGTGCATATGCACTGCATCACCACTTAAATCTAAAATTAAACTATCTTTGAACCTTTAAATTGACAAATCTAGTACAAGTAAATGAACCAACCTCCAGTGAACCTTGAGAGAATAAACTGAGGGTAGTGCATAGGCTAATGTTTCATAAGAGCTACTACCGAGGTATATTCCCTACAACAATACATTACGTGGGTGATAGAGTAAAATACAGAGTATAGATCAAATACTCTATATTAATGATTAAGACCGGGTACAAGGTAGAATACCTTACGAGAGTCCGGTCAACGTGACAGTGGGTCAGAGGTTCTCGGTCTCTTTGACTATTATGTAGAAGAAACAGTCAAAAGTCATCTATACTACATTATCTCGTTACTATCTCGTCCTGCAAGAGACCGCCCCTTCGAATTAGCCTGCGATGGTCGGTTAGAGGGCGTTGACCGGTCAACACGGTAGACCGGGAACAGGATACGTAGACCGCTTGATATTTCATATCAGTGGGATTGTGAAACTCAATAGAATTACGATTCTCAATAGAACTAGGACTGCAGAGTCCTAACAAGAATAAATGTTTTTAGGATTTAAGTTAGAAAATGATTTCATATATCTATAAGGAAAATGCAACAAAGTATTATTTTTATAACAATAATGGTGAAATGGTTGTTACACTAAGCTAATTTAGTTGTTTATATTGAATATCACAACATGTCAGCATACGACTAGTAAACTCTCGACATCGTGGTAGGTTGAAAAAATGCAAGTTGAAATTTAAAAAAAAAAAAAAAAAAAAAAAAAAATAGTTTTCCGACCACATTCACTTGGTGGTCGATGGTTCCGACCACCGTGTTGGTCGGAAACACTCTATTTAAAAAAAAATTGACGAAAGTTTTCCGACTACTTTGTAAATACTGGTCGGAATTTCCGACCACTTAGTAAAGTTGGTCGGAAATGCCGACCACTTTCCGACCACCATTACCATTTGACGGGAAAGTGAAAAAAAGCCACTTGTTGCGACCATTTTGGGTGGTCGGAAATGATGTCGGAAAAATGATAATTTGAAACAGTGACACACTATACCTGTGGTTACAAAACAACATTTTATATAAGAATTAGTAGCTGGTTTAATATACCTGTTTGAAACAGAATTTATTTCTTCTTGAAAAGGAAAAATACATATCTCTATACAAACAATTTTATTTCTCTAAACATTTCCTGTAGTTTTTGAAGTAAAACATTTTTTTATTGTGTTATAGTTAGAATTCTTAAATAAGATAATGATATTTGCAAATAATATGATAAAAGGATAAAAACTGTATATAGCATAGAATAATTGGATCAGCTAAATCATTTATTAACATTTTCCTAAAAAATACATTTAATTGTCTTGGAGTAAGTTGCTATATTTTATTGTTTGTAATTAGAACCTGTTTCTTTTTGTTTAATAGCATGACTTTATTTTTTTTGTATTATTTTAGAGTGTACATACATATAGTTGGAAATAAATGTTTAATGAGTAAGCTAAATATGAAAGAGTTTTATAGGCACACAACATTTAATTGCAACTGTAAGTCAGATAGAAATATCATATTAACATGTAGAATAAGAATCTAATCAGAATTTTTCACAATTACATACAATCCCAACTCAGCGAACTTTTAAGCTTCATTCCCAACAGCATTACAATTGTACTGCAATGCCTGGTTCCTTGGCATTTAAGCTGCATTATTCCTAAAAGTTTATACACTAAAAAAACCAACAGTAAAAGTAACTTAATAAAATATTGAAGCACTACATAAGTGCTATCTATCCATTACTGTCCTCCACAAAACCAAGCAACAAACTTCATAAACCCACAAGCCAAGGCAGAGCTAGAAAAGCCATGTTCAAATAATACATGAACTCCAATCATTGCAATTAGTTCTTTAGTTTCTGAGTTGATGAAATTCATTAAGCATATTTGGATAGAATTTGTTTCATCCATTTCACCGTCTTCAGCAATTCCTTAAGCTGCAATAGTTGAACTGTTTAATGCATCACCTGCAGATGCATGCTTCCTAATTGTTTTTCAAATATATATAAAAAACAAACCTTAAGATCAGTCATGTTTAAGTAAACAAAAACAAATAGTATTCTATAGAAAAGAACAATAGATAGACACTGTGTTTTCATCCTTTAAAATTAGCATGACAGTAAAAGATGCATACTAATAATTATTGCTTCTTCCATACTTTCATACTAAACAAAATAAACTAAACTAACATTTAAAGTCCTTACTATTGCTGCTTTAATTTCATGTTTTTGCCCGTAGCTTGAAAAACTGCATTACTTAAACTCTCTGTACCTGTATTTGACTAAACTAAATAAATATTCATATATATTTCAATCCAAGAATGCTCTAGTATATCTATTTATATACAATCAAAACAAACAAAAAATAAAAGGATATTTTTAGTCAACTATTATTATTGAGTACAATACCAAAAAAAACTGCAGTACGTACAAACTACAAAAGAGATAATTGGATGTTCATATCTGCAACACAACTTAAATCACTGCATGCAATGTCTACAAATCTGTCTTCATATTTACTGCAACACAGCTTCAATCTCTTCTAAGTGGTTGACATTCTAAAATGATTCTTGTTCTAATTTGAGCTTATGTTCTTTTCTCAATGGAAATGACTAAGATATAAGGACAATCCACAATCTCTACCTGTAGAAGGTGGTTTCTTCATGTCTGACTCCTTTTTGTCTATCTCTTTCCATGATTATTCTCTTTTGTTGTTGTTGTTGTTTTTTTTTGCATGCATGATGGTTTGAGCCTTCTCCACATTCGATCGTCTCCCGCCTCATCCGCCGCCGCCACCATGAAAATACAGGAGGTTCTTCTACGGCTGAGCCATTTTTTCCGTTGATGATGATTTGTAATTTTATACGAAACAAATTGCTGCAGTTTGCGCTCAAATGGATTTGATCTCGAGTGTTTTATAGGAAAAAAAGTCTTGAGGCTTTTCGAATATCGAAGAGGCTTTCATCGGAAAGCCAAAGATACACCGTCTATTTGGGATATCGAATAGACTTTCATCGGAAAGCCAAAGATTTAATTAAAATGATAATCCCAAGAGGCACAATAAATAACAAAAGCATAGAGAAGTTGGCAGTCGAACAACCACATCCCTTTTACTACGGGTTTCATTCTAAGTCGAACAACCATATGCATTCCTCCCTATCCCTAAACGGCAGCGTTTTGGACTAGGCGGGAACTTTGCCAAAAATGTATTTACTGCACTTGCTACGGCTTTTTTATATTAGAAGATTAGAAGATATGAGTCAAGTTCAAATGAGAATTAGTAGTCTCATGGGAACGCACCAATTAATCTCTTCTATCCATTTAGGATGCATGACCCGCGATTAGAAATTAATGAAACAATAAAAAAAAATACAAACTAGTAACTGTATAGAGGTATACTTAACCATACTACTCAGCACAATAGAGCTCCACTAGTGAGATAGTAGAAGTTTAAGAACCACGAGCTTAAACAACAGAGGTTTAAGATCAAAGATATCATAGGAGGTTTAGTGCAAAACCTAGACAAAAAAAAGGGAAGATTACCAAGGAACATCGCAAAGAGATTATTCCCTTATGATGAAGATGGGCTATTTCATGTTAAATCACAGACCAAGCCCTAGGGCTGTTAACTAACATAGTTTTTGACAAATTACTCGTGTTCGAGCTCGGTAAGCGTTCGTTTATTAAGGTAAACGAACATTAACAAACAAAATTTAGAACTCGGTTAATAAACGAACAGAGTCTGAACAGTGGTAAGCTCGTTTATTAAGTGTTCACGAACAAGCTCGTTTGTGTTTGTTTAGTAGTGTTCGTGAACAAGCTCGTTTGTGTTCGTTTAGTAGTGTTCGCAAACAAGCTCGTTTAGTGTTCGTTTAATAATGTTCGTGAACATGTTTACAAATATATGTTAGAAATAATTATTTCCTAACATTGATTTATATAATAAGGGACTCACGTTGATGATTAGTGATGTATAAAGGCGGAATTACTAGGTGAAATTCTCTCCCTCTCATTCTGTTAAAATTTAAGTTTATATGGGTTAAAAGATGTATAATGGAAAAATGATATGGGTTCTCCCAAAAGGAGGTTTCACAATCCTAAAGGGATTTATATTCCTAAAAAGGAGGTTTCTCATTCTTCTTGAAAGAGGGTTTCTCATCACATCTATAAATGCTCAGGAAAACTCTAGGGATCATATGGTTTTCTGACCATAAGGTTTTTAGTCTCTGAGTTTTCTAGTCTCCATATCATCAGGAGGTAATTAAGACATACAGATCAGAGAAGTGAAGCATTCTTGATTTCTTCAAGTTAGAGATTACATCTTCAATGGAATCAAGTAAGTGCTCATCCTTATTATTGTTTTAATTAAAGATCCATGATCATGAACATTGTTTAGTTGATTGATTTTATTTACATGTGGTCCATTGTTATTTGTGCTTCCGCATTCAAGTTATAAGCGCATAAAGGTTTTAATATCATTTGGTATCAGAGCCTGCTTGTAAATTGATTAATCACTAAAATTAGGGTTCATGATATTTGGAGATTTTTAATTATAAGATTTAATTAATAGTGGGTTTTTTTTATCCCTGTCGAACATTTTTTTTTTTGTTTTTGGTGTTCATATATATATATATATATATGGTAGAGTTCAAGTGTAGTCGCGTCTTAACGTGTGAACAGTGCGGCCTCACCACTATGTATACAAATATACACAACTCAGTGTTAGAAAATGCACCACACAAATATGCACTGTTAGATACACATCACCAAAAAACACACCACTAGGTATGTAAATATACACCACACAGTGTTAACAAATGCACCATTAGGGGCAGGGGAGTTATGGTGCATTATTTTGAGACATTGAGTGGTGTGAACCGCACCGACCACACGGGAATGCGCGACCACATTTAAACAGATCTCTCTCTCTCTCTCTCTCTCTCTCTCTCTCTCTCTATATATATATATATATATATATATATATATATATATATATATATATATATATATATAGATGGATTTACTGTGTATGTTCGAGTTGGGCAACTGTAGCCGTGTATATATATATAATCATTGATTTGGAATCATTATGCTTTGAATTCAATTTTATTGAGGCTCCTTCTAATACTTGGTGGTTAGACACTGGCGCTACAACACATGTTTCTAACATTATGCAAGGTTTTTGATGTTTCAACCTCAAAGGGAAAAATGAAAAGTTTCTTTTCATGTGAACAAGATGAAAGGTAGAATTAAAGGTATTGGAACTTACAGAATTAAGCTGGATACATGCTTTTGCCTTGATCTTAAGAATTGTCTGTATGTTCCAAAATGTTCTAGAAATCTTGCTTCAGCATCTAGGTTGGACATATTGGGTTTTAACCTTAAGATTGGAAACAAATGTTTTCTTTGTATCATCAAAAGACCTTTTTGAGGTTCTGGTGTTTTGTTGGATACTCTATATTGTTTCAATCTTAATGCAGACTTTGTTAATTCCTTGTTTAATATAATGTCATGAGTGAGGTTTGTGTTAAAGGAAGTGCATCGAATGAATCTTTAACTTTCTTGTGGCGTAAAAGGCTTAGTCATATATCCAAATAAAGGATATTGAGACTTATTAAGGTTAAAATTTTGTCTCAATTGGATTTTATTGACTGGAATGATGCATGTGTCGATTGCATAAAGGGATGGCAAGTCACACATGTATCAAAACACTCAACCACAAGAAGCTTAGGATTACTTGATATTTACAGATATCTGTGGTTCTTTTGATGTTCCGTCTTAGGGCGGTGAGAAATATATACTTCATTACCTTTATTGATGATCATTCTGGGTACTGTTACATCTATTTGCTGCATGAAAGATCTTAGTCTGCGAATGTCCTAGAGACATTCATATTAGAAATTGAGAGGTAGTTAAATAGAAAGGTAAAAACAATTAGATCATATAGAGGTGGTAAGTATTATGGGAAAACATCATAAGCTGGGCAAATTCCTGGCCCATTTAAAAAATTCCTTGAATCTAGGGCATTTGTGCACAATACACAAATGCCATACACACCACAACAACATTGGTGTGGTAGAAAGGCAAAATCATACTCTAAAGAAAATGATTAGGATTAAGGTTAATAACTGTATATTGCCTGTTTCATTGTGAATGTATGCATTAAAGACAACAACATACTTACTCAATAGGGTTCCTAGTAAGGCTGTTTCTAAAACACCTTATGAACTGTGGATAGGAAGAAAACCTAATTTGAGGGATCTTCACATTTGGGGCTATCAAGCTAAAGTGAGGATATAAAATTCACATGAAAATAAATTGGATTCCATAACCATTATTGGTAATTTCATTGCATATCCAGAAATGTTTAAAGGATACATGGTTTATTGTCCTAATCATAGTACGAGGATTGTTGAGTCTGGTAATGCTCGCTTCATTGAAAATAGCAAAGTCCGTGGTAGTGTGGGAGCTTGTAATGTTGAGATTAAGGAGTCATTGATGGATCCATGTTCATCAAGTGATTCTTTCCCTACTGTAGTTCCTATTGCTGCAAGTGCAGCCTTATGGAAATACTTTGGAACAACAACAACTAGATGCTCCAATTCCACATGAGGAAGCTATTGTAAGTGAAGATGAGTTTGAAACTCAAGTTGATGACAAGTGCAAACTCAACAGGAAGTGGCATTAAGAAGATCTACTAGACATAAAAGATCAATCATTCCTGATGTAGTGACTACATTGTTTATGCACTTGAGCATGAAAGTGACTTGAGCATTGATAATGATCCAGTCTCATTTAACCAAGCCATATAGGGCAATAATTCTCATTTTGGTTATAAAGAGACTTTATCTCTGGTTTCTAAGAAAGACTCTTTGAGAATTATTTTGGCTTTGGTGGCTCATTTTGATCTTGAGCTCCACCAAATGGATGTTAAAACTGCCTTTCTAAATGATGAATTAGAAGAAGAAGTGTACATGGATGAGCCGCAAGGCTTAATGGCCACAGGAAAGGAAAATTTGGTATGTAGATTGAAGAAGTCGATCTGTGGATTAAAATATATAGGCTTTCAGACAATGGTACTTGAAATTCAATACTGTATTGTCATTTGGTTTTGTAGAGATCATTGTTGATAGGTGTATCTACATGAAGGTTAATGGAAGCAAGTTTGTAATCCTGGTATTATGTGTTGACGACGTTCTTCTTGCTGCTAATGATAAAGGTATAATACATGATGTTAAGGAATATCTTTCTAAGAACTTTGAAATGAAGGATAAGGGTGAGGCTTCATTTGTGATTGGAATAGAAATGTTCCATGATAGATCACAGGGGATTTTAGGCTTATCCCAGAAGGCTTACATTAAAAAAGTTTTAGAAAGATATAAATTGGAAAAACTGCAAAGAAGGTCCTATGATACTTACTAGGCACTAAAGACCACATGTTCACATATAGAAGGAATAATAACTTGGAGGTTGTAAGTTATTTAGATTCAGACTATGGCGGATGTTGGATAACAGAAACTCCACATTCGAACATATTTTAATTTCCTACTTGCTGGTATAGCAATATCTTAGAAAAGTGTGAAGGAGTCTATCATTGCTCCTTCCACTATGGAGGCAGAATTTGTAGCATGCTTTAAGGCTACAGATTCAAATCATCATGGTTGCGCAATTTCATTTCTGGTTTGGACATTGTCGACACTATAGCCAAACCATTGAGGATTCATTATGATAATGCGACAACTGTGTTCTTCTCAAAGAACGACA
>CP025647.1:14028425-14055323 GCA_003576665.1 Ipomoea trifida | reverse complement strand
TTTCACATTCCTAAAGGGATTTCTATTCCTGAAAGGAGGTTTCTCATTCCTCTTGAAAGAGGGTTTCTCATCACATCTATAACCAGAAAAACTCTAGGGATCATATGGTTTTCTGACCATAAGGTTTTTAGTCTCTGAGTTTTCTAATCTCCATATCATCAGGAGGTAATTAAGGCATACAGATCAGAGAGGTGAAGTATTCTTGATTTATTCAAGTTAGAGATTACATCTTCAATGGAATCAAGTTAGTGTTCATCCTTATTCTTGTTTTAACTAAAGATCCATGATCATGAACATTGTTTAGTTGATTGATTTTATTTACATGCGGTTCATTGTTATTTGTGCTTCCGCATTCAAGTTATAAGCGCATAAAGGTTTTAATTAACAATATATATTATAATTATAATTATATATATAATTGTTAGTGAACGTAGATTGTTTCTTGTTCACGGACAAATTGTGTTCACAAACATGTGTGCAGGTGTTTGGTTATTAAGTGTTCACGAACGTGTTCATGAACGTAAATGAACATGTTTGTGAACGTGTTTGTTAGCGTTTATGAACACGTTCGTGAACGTGTTCGTGAATGTTAGCGAACACTAACGAACGCTTAACTAACGAACACGAACAGGATTTTCAAAAACATTAACAATTGAACACAAACACGAACACCCCAAAATCCTTAACAAACGAACACGAACAGCCTCCGTTCGTTTATATTCGGTTCGTTAATGGCCTACCAAGTCCATGTTTTCGCCCTTATTAGGTTTAAGCAACTGTTGCACATAAAAACATTTTTATCTATTCCATATGATTATAAGGTATGTAATGGATACAAATCACCTTTCTTCGATTTAATGAGATTTTGGTGGATTTGGGTTCTAAAAATATCTAACAATCAAAGACTCGCACAAGTATCAATCGTTATACCCTGCACCACGGTGCACATAGCAATGTGCACCACGTACGTAAAACGACGTCGTTTTGGTGTTAGTGGACGTGGACGCGAATGACTCAAGAAATTCATTATCTATAATACACAAAATTATTATCTATAATACACAGAACGTTTGCCTAGAATAAACAGAATGTTTGTCCAGAATACACAGAATATTGACACAAAATACACAGATGTTAGTGGATGCCAACACGGACGCTAATGACTCCAGGGAATTCATTATCTATAATACACATAATCATTATATAGAATACACAGAACGTTTGCCTAGAATATACATAATGTTTGCCGAGAATACACATAATATTGACACAAAATACACAGAGAACTCATCCTCCTAACATTCGAATGCACAAACACATCACAACCTGTGTTAATAACATGAATACACAGAATATTTACACAGAATACACAGAACTCATCCTCCTAAACATTCGAATGCACAAACACATCACAACATGTGTTACTAACATGAAATCACAACATGTGTTACTAACATGAATACACATAACGGTTGCCTAGAATACACAGAACGGTTGCCTGGAATACACAGAATGATTGCCTGGAATACACAGAATATTAACATAAATACAGACCGGCCGAAATGGGAAACGTGATTTTAAAAAAACGGATTATTAGTTTACAATGCTCAAAACGACGTCGTTTAGGTACGTGGTGCACAGTATAATTTGCCCACAAGTATGGGTACCTAAATCTAATTGATTTGTTTCGTAGGTTATTTGGTACTTTGATGGTATGTGCTTGAGACATATATGACATGAAATAAATTAAAGTTGGCAAATGACTAAGATTATTAAATGCTACATCAATTTCAATTTTGGGTAATGGCCGTGAGCCCCTAGCATATATATCAATTGCTTATATTAGTTCGTGATCCCCTAGCGTATACAATAAATAGTAATATAAAAAAACTCTTCTGAACAACTGATAAGATTCAACATATTATTAATAAGTATACAATTCAACCATCAAACAAGCAAAATTTGTGCAATTGGACCATTTTTACAAAATTTTTTAATTCATTTTGAGTTAAAAACATTTCAATATTGACTCCCAACTAGTATGGTAGAAGAAAATGCCACTCTTAATACATATATGTTAGCAATATAATTGGATTTTACCAGAAAAGTTTTGTAAAAATGGTCCAATTGCAAAAATTTTGCTTGTTTGATGGTTTAATTGCACACTTGTTAAGTTCAATGGCCCAATTGCACAAAAGCGATAAGTTCAGTGGCCTATTTGACATTTTTTCCAATATATTATTATATTATAGAATAACAGTAATATAGAATACTATACCAATTATGCTATTATTTTATTACCTAATTAATATGTCTTTTCTACACGGTATTATGTTATTACGTTAATACGTGAATATAGAAATAATATTACCAATTAACAGATATTAGTTAATTTCTATTTTACATTTTCTTACCAAATAAGCTTTATTAATTATTTGATCAACAAAGTATTTAATTAATTGACTAAAAAAGTTTGGGCATGAAAATGAAATAGGAAGATTTTACTTTTATATATAGTATATATAGATTACCTAATTAATATATATGTCTTTTTCACAGGGTATTATGTTATTACGTTAATACGTGAATATAGAAACAATATTACCAATTAATATACATTAGTTAATTTCAATTTTACATTTTCTTACCAAATAAGCTTTATTAATTATTTGACCAACAAAATATTTAATTAATTGACTACAAAAGTTTGGGTAGGAAAATGAAATAGGAGCATTTTAGTTTTATACATAATATAGATAGAGTACCCAATTAATATGTCTTTTTCACACGGTATTATGTTATTATGTTAATACGCGGATATAGAAACAATATTACCAATTAATAAATATTAGTTAATTTCTATTTTACATTTTCTAACCAAATAAGCTTTATTAATTATTTGACCAACAAAATATTTTATTAATTGACTACAAAAGTTTGGGCTGGAAAAAATGAAATAGAAGGATTTTAGTTGTGAGTGTGTGTGTGTGTGTGTGTATATATATATATATATTACCTAATTAAAATGTCTTTTTTCACACGGTATTATGTTATTACGTTAATACGTGAATATAGAAACAATATTACCAATTAATATATATTAGTTAAGTTCTATTTTACATTTTCTTACGAAATAAGCTTTATTAATTATTTGACCAACAAAATATTTAATTAATTGACTACAAAAGTTTGGGCGGAAAAATGAATTAGGAGGATTTTACTTTTATATATAGTATAAACAGATTAACTAATTAATATGTCTTTTTCCCACGATATTATGTTATTACGTTAATACGTGAATATAGAAACAATATTACCAATTAATATATATTAGTTAATTTCTATTTTACATTTTCTTACCGAATAAGCTTTATTAATAATTTGACCAGTAAAATATTTAATTAATTCACTACAAAAGTTTGGCCGGGAAAATGAAATAGGAGGATTTTACTTTTATATATATACTATAGATAGATTATCTAATTAATATGTCTTTTTCACACGATATTATGTTATTACGTTAATACGCGAATATAGAAACAATATTACCAATTAATAGATATTAATTAATTTCTATTTTACATTTTCTTACCAAATAAGCTTTATTAATTATTTGACCAACAAAATATTTAATTAATTGACTACAAAAGTTTGGGCGGGAAAATGAAATAGGAGGATTTTACTTTTTTATAGAGTATAGAGAGATTACCTAATTAATATGTCTATTTCACACGGTATTATGTTATTATGTTAATACGCGAATATAGAAACAATATTACCAATGAATAGTTATTAGTTAATTTCTATTTTACATTTTCTTACCAAATAAGCTTTATTAATTATTTGACCAACAAAATATTTAATTAATTGACTACAAAAGTTTGGGCAGGAAAATGAAATATGAAGATTTTTACTTTTATATATATATAGTATAGATAGATTACCTAATTAATATGTCTTTTTCACACGGTATTATGTTATTACATTAATACTTGAATATAGAAACAGTATTACCAATTAATAGATAGTATTTAATTTCTATTTTACATTTTCTTACCAAATAAGCTTTATTAATTATTTTACCAACAAAATATTTAATTAATTGACTACAAAAGTTTGGGCGGAAAAATGAAATATGAGGATTTTACTTTTATATATAGTATAGATAGATTACCTAATTAATATGTCTTTTCACACGGTATTATGTTATTACGTTAATATGTGAATATAGAAACAATATTATCAATTAATAGATATTCGTTAATTTCTATTTTACAATTTCTTACAAAATAAGCTTTATTAATTATTTGAACAATAAGATATTTAATTAATTGACTACAAAAGTTTGAGCAAGAAAATGAAATATGAGGATTTTTACTTTTATATATAGTATAGATAGATTACCTAATAAATATATATTTTTCACACTGTATTATGTTATTACGTTAATACGTGAATATAGAAACAATATTAACAATTAATTGATATTAGTTAATTTCTATTTGTCATTTTCTTACCAAATAAGCTTTATTAATTATTTGACCAATAAAATATTTAATTAATTGACTACAAAAGTTTTGCCGGAAAAACGAAATAGGAGGATTTTTTACTTTTTTCATATAGTATATGATAGCGATTATTCCCCGACCACCGTGCAGTATTTTCCGGTCTATTTCCGTTAACCGGTCTCCTATCATGTGACTGGTCTTACCGACCTATTCGGTTAGTTCATAAGTCGGCTGAGAGCTAAACCCTATCAAGTCCCCCGAGCTCGGTATGACTGGGTGCGCCCGACTATCCCTAGGGCGTCCCCCTCGAAGTCTAATCCCTTTGGTCTCGCGACACCTGGCTCCTGTGTACAGGACCTACCTTTGGACCGGTGCATGTTCGCCACGCGGCTACCATGCCCTAACCCGATACCTGTCCCCTGACAGCCTATATATACCGCATTTAATGTTGTTAGGGGGACTTTTGGTTATTTTCTATATAATAGTCAAGTATCTCGGGAACCTCTGACCCACTGTCACGTTGACAGAGTTTCATTATGGTACAACCGCCTTGTACCCGACCCATTCGTTAAATAAAGAGTACTTTTTACCGCATACGCGTATTTTACTCTATCAGTATAGATTGTTGCTCAACTACTTTTGATCACGGTATTTCTAAATTAAACTTAAAATCTTGCTATATATGATGAGAACAATTATGTTTGTATTAGAGTTCACCAAATATAACTGTAGGAATACAAGAGTATATATACAAGAGAATCATAAGTAAACTAGGACTGAGACATCATAAGTAAACTAGGACTGAGACTTATAGTATGACTCTATTATGTAGAGTCCTAATACTCCCCCTCAAGCGGATGGTACGGAAGTAACCTATAGCTTGTCACGTAAGAAGGAGAACTGGGGACCTGCGAGTGACTTGGTGAAAATATCAGCTAGCTGATCCTTAGTAGAAATAAAGTGCACCTGAATGTCTCCTGCAGCTACTCTGTCTCTCACAAAGTGATAATCAATTTCGACATGCTTTGTGCGAGCATGAAAAATAGGATTAGCACACATATAAGTAGCTTCAAGATTGTCACACCAAAGTTTGGGCACTGGAAGAGGTGAAATTCCTATTTCTTGCAGCAAAGAGAGGATCCATAGAACTTCAGCACATACATCTGCAAGAACCTTGTACTCTGCTTCAGTAGAAGATTGAGCAACAGTCCTTTGTTTCTTGCATACCCAGGACACTAGATTGGTTCCAAGAAACACAGCATGCCCACTAGTAGACTTTCTATCCGTAGGACAACCAGCCCAGTCAGAATCTGAGAATGCATGAAGCTCACCTGAACTTGACTTTCGCAATCGCAAACCCAAAGACATAGTACCTTTAACATACCTTAACACACGTTTCAGTTGTTCCAGTGTGCAGTGGTTGGAGCATGCATGTGCTGACAAAGCAGATTAACTGCAAAGGATAAATCTGGTCTCGTGACAGTTAGGTACTGTAGTGCACCTGCAATGCTCCGGTATTGCGTGGGATCATCATATGGATCTGTACAAGTAGATACTGTCTTTGAAGTCGTAATAGGTGTAGACATAGGTTTGCAGTCTGTCATACCAGCTCGTTTAAGTATGTCAGTCATATACATGCGCTGAGAAAGCAACACTCCATCTACACACTTGACTGTTTCAATCCCAAGAAAAACTCAGGCTCACCAAGATCTCTAATCTTGAAAGTACTAGAGAGCTTAGAGAGCAAAGCCTCCAATGCACCCTGCTCATTGCTCATAACAAGAATATCATCCACATAAACAAGCAGGTAAACAGTAGCCGATCCACGAGAATAATAAAATAACGAAACATCAGTTTTAGAGGCATTAAAACCAACAGATAACAGAAAAGTGTGCAAACGAGTGAACCAAGCCCGGGGAGCCTGCTTCAAACCATACAGGGAGCGTTTCAACAAGCAAACATGATCAGGGTGCTGAGAATCAACATACCCCGGAGGCTGACACATGTAAACAGTTTCTGTAAGATTACCATTAAGGAATGCATTATGCACATCCAACTGTCTGACCAGCCAACCAGAAGAAAGAGCAAGAGAGAGCAACAACCTGACTGTAGTAGGTTTAACCACCGGGCTGAAAGTGTCAAAGAAATCTTGACCTAGGACCTGATTAAACCCCTTAGCCACGAGCCTGGCCTTGTAGCGCTCAACAGATCCACCAGCCTTCCTTTTCGTGCGAAACACCCACTTGCAGCCAATAATATTCATAGACTCAGTGGGAGGAACCAAGCACCATGTCTAATTCTGCAACAAAGCATGGAACTCTTGATCCATTGCCTCCCTCCATTCAGAGTGTTTGACTGCCTGAGTATAACAAGTAGGATCAACAGAGGAAACCTGCACAGTCAAACCTGCAACCGGAGCCACAGACCGACTCCTAGTGGCCATGGAGTGAGACCTCTCCGTGGGACGCACAGTACGACCACGTGGCCTACCACGAGGCCTCTTCTGAGCCACATCAGTAGGAGGCGAGGGAGCTACCACAGATGGATCAGCCACAGGATGAAAAACAGATTCAGCCCAAGGTCGTGCAATAGATTCTGATGGAGCCTGCAAAACAGACTTAGCACCAAAAGGAAACACAGCTTCATCAAACCGCACATGACGGCACACAAAAACTTTATTAGTACGCAGGTCCATGCATCTATAACCCCGAAACGAATCAGGATAGCCCAGAAAGACACACGGGGAAGACCTGTAAGACAGTTTATGACGATTATATGGCCGTAAGTGCGGATAGCACAGACAGCCAAAGACACGAAGAAAGGAATATGATGGCTGAGATCTGTGCACTAAGACATGAGGACTAGAGTTATGGAGAGTATGCGAGGGCATTTTGTTAATAAGGAAAACAGCAGCCTCAAAAGCAAAATGCCAGAATCGAGACGGCACAGAGGCACGAGCCATAAGTGCTAGCCCGGTTTCAACCATATGCCTGTGCTTCCGTTCCACACGACCATTCTGTTCCTGTGTGTACGCACAAGATTGCCTGTGACTAATACCAAGCTGAACAAAAACAGAATGTAACTTTTTATACTCAGCCCCTAAATCAGATTGAACAGCCTTGATTTTACAATTGAAGGCACGTTCAACTAAACATTGAAAACGCTCAAAAACAAAATATATATCTGACTTTAATTTCATAGGAAAATACCAAGTATAACGAGAAAAGTAATCCACAAATAAAACGAAATAACGATAACCCTCAGAAGAGAGTATAGGAGCAGGGCCCCAAATGTCCGTATAAACTAAATCTAGCACATTCGAACTAACAGAGACAACACGTGGCAATGGAAACGCGCATATTTACCCATTTGACACGCAGAACACACAGTATGAGAAGTTTTATTCGACTCACTAACAGAACAGGACTGCAAGACTCGATGTAAAACACGCTGATGTGGATGACCCAAACGATCATGCCACGTAGACGCCGAAGCACGAACAGAAAGAAACGCTGAAGGTGAAGCAGAAGGAACCGGCAAGGTATAGAGCCCACCGGAACTATTGCCCCGTAAAAGAATTTCCTTGGTCCGAATATCCTTCACAACAAAGAAGGAAGGGTGAAACTCAAAAAACACCTAATTATCCGACGCAAACCGCTGAACAGATAATAAAGAGGCAGAAAGACGGGGAACATGTAAAATATGAGACAACTTAAGAGACCTAGAAGGCGTAGAAATAGAAGCATGACCCACGTTACTAATAAGTAAAGGCGTACCGTCACCAACACGTAAAGTGTCGTTACCACCATAATCTTCAGAAGTAGAGAGGGCGGCTATATCAGGTGTGGCATGATGTGTTACACTAGTGTCAGGCAACCAGGTATGAGCAGTCACGTTATTCGTCTAATCACCCTGATGAATAAAATTCGCTTGCGGAGAAACAACATAAGGCAACTTGTAACAAGACAAAGCCGAGTGACCAAATGAACCGCAAATTTGACACTGGATGGAAGAGCCTCTGTCACGGCCTCTCCCACCGCCACGTGACTGCCGACCAGAACCGCCGCCGCCGCGCCATGTAGAACCTCCGCGACCGCGAGCAGAACCGGAACCAGCACGACCGAACGGCCTCCTCCACGACCACGCGACTGGCGACCTCCCTGAGCAGCGAAAGCCGCCGATGCAACACCTCCAGGCAGTGCGTAATCATCACCGGCGATGAAGTCCTACGCGCCCAGCAAGTCAGCAAGCTCAAGGAACGTCACCGGATGTCCTCGAACCGCCAGCGAAGAGGTGACACCCTTGAACTCCGGTCGAAGGCCGCGGAACACGTACAGGTTCTGTTCTTCCAGCGTTACCTTCCGGCCGGCGAGAGCTAAATCTTCAACAATAAGCCGAGCTCGCCCGAGATACTCTGCCGTCGACGAATCTCCTTGCCGGAGACCATGGAGTTGGCTAAGCAAGTGAAGTTGGCGGGATTGAGAGGCGGAAGCTAGGGACTGCTCAATGGCATCCCACAACTCCTTCGATGTCCGACAGCCGACGGCGATGGAGAGCACCTCCTCGGACAGCGAAGAAACAAGGAGAGACAGCAACCCTTGATCTCGGCGAGACCACGCAACAAACGCCGGATTTCGAACGCGAGCAGCAGTAGCGGACGAGGTAGCAGCAAACACGGCAGGGAGGAACTCCTCCGGGCAAGGACACGATCCATCAACAAGATCAATGAGATCATGGCCACGTAGAAACGGGAGAACCTGAGTACGCCAAAACAAAAAATTGCGGTGGTTGAGTTTGATGCTAATGTAGTGATGAGCATAAGAGAGCGACGACATGGGAGCCGGCGCTGCGGAACTCACAGCAACATCTGAAACGGTCCGCTCAGAGGCAGAGCGTCATTCGTAGCCATGGGAACAAGAACGAAACCCTAGCGACTAATACCAGATGAGAACAATTATGTTTGTATTAGAGATCACCAAATATAACGGTAGGAATACAAGAGTATATATACAAGAGAATCATAAGTAAACTAGGACTGAGACATCATAAGTAAACTAGGACTGAAACTTATTGTATGACTCTATTATGTAGAGTCCTAATATATATCACCATTAATTAATTTGTTGCTCAACTACATACTTTTGATCACGGTATTTCTAAATTAAACTTAAAATCTTGTTATATCACCATTAATTATTTAAATGGATCCTAAAGTTATCAAAATTGTTCATCTGCTATTGAGTCAACGTTCATGCAACAGGGAATGCTTGATTGTTTGACTATGGGGTTGATGAAATTGTGAATGAAAGGAATGTTTAGAAAATAGTCCGTGCTCAATATATATAATTGTCTAGTTTATTATAGATTTATAGGAATAAGGTTTAAATTGGCCACTGAACGTAACCTGAAAGTGCAATTAGGCCACTGAACGAAAAAAATGGACAATTAGGCCACTGAACACTTCAAATACATGCAATTTTACCTGATAGAATGTTACCTTCCATTTCATCAGGTTGCCTGCTTACATGGATGGTGAGTTGACATTTTGAAATATTCTTTTAATAATAAATTTTACAAATAAAAATTAAAAATTAATTTAAAATATGAAAAAATATTAATATTAAAAAAATATTTAAAAATTAATATTAAAAATTAATATTTTTTAAATTGTTAATTTTTAATTTTAATATTTATTAAATAATAAACTTTAAAATAAAAATTAATTAAAAATATTAAAATATTAATATTAAAAAATTATTATTAAAAATAATATTTAAAAATTAATATTTTTTTATTTTTTATTTTTATATTTATTATTAAAAAATTATTTTAAAATGCCACATCACCATCCAGGTAAACAGGTAACCTGATGAAATGGAAGGTAACCTGTTATCAGGTGAAATTGCATGCATTTGGAGTGTTCAGTGACCTAATTGCACATTTTTTTCGTTCAGTGGCCTAATCGCACTTTCAGGTTACGTTCAGTGGCCAATTTGAACCTTCGCAAATTATATGGTGGACCATGGTCCATAGTGTAACGACTGTTGAACCATATTATTATACTAGTTTTATACGCGCATTGTGCGAATGGGTTAATGCCCAATGTTTATATTTAAATAAATATTTGAAAGTATATTAATGCAAGATTATATAGGAGAAGTTTATACATGGGTAATTGAATGTCGAATTTTTTTATTTAAATATCTAACTCAAAGTATATATGAATCCAAGATAATATAGAAAATTCATTATAACTATTACTAAAATAAATGTTTGCAACCTTGTAAAATCGATAGTCTAAATATTTGGTCTAAAAATGATAGTCTAAATAAATACTCCCTCTGTCCCATTTTACCTGTCTTATTTACTATTCATTAGTCAAACTAACTCTTTCTTCATTGCTTATTTTCTTTAATAATTTTTTAATTATTTTTAAATTTAATTTTTTGTGTTTAATAGTACTTTTAATGTAATTTCTAAATATATAAATTTTATATATTAATGTTAAACTTAGTATTATGAAAAATTGAATTAAAAATAACTTCAGTTAAGTATCGTTAAACGAACCAGACAACCAAAATGGGACGGAGGTAGTACTACTTTTAATTTGAATTTTTCTAAGTGTTCTTAATTCTCTTTTGAGTAACATTGTCATTGTCTTCATCTTTACTATTTGTTCTCTTCTTTTTTGTTGGTAGTGTGTTATTTGGAATTTGGTTATTGTTGATAGCATAGATGACAACGTCATGCAATGAGATTATGATATAGGAGCTATGGACTTTCCTTTAGGTGTTCTGTTTGGGGTTCATTTGATTCAACCATTATTGTTGAATGAGTTATTGTGGATAAAAAATCCCTAGTTTAAGAAAAAAGATTAAATAAATTAATAAAAATTTGAAAATTTAAAATATTATGTATTCCAAAGATATTAAAAGGTAGTTTCTCGCTTCAATTTGCTGGGGATGGGTTATTTGAGTACTTTCATTGTCAAAAAATCCCCCAAGTAGTTAATATGATTGGTTTCAAACTATTCGTTTTTATTTTTTTCAATGCATTAAAGAAATACATATGTATCATTTTTTGGTGTAACTACTAATTTATTTAATTCAATAAGAGTAAAATAGAGTGATTCTGCTTCAATTTGTTGGGTTATTATTTGAGTACTCTCTTTGTCAACCAATTCCCAAGTAGTTAATATAATTAGCTTCAAATTATTTTAAAATTTTTTTTCATAGTATTAATAAAATACTTGGTAAATAAATATATAACATTATTTTGTACTATAAATTTGATATTTAATTACAAGATATTGTAAAAATAAGATAATGGACAATGTAATGGATATCAATTGATAAATTTGAATGTAAAGAATCTTTGCATGAGAGTAAATAAAGACAATATAACTAATGAAATTATTTTTCTTATTTAATTTAATTTTTTGATAATGAATAATTTTTTCAAATAAAGGTATTGCAGACACATAATTCTAAATTAAATAAATACATATGTATCATTTTTTGTTGTAGGTACTAATTTATTTAATTTAATAAGAGTAAAATAGAGTGAGAAACTTAATTATGTCAAATTTTATTGAGATGGGGTTCGAACCTAAGACCTTTCTTATAGAAATTAATGGATAAGTTAAAAGTTAATGAAATATTAACGGAGAAGAGAATATTTAACGGAAAACTTAACGGATAATCACAAGAGTAAGGTTAAATTAGGTAATCTCTATTAATAATATTAATCTGAATTATCTTAACCATCTATTTGCTTAAATAATTCATCTGAACCATCTATTTGATTAAATAATTTGACCGCCATTTTTTCTACCCATTTTAGGTCTAACTCTCTTTGGCTCTTATTAGTATAGTAGACATATGACAGTCCTGTTGCACCTAATTAAATTTATTTTTGTTTTCCATCCCTTTAAAACTTGTCCATCTAGCATATCCTCTGATCTGTCAAAATGACTGAGGATACAAATTTTTAACCACAAGGTCACGAGTTCAAATCACCCTCTTAATTAGAACCGGTCAATCATTGACAACTTAAGCTGGTTTACCTCTTTGTGGTCCTTTACCAGCTAAGGTCGCTAATCAGGGTTTTCATATAGTAGCTACGAGTTTAATTACCTCGCCTCCTAAAAAACTTGCCCTTCTATTTAACAATGTTGTAAATTATATACTCCCTCCGTCCCATTTTGGTTGTCTGGTTCGTTTAACGAGACTTGACTGAAGTTATTTTTAATCTAATTTTTCATAATATTAAGTTTAGTATTAATATATAAAATTTATATATTTAGAAACTACATCAAAAGTACTATTAAACACAAAAAATTAAATTTAAAAATAATAAAAAGTTACTAAAGAAAATAAACAATGAAGAAAGAGTTGGTTTGACCAATGAATAGTAAATAGGACAGGTAAAATGGGACGGAGGGAGTAATAAATAAGAAGACATCAGGAATGCCCATGGAAACATTGTCAATAACACTATAGATCGAAATGGTTAAAGTCTAAGATTTATTTATGACAGGTAAGCCATGCTACATTTCCTCATGCAATACATAATTCATTGACTGCCTAATTATTATTAGACTACAACATATTTTCCAAATGTTATTTTTGTCAATGTTTAGGTAATTTTGCGCTTGATGAGGATGTCGCTGATGTCTTCCGCAATGTTGTTGGCATCATTTGAGATTCCAGCCAATCCTGAACTTGCAAATCCGACACAGTAAATCCCATTTTTTCCTTTCCAGTGATTTGGACGCTTATCTTTTGGCATTCCATTTTCATTAAAAAGCCCATCACCTCCCTGTTTATGGATTAATAAATATAATATTAAGAGTACAGTTATGCTAAAATAATGTGTCTCTATAAATATCATGGTTGAAAAAATCGCTAACCGGCAGTGTATTTTTTTATTTTTTATTTTTTAAAATTTTTTTTAAGACTTAATAATTATAAATTATTTAATACTTTAATAGTTAATACTAATATATTAAATATTATATTAAAAACATGAGTTTGAACAATTTAGGGTTATTTCGTTCAAAACGATATCATTTTGAATGAAATAACCTAATTTTTTAAAAAAGAAAACAATAGCTACTCGACCGACTAGGCAGCCTAGTCGGCCGCTTAGACCACCAATTATGGTGATATGCTAGGCGGCCGGCCAGCGCCTAGGCGAGATTTTTGCAACACTGATACGTATTTAAGAAAACTATAAATTTACCCACTAAACTATATCTTAACATGGATTTTAATTTGTAAATATTGTGGTAGGTATGAATAATATGAAAAATTTTAATATATTAGGGAGTATTATATTGTTTTGGTATTTTCTTGTTAAAAAGCAAAAAAAAAAAAAAAAATTTAAAGTTGAAACTCGATAAAAAAAAATAAAAAAACTATATGCGTATATATACATGTGTATGTGAGACATTATATTGACAAATATGAGCTAATAATATAATGCTTGAAGCAATATTTATATATATATATACCTTTAGCCAATTCCTCACAGTGCTTCGAAACCCAGTAGCAAATACAATGGCATCAAACCGCTTTGTCTTCCCATTCACAAATTCAACAAGATCATTCTCCACTCTTTTTATCGATGGGAAAACCTAAAGTAAATTTTTAAAAAAAATTACAGAAAAAAAAAAAAGAAGTTAGACAGTGCATTGGGATTAGGGCAACAGATTTATGGCCATATACAAGTACATGATTTGATAGTATGATCTACACAAATACGTGGATCATGACCTACACAATAATAATTGCACACTACTCTCTCAGCTGATTATTAAAAATGGTATTCATTACAACAAAATTTATTAGAATTAATAATTCAATATATTTTTTATAAATTCATTACGGAAATAACTTTTAAATACGAATTTAAAATCATAAAAATGTTTATTAATTATACATTTAATGCGGTCAAAATTGAAAATATGTCAATTAGTCAGAAGTCTGAATAGACTCTTTTAAATCAATGCCTAATTAACATGAAAGATTAGAAGAATAAATTACCTTAATTTCACCACTTTTGATTCTGCTCAAAGTTCCAACATCAATAATTGGAGATATACCAGTCGTTTGCTTAGTATAAAATGGACCTTTATTTGGCCTCTGCTAGCCATATAAGGAAAGATCGCCATACTTCCACATGCTTAGTGCGACAACCATTTTGTCCACAATGTTCACCGGAATGAATTTCAATGAATTCATGCCTAGTTGTATAATTTCCTTCGAGAAAACATGCACCTAAAATACAGTCAAATGTAGGCATGAATAAGTAAATTGTACTGCTCTATCCCATTTTAGGTATGTGTCTTAATTCAGTTAATGATATTTGACTAAATGTATTTATAATTCAATTTATCATAATATTAAGTTTAGTATTAATAAATAAAATTTATATATTTAATGACTACATAAAAAGTAGGGTTAGTTGTCGGTTTATCACGTCCCCGACAGAGATCCCCCGCCCTAATTGGGACGGGAATGATAAAAAATTATGTGAACAGAGGCGGGGACAAGAAATGTTTTCAATTTTCCCTTAGAGATCGGGTATCTCTCCTCGCCCCGCCCCGTCCCCGATCCCCAATTTTTAAAATATAATAATAATAATAATAATAATAATAATAATAATAATAATAATAATAATAATAATTGACATCTCGATTTTTTATTGTTATTGAGAGTTGATGTAGATTTAAGGGTTACATTACCGTCTCACGGATCTTTATCCGTGATTTAGTATTGTATTTGCTAATATAAGTATTACATTTTGTCTTAACCCGACGCGTCTAACGAATAAAAATCCGTGAGACGGTCTCACACAAATTTTTGCCTAGATTTAACTATTCTAAGATTTAAAATGTAATATTTAAAATTTGTATTTAAATATTTTGAATTATACTATTTTGACTATTATTTAAACAAAAAAAATAATTCAATTAAAGCTAAGTTTGATAGGGGATGGAGATTCCATGTCTCCAAAATTTTCCCGCAGGGATGGGGACAAGGACAGAGACCATGATGGGATTACAGAAATGTTAAGTATACTCGTATTCAAAAGTAATATTAAATACAAAAAGTTAAATTTAAAAATTATAAGAAAATAAGTAAATAAGAAATATTTCATGTAAAATAGGATAAAAGAAGTAGGGGACAACAATGTATGTATGAAAGTACACACATATATATAATTATATAAATAACACTTACAGGACCTCGAACAACAATGGACGTTTGAGCCTGATATTCTGATAAGTCGCAAGCAATTTCCATCCCAGAATTCCCAGAACCAACAACTAAAACACACTTATCTTCAAATCTTTTCCCATTTCTATATTGACTTGAATGCATTACCTCACCGCTAAAACCCTCAAGCCCATCAATCACAGGAATAAACCCCTCACCATTCTCGCTCGTCGCAGCAACAACAAACTTAGCAATGTGAGTCTCTATGGCATCAGATTCCATATTTTTCACTGTCACAAACCACTTCCCATCACCCTCATTATATGAGGCTGATTCAACTAGCCTGTGATAGAGGGGATTAACCCCAAAATGGGAAACATAAGTGTCCAAATATTGAACAAATTGTTTCTTGGACAAAAATGTAGGTGCATTAGGGCTGAATGGCATGTGGGGTAAATGGCAAAACTCTTTAGCCAAGTGGAGCTTCAATCTATCATAAGACTTGTCTCTCCAGAGTGAGGCGTAATTGGCTTCCTTCTCCAAAACGATATTTGGTATGTTTTGAAGGTTTAGACAAGCAGAAGTTGCAATACCAGCAGCACCAGCTCCAATGATAACCACACCAGTATGTTGCTCCATTATATTATGTTGTTCTTTTCTCTTTCTTAGGTTTTTTTTGAACTCTTCTCTTTCTTAGTTTGTTTTGTTGATGTATGAATTGTACGGTTTTCTTTCAATTTATATAGGGAGCAGAGCTGATTTTTTTTTTTATTTGCCTGCCCTGGTAAATAAGTGAGACCCTATCAAAGTATAAATAAACTGCCAAAAGAAAAATGATTCGCGTGAATATTACAGAGTAGACTTTTTTTTTTTGAATAATACGTAGCAGAATTTAGATCAGTCATAAAAACATAATTTTGAGGTAATATAATTACAAATACATATACTAATTATTGGCCGACCAGGACTGGACTAGGGGTCCCAAAATTTTGGGGCCCTGTGTTATTGCACATCTTAGACGCCCTAAAATTCGGCCTCGATAGGGAGAGTCAAAACGATAGATTCCTAACAAATTCAAGTCATTTACTGCTCTTTATTTCCTTCCCTTTTTCGTCGATTTATTCTAAATTTCTAATTCGTGTACATATATAGTATTGGTACGGTACGTCCAGCATATCACGCTTTTAAATCTTCGTTTGAATTTTTTTTTTTTTTTTGAAAGGTTCGCTTGATCTTTATATTCACGTACAGTGTAAATATAGGAATTAATTTTCGATCCCTAACACTGCTGGAATTTATCGATTTTCCGACGTCGTTTCCGACCACCAAAAAAACTGGTCGCAAAAAGTAATTTTTTTCATTTTTCCGTCAAAGAATTATGTTGGTCGGAAAGTAGNCGGAAAAATGCCCTCGGTTATTACCGACCACTAGTCTAGGTGGTCGGAATTTCCCGACTTCTTTTTGAAGACGTCGGAAACATTGATGGAAATCGTCGGATAAGAGAACTATTTCCTACCACTTGTGGTCGGTAATTGGTCGGAAATACCGTCCACCGGTGGTCGGTAAGATTTACGGGAAAAATTAAAATTTGAATTACCGACCACCATGGTGGTCGGTAATATTTATAACTAACTGAAATCTTACTGCATATATAATTGTTAAATATCCTGAAAATCATGTTATAATAATGCAAATTTGAACACCACATTTTTAAATTCAACACTACAATTTTAAATTCAACACCAAAATATTAACAATTCAAGGGAATCAAACATTAGTCAATCATTTAAATCCAAAGTGTAGCAATTGCTTCACTATAAAAAAATACAGCTATTGTTTGCAGCTATGTTTCACCATCCAAAACAGATTTTCACATCATTCAAATAATTAATATGCTATCTAATCTTGACTAGAGGGGATAGTGTATCATCATCGGAGGTGGAGGGGTTAGTGTATCGTCATTGGAGCTATTCTTGTTTGGATCTTGATCAAGACTACCAAGATTTTCACTAAAGTTGGCAGTGTTGCTTCATTTTCTGGACAATATCATGGATCCTCCGATTTTCCTCATGCATATCTTGTTGCTGCTGTTGCATCACTTGATTTTTCTCCTCTAATTGCTTAATTCGAGCTTCGCAAGATGAATGTGAAGTTGATGGCCCTATATTGGATTTCCTGTGTATTATAGCTTCGGGGAAGTAGTATGCGGTACCCGACCCAAATCCTGAAATGTACCCCCTTTCCTCAAACCACCAGTGGCCTCCAACCACACTGCTGATTCTGCCACTTGAGGTTGTGTTTGCTTCAAGTTGGTCACAATTTCTTGAAAAAATAAAACAAGAAATAGCTTCATAATAGATCTACAGACAATGTGTGATAAAGACCATAATAAGTGGATAGTGTAGACAAGAAAAAAGAAGGAAAGTCAGAAAGAAACTCTTAGATCATAAACACACAATAGCTAGTTAATGCTTTCATCTCAAAAGGCGAATGCTCTAGTTGCACAATATACATTGTTTAAACTTTCTCAACCTCATCAACTAGTTCTATTATTTTTGTCTTAAATCTATTGTTTTGATATAGAGGACAAAATTTATTCTTTCAGCTTACTGTTACTTGTGTGCAAAGAAGAGGAGTTTCGTTAATGAGACATGAAGAGAGAGGCAATATATCCTCTAATGGAGAGGAATAAAAAGCATTAGTTAATCATGTGTCGAAAACCTGCATATACCTCCACATTTTGTATAAAGAATATATCATAAGGTTGATCATAACATGCTGCATGTCTGTAGTTAATGTTATATTAAGCTCTCTATTAAGGGATTTACATGCAGACACCTTTTAGAGGAATGTTCTTAGACACTAGAACCCAAATATGTGGAACTCTAGAAAATTTTCAGATGGTTAATGTTGGTTGAGCAGTTTCACTAACAATGAATATAGTATGTATTCAGTTCTCAAAACAACATTATGCTTCTTTTTGTTTGGAATGTGTCGCATAAAACCCCTACTTCAGCCAAAAGAGGAGGGGAGGGGGAAAGAAAGTGAAAAACTAAAAGAAAAATCAATGGGGGAGGAAAATGTTTCTGTTCTCCAGAAAATTTGAGCCTGTTACATGTGCAGAGGATGGCATGTTTGATGAGTTAAACAACTAAAAAATCATTTTAACAATGACATGTTCAGAAAAAGCAGTTAGAACAAAATCCCAAATGTTTGAGTGTCACTTAAGTATGAAAAATGTACTATAGAATCCTGAAATATCATATCAACACACAAAGTATGAAAACTATAGGATCCTGAAACTCTAGAGCAAAAATATGATCATTACTTCATAAGGTATATAGTCCTTGGAATCTAATATCAATTATAACACAAAATTCAAAACAACTCTTTTCAAGCCCTAAGCACTGAAATGCAGAAAACATATGGTAGGAGATCAACAAAGGATCAGTATTAATTTAACTCGAGATGAAGAAATGTAGAAAACATATGGTAGGATCGGAGATCTTACCCTTACATATCCAACCAGATTTAGTAATATACTGAACCTGCAAAAAAAGTTGCATGTTTAAGAACTGATAACTTAGGATAGCAATGCATCAGATTTATTGCTACTGTAGCCAAAGAAATAGCCATCACCTACATATATCAGAAGGAAATAACAGAAGCTTTACCAGCTTTAGTCAACTCAAGAGAAGTAATTCGTGCTGTGTAATAAGTCCCTTTGGTACTTATCTCCTGTACACGGAATCTGCAAAGTCCTAACACAACTGAATAAGTCACTCTCCCACTTGGTCTCTCCACTCCTCTTGAGAGATGCAGGGCTCAAGCAGCAACTCCCCTGCATTAAAAATTTAAATCAAGACATTGTATAGCACATAACTTTGACCAGTTCAATTTCTAAATATAAAAAACCTGACATTACATTAAATTATAAATCCCTAACACTTCAAACAAAAGAGGATATATGACAGATTTACCACTTATGCCAGTGAACTTGCTGCAGACTTTTTCCATCATGTTTGTTAAATCTGATATGCTAGCTTGATTTTTCAAGGTACACTCTACAAAATCAGTTCCAATGCCTATAACAATTGCATATATATTTTAATAATTTTAATAACCCATAAAGTGGTCGGTAAGTTGGTCGGAAACTGTTGTTCCGACCGGAAATCACCCTTTTCCGACCACTTTTCGGTGGTCGGAAAAATGAATATTTCCAGCAGTGTAACTAGCAGCTTCCTACATATCTAATTATTTATTACAATAATCATTTTATTTCACAGATGATATTGGAAATGAATTTTCAATTCTAAAAGAACAATGCACCACATATCTGATTACCTTACCAATTTATTTTTTACAATATTGTTTCATTTCACCCATGATATTGAGAATTAAATTAATTTTCAATTTTAAACCCCTATCATTTACTTACCTATATATTTTAACTTAAAAATCTCTCACCGCTTATTCTCAATCTAACTGTGGGTGGAGAAGGTAAATTGTGGAATGTGCCTTACCTGACTTACCATACTTCAAATGATTGTATTACACTTAATAAAGCCAAATTCATACCTCTCTTTTAGTTCTTGGTAAGATTAAAATTTTATATCCGGCAAAATTTTGAATCCTAACTACCACCACATACATGTAAGTATGTAACGTTTTTCCTTAGAATTATTATTATAAATAATAATATTAAGTATTTATGTGTTGCAAACTATTTAGACTGATTAAGTATTAGTTTTTGGTCAGCTTTAGGTGATTGGTTACCTATGGGATGTATGTCTATTGATAGACTCCAAGTCCTCTCTGCTCAGTTCACGACTCATACACTATCTAGAGTACTGAGAGAAGTGAGAGGAACGTCTCTGGTTTACTGTGATTCCACAACAGCCCGAGGGACTTCTATTCAACAGAAAGAAGACACAAGCAATAAACGTGATAAAGCCAATTGGTATTATGTGCTTACATTTGATATTAGAGCCAATTTAATCTTTGCCTAGTTTTTTTTATTGCATAAATTTATAATTTTCATATATGTTATATACATTAGAGCATCCCTAACAGTTTATTTTTTGCACAGTAATTAAGAAAACACCTAGGAGAGAGAAGTGTAAGGGAAAAAGGAAAAAGCAAAAAAAAATTGAAAAAAAATAAATCTGACATGCCGCAGGAAATTTATGATTTCCGCAGACGCGCCAATGGGGGCATGCATTGCACGCGCCCAAATGGGCCATCAACGTCTGCATTACGCGACTGCTCAAGCTGGCTTTGTTTTTCTTTCTCAGTTGTGGTCCCCAGCCATGAACCACTCCTTGCAGGAGAATGAGAAACTCAAAAAAAAACTAGCTCACATCAGTGTAAAAATAATACACAAGATCTTACTGTACTATGAACCTCACAAAAACCATTGATATTGATGCTCTTATCGTATATAAGAACATATATGAATGATATTGCAATTATAATTATCTGGGATGCTGGAATTTTTTGTTTATTTTCCGCATTAAGAAATTCTTATTTCAATTGTATATATATATATATAAATTTATTTCTTCCTGCCTTCGGCAAATCATAAAGAAAATATATATATACATAAATGGTTTTGAATATTGGATTTTTGCCCTACTACTACGTCGACTGCTCTGCCATCATCGCCGGATTTTTTTTCCGTTCGCTGGCAGCCTTAAGAGACAGAGGTAGATGTCGGACAGACTTGATTCCGATCGCAGGATTATGGGTTGGCCGGTGGCCATTGTTGTTGGAGGAGACAACGTTTTTCTTTATGGAACCAAAAAAAATAAAATTCCTTCCGTTGTTCTCCCTTCAGTTGTCATCAACAATGGAGCTTCGGTGACGCACAAAGACTAACGGCGACGCAGCGGAGGCAGGCAGAGAGCGGCGGCGCTGGTTCGCGAAGAGGTTGGGTGGTGGTGGCGGAGCCGGGCTTCCCGGCGACGACGCTGCTACTGTCTCCTCCTTCAGGCGGCCGGCGACCTTGGCTTATGTACTCTTCGCCGTGGCTGCTCTCTATTCTGGTTGCTGCGCTTCATTTAGGAAGAAGCTGATGAAGATATGAGAGCAATTTATATCGTGGACTAGGGTGCACAATGCATTGTGCACACCGCACATTCGAATGTTAGGAGATGAGTTCTGTGTATTTTAAGCAATTGTTCTGTGTATTCTAGGCAACCGTTCGGTGTAAAATTCGGTCGCAATTCCCGTCGTAATTTAGCGACGGAACGTAAATCCGTCGTCTTTTCCGTCGCTAAATGACGACGTAACCTAAATCCGTTGCATTTTTTGGCGTAAATTTTTTCCGGCAAGATTTCGCGTGTTTTATTTTCTCTTCGCGCCAAAAATCGCGACAGAATTAATTTCCATCGCGAAATCCGTGGCGAATACGCAACGGAAGCTATTCCATCGTAATATCCGTCGCTATATTGCGACGGATTAGTATCCGTCGCGATTCGCGAATTTTCTAGTAGTGGATGTGTTTGTGCATTCGAGTGTTTAGGAGGATGAGTTATGTGTATTTTGTGTCAATATTCTGTGTATTCTAGGCAACCGTTCTGTGTATCCATGTTATTAACACATGTTGTGATGTGTTTGGGCATTCGAATGTTAGGAGGATGAGTTCTGTGTATTTTGTATCAATATTCTGTGTATTCTAAGAAAACGTTCTACGTATTCTAGGCAACCGTTCTGTGTATTCATGTTAGTAACATTCGAATGTTAGGAGGATGAGTTCTGTGTATTTTGTGTCAATATTCTGTGTATTCTAGGCAACCGTTCTGTGTATTCATGTTAGTAACATTCGAATGTTAGAAGGATGTGTTCTATGTATTTTTGTGTAAATATTCTGTTTATTCTAGGCAATCGTTCTGTGTATTATAGGCAACCGTTCTGTGTATTATAGGCAACCGTTCTGTGTATTTATGTTAGTAACACATGTTGTGATGTGTTTGTGCTTTCGAATGTTAGGATACACAGAATATAAGCCCAAGTATTATCTCTTATGTTCCATGTTTTTCAAATTTCACAATGTTTTTTAAATATTCACCTTTTGTCGCGTGTGTATGAATTTGTGTGTGTTTTTTGTTCTTGCTTCTTCGTCACTGTTTTTGTTGTTGTTCAAATTACAGTTATATTTTATTTTTTATTTTCATTTTTTTAAAAAAAAATAAGGAAAAACTCGTAACAATGCGGCTGGTTTCAGACCAGGGTCCACGGTATAACGATTCAGATATGAGGCTTTGGGCGGGGTCTGGTCCAATTCGGTTAGACTTGGCAGAGAAGATCTTCTGCCACATCCAACCCCCTATTGGGATTCCAAGCCTCACGGGTTAGTTATAATCTCTTACACCCAGGATTCGTTTATACCAGATGCCCAAAATCTACCAGAGCCAAAGGCCCACAAATCTCAAGTCAATGGTGTCACCATAAGTCCCCACACGGTTTTACAACAAACATAATGATATCAAAGAAGGATTCAACAACAAGATACATATCTCTCAATCGAAGGACACATAAATATATGGGATTCCAATAGAATACATATACAAAGTAGAATAAAGGTAGTAACTCAAACTCAATTCAAGAACAAGAATTTTAAGAGAATCATATCAAGTTCAAAGGAGTTGATACAAGAACATAACGGGGTAACAAATGCTCAATAGACTCATGTATATCAACAAGAAGACATGGATTTCCAATACTCACAAGCCATAGAGATTATCAAAGGATAGGATTCTTGAATGAACAATATTCAACAAGCAAAGATAAGGATTTCTCAAGACATCATACCACAACAAACTGAAACAGAAGATGAAATATACATACTGAAACAAATCACACTGGAACAGCGAATCAGGGTTGAACCTACGGAACTACACGGCGGGACCAAAGGGTCCGCCACTTACTACCGCAAGGTCAAACAAAAGGGGCAACGGAAGAGAGTCTTCCGCTACTTGGTTCCACTGCTGGTCTTGCGGGGTTGGCTCACGGGCGTGCCAGTCCCGTGGTTCAGTTACGCAAGGCCAAAAACACATGTGAGACAATGCATTTCCATAATCAACACATAGTAGACGAATTAGGTAAGTATACCCAGATTTTCCATAATAGAATATACCAACAACATCATCATATCAAGAGTAGAAGAAATGACACAACAATAACACAAGAAACTTCAATATCAAGACACAATATCCAAGATATACAACCACAATAGCTGAAGAAAAAAAAGAGTACACACATCATCATATAAGAGTAGAAAATAGATTTTATTAGACATAGGATTACCTCTTGAAACTAGCAATCCAAAAGCAACGCCAATCTTAGACTCATCTCATAAGCTAGTCTACAATAAGGAACCTGTGAACCAATTAAATCTTCGCTCAAATACCAACACTAATATTATCAATGAATAAGGTTCAAATTGGCCACTGAACGTAACCTGAAAGTGCAATTAGGGCACTGAACGAAAAAAATGTGCAATTAGGCCACTGAACACTCCAAATGCATGCAATTTCACCTCATAGCAAGTTACCTTCCATTTCATCAGGTTGCCGGCTTACATGGATGATGATGTGGCATTTTAAAATAATTTTTAATACTCTCTCCGTCCCATTTTACTTGTCCTATTTACTATTCATTGGTCAAACCAACTCTTTCTTCTTTGCTTATTTTCTTTAGTAATTTTTATTATTTTTAAATTTAATTTTTTTGTGTTTAATAGTACTTTTAATGTAGTTTCTAAATATATAAATTTTATATATTAATGCTAAACTTAATATCATGAAAAATTGAATTAAAAATTACTTCAGTCAAGCATCGTTAAACGAACCAGACAAGCATTTTGGGACGGAGGTAGTAATAAATATAAATAAATAAAAATTTAAAATTTAAAAAATTTTAATTTTAATCTTTTTAATATTAATTTTTTTAATATTTTTAATATTAATTTTTTAATATTTTAATATTAATATTTTGATATTTTTAATTAATTTTTATTTTTAAAGTTTATTATTTAATAAATATTAAAAATAAAAATTAAAAATTTTAAAAATATTTTTTAAAAAATATTTTTATTATTAAATTTTTAATATTTTTGAATATTAATATTTTTTAAATATCTATTTTTTTAATTTTTTTTAATTATTTTTAAATTTTTAATTTTAAAATTTATTATTAAAAAAATATTTTAAAATGTCTACTCACCATCCATGTAAGCAGGCAACCTGATGAAATGGAAGGTAACCTGCTATCAGGTGAAATTGCATGCATTTGGAGTGTTCAGTGGCCTAATTGCACATTTTTTTCGTTCAGTGGTCTAATTGCACTTTCAGGTTACGTTCAGTGGTCAATTTGAACCTTATTCCTATTATCAATAATAGTATTAGTTCGCACCGCTCATAATTAGTCTATCACCCATTATCACTTCCTTATTAATCCAACCTAATTAACCCATTAACACTAATCAATCATCCTGCTTCATAATCCTTAATTTGTCCAATCATCAACATTAATCACCATTTAGTTATATAACTCATTATTGGCATCATCATTGGACTAATCATGACCTCACCATCAAACCATCATTATATTAACCTTAATTGCTTAATCATTTATTTAGCTTCATCATCAACCCAATAATTATACCATCATCATAGTTTAGTAATATTAAACCTTAATTACCATTATTATTAATAATATGCTAATTACCTCATTAGCCCCTAATCCAAATGCTTAATCCATCTTCCAACTTTGTTTTCGCCGGGAGAAGAAGAACAGGGGAGGTTGCCAAGCTTCGCCACTGCCTCGCCGAGAATCAACCATGGTTGCCGTCGGGGAGCTCCTCACCAGTCATCTTGCAGTTTCCGCTACGCCGGAAAAACTTCATCGACGCACAAGAAAGAGGGAGGTCGCATGCCAGTCCTCTATCCTGACCATCGTTGCTGCCAGTCTACACCGCCGGGAAGGCCTCGCTGGAGTGTAACTCGCCGTCCACCAGGCTCGCCGCTGCAACTACTGGAGACTGAGAAGGAACCGCTGCTACACCCAGTTACTGATGGTTCGTCGCTGGCATCATCCCGCCTGGTCACCATTGTTGGACGAGCGTGGAGAAGAGAGAGACGGGGGTGTTGTGAATTGGGTGTAAAGAATGTCGTTGTATATACTACTTGCTGTAAACTGGCTTTTAAAGAGATTAGAAAGGAAATACTGTGACGTGTACGAAACACTGCCTTAAAAGTGATTTGCCGGGAACCAGTCACTTTCGACTGGCTAACACAGGACTGCTACGAAATAATTCTCAATTATTTCGTACTCAAAGCACTCAGACCCAAAGAGAACTGAGAGAGGAGAGGAGGGGAGAAGATATTCAATTGGATGATTTGAATGCTCTGAGAAGGCATGTATTTATAGCTTCAGAAATAACTACCTTCTCAATTCTAGCCACAAGTTTGAGCACAAAAAGTGGAGGTAGAATTGTTGTAGATCACAAATTGAAGAGCTTAATTAGGACTCCACAAATAATTATGTGGTTGGGAAAAATGCCTCAACAAATATTCTACTCCTCAATAATTATTCTATTCTGATTGAATGGAAACCCAACAATCCCCCACACATTCGAGCAGGAATAGAATTGAAATCATTGTCTGAGCAGAGCGTGAGGGCTGATTTCAGCGTCAGTGATTAAACTTGAACTGACACATGGTGACTTGAGTAACTTACTTCTCATGAGTGAATAGAATCTTGAACTCATTTAGAAGTATTTGTTTTGAACTCAGGTGCACACACCAGCCCCTGTTGTTTTGTGTTAAAGGTCACTATGACTAGGGGTGTAAACGAATCAAATATTTTTAATTCGATTCGTGATTCGAATTCGAATATGTTGATTCGAATTCGAATTTTTCGAATTCGAATCCGAATTCGAATATTTTTTTCGATTCGAATACTATTCGAATACGAATACGAATACGAATACGATTATATTTGATTCGAATACTATTCAAATATTCGAATATATATATAATATATATATATTTATATATAAAAATAAAAATATAAATATAATAAGTTTTGTTTCACGCCTAATTCCTAAATCCTAACCCTAACAGCTGCTGCACAGAGCCAAGAGCCCAAGACTTCGTCGAAGTCTC
>CP025647.1:13987174-14016496 GCA_003576665.1 Ipomoea trifida | reverse complement strand
ATAAGTTAGCTGTTTTCGGAAGGAGTTTTGGTTAACTCTACGACTAAAAAGAGCGTGTTCCTGATGGAGTAGTATTTATTAATATAATTAATAATTAATATAATTAATTAATTAATTAATATTTAATTCATATAATTATAATAATATAATTGCCGATTATATTTCCAATGAAATATTAATATATTCATTTAATTTTTCCTAATATTTTAATTTTCTTATGAATATATTCATTTCTTTTTTCTAGTATGCATGCGTCCACCGTTTTTGACTTGTGTTATTATTTTAATTATTCTTATTTTGTATGCAATTTACCTTTTTGTAATTAAATCAATAGTTTTATTCGCCTATTACCATATTATCATAAATATAAACGAAATTGGCATGTTATTAGCAATTGACTGATCTTATGAATATATATATAATATATATATATATATATAAATATAATATTATATATATGAATAATTAATAAAATAATAAATGAATAAAATAAATGATTTTACTAAAATGCCACTAAGTTTGGGGAAATTTGGGAGGAGGATATTATTATTCATTTTTAAAATTCCTTAGACGGAAGATGGGGTGACATAGAAAATAATGTTATTATTTATTTTTAAAATGCCTTCTATTGATGTGTCTCTTTTAAAACTCAGAAAATTGAAAGATATTTTGTTAAGTTGTTATATGAATATAAAATGGAATAAGGTTGACCATGTTAATTAGTAGGATATTATCATTTGAATTTTGTTATAAATGGTTAAAATTAAAATTAAAATACAATAAATTAAATTGTTCCATAAATTACTCATTTTATATATAGAAATAATAGTGCATCCGTATTGAAAGAAGGGAAAATATATATTGGTTTTTTTTAATATATATTGGCCCTTCTATAATATGCGATGTTATATATGTGTGTGATCATTATAAGAGTGATGCTAAATCTATTTTTTTCTTCTTTCTATTTTTTTTTAAATTTGAGTCTTAATTTTCACATAATTAATATTTATTACTAGAAGGTTGATCAATCATCTCAACAACTTTAGATGTCGTTGATCAAATTAATTAGTACACGTGTGACATGAACACTGCAGAAGGTCGAACATATTTAATATATAATCATACGGAGTAATAATTTTTGTATATACGAATTGATATTTCGGTTAACGAAAAATAATTAATTTAGTGCAATTGACTAATCATAATTGTCTAATAATTATTATGTTAATTAAGCTAAATATTGGTCGTTCAATTTATTTTTATACTCCGTAGTAATTAAAGTTAAATTATTTCTCATTTTTACATATTTATTTTTGTAATAATATAATTACTTAAGTTATACGGAGTATTAAATATCGATCTTTTTAAGATAATTGTAAACAAACAAGTCATATATTATTCAATTAATTGAGTGATACTTTTGCACTAATCTTATAATCAAATAAATGTACATGTTTAATATTAGACTTTTTAAAATAATTTTCTTTAGTTTTATTATCTAAATAAATAAATAAAAATTTATCTGTGAATCGCACGGGTAATTGGACAATTATTTGCTCTAATTCAAGCAAATAAAACATCAAAAAATATAATCAATCCAATCAATTTCATCAATTGCGCTATATAATATTCGATGTTATAATTTATATAATTGTATATCGATCCAAATATTCTTAAAATATTATAACAAGTTCATTCCGTGCAACGCACGGGCGAAAATACAAGTGCATATTTAATACAAAGATCCTTGGGGTCAGTAAAACTCCCCACAAACGTGTACATTAAAGCAGCACTGCACACTGATTGAGCTCAAAAAGAAAAAAAAAAAAAAAAACTACAGCAGCTTATACCATACAAATTTGAATACAAACTTTGATTCAGTCTAAATGCCTATGTGCATTTCAGTTTTTTTTTTCTTTTACGAACACAGTTTTTTTTTTTTTTTTTTTTTTTTTTTTTTTTTGTGCAGGGAAGAATTTGCAATCAAACACATTCAGATAAGGTATGAACTGCAGCAGAAACCTTATAAGTTTGAGGATCCCTAAAATCATCAAAACCCTAACCCAAAGTGATATATCAAAAACCCGAAAAAACAAAAGCCCTACGCCACTCAACACCGCCCAACCACGCCGCACCCCTGCTTCTACCGCCGCCATACCCACTACACCAATCCGCCGTTCTCCGCCGGTAACCCTAATCACTGCCGCACACCCCCCTCAAACAGAAAAGCAGACAACCCTAAACCCACGCAAAACAAAAAAAGAAAAAATACCTGGAATAATAGTAGACGAACTCCTCTGAATCCGCTTCGACCGCCTTGAAGACGAACCAGCCATGGAGTATCTTTGTGGTGCAAACGACGACGCTCAACACCACCAAATCGTGGGAAGATATCACCGGCGCCAAATCGTGGGATGGAGACCGGCGCAAAATCGTGGGAGACGCAATTGCAAAAGGAAAAAAATCGAGTAAAAAATGGGATTCACAAAACGTAATTATGCAAATAAGAATTAAAATTACCATCAAGCCCTCCCTAATCCCAATTCCAGCCGATAAACAATAATAAATAATAAATAAATAAAATAAAATATGAACCGTGAAAAAAAAACAATGAATGGTCGAGATGTAATCTCATGATCTCGTCTAAATAGGATGATCTCACTGGATCCAAATCCTCTATATATATATATATATATAGTAGGGCAATATTACTATTTTGGGCTAGGGCTAAATATAGATGTTGGGTTTAAATTAAGTGTTGGATCAAAACATTGGGCTAGATTAGTTGGATTCAAGACTAATCATAGCGTATAAAATATATACTACGTATATAATTTATGGGCTTAGGATAGTTGATAGACTTTAGGGATTAAAATTACTTTGGGCTCAAGAATAGTTTATTGAGTACAATATATATATATATATATATATATATATATATATATATATATATATATATATATATATGTATGTATGTATGTATGTATGTATGTATGTATGTATGTTGGGCTATGGATGTTTGGGTAGCAAAATAATAAATTATAAAATAAGCTAACCCAAAGTCCATAACAAAATAATTAGATTTTGAAACATTTACTAAAATATTTAATAATAAGAAAATAATTCCTTTTGAAAATGTTTATAATTAAAATAATAATGCTAAGAAAATACGAGGTGTCAAATAGCTCTTTGACCCTAGTCCTTATACACTGGGTCGTTAGGCTCTTCCGTCAGGGTTGGTCTGTGAGGTCGGGCCTCGTGCCCCTTAGGGTGATAGCCATTCGACCCGAGTCCTTTAACACCGGACCGTTAGGATCTTCCGTCGGGATCGGTACGCGAGGTCGGACCTCGTGCCCCCTTAGGGTACGATTGGAGGGGACGGGTAAGTACCCCCTCCCCCTAAAAGAAGTGAAAATGAGTCATCCATGGTGAAATTTTTACTAAGTTTATTTAAAAAAAAAGGGGACGGGCCCCATTGGTAAGGCTCTCACTATGTCCACCCCATCTAGAGAATAAGATCACTGAGCTGATGGGGGTGTAGTTGGTGGCAGGTCGGCCTGGTCCGGTTTGAAATTGTTGGCACGTCTTGCAGCTCCTTGCATAATCAGCACATTCCTTAGCCATATTATGCCAAAAGTACTCCTGTAGGATAGGTCGCCAAGCCATGGTGCAGGCCCCTTAATGGGCTGCGCAGGTCCCCTCGTGTATCTCCTCAATGACTTATCTCGCCCCCTCGGGGTATAGACATCGTAGTAGGGTGCCATTACAGGACCACTTATTGTATTAAGTTGTAGTTGTCAAGCTATTACAATACTATAGAAATGACATTTAACGTCAGTTTTTAGACCTTTTAATGTTAAAAAGCGACGTTAAATAGACAGACGTTACATGGTAACATACGACGTCAGCTAAATAAAAAATGATGTCATAAGTTTTTTTTTTAATATTAACCTACAACGTCGGTTATTAACAAATAGTCGACGTTGTAACATTATTTTTTTTAAAATAAAGTAAACCATACAACGTCGGCTATTTGTTAATAGCTGACGTTGTAGGTTAGTATTTATAAAAAAAGTAGACACATACGATGTCCATTTGTCAAATAGCCAATGCCGTATGTGTTTCTTTTTTTAAAAAAAAAATATAAATTTATTTGTCAATTTAGACCCAAAACCTGCTCAAATATATACATATCACAACCACATTCAAAACCTTCTCAAATATCTTATTACAATCACATCCAAAACTTCTAGAATTTAATATTTATAATTTTACAATTAATAAATGTAATAAATCTCACGGTTAAGTGTGTCAACGTCATTCACATCAACATTAGACTATTAACACTTGCTAAATGCGAGAACTAACAAGCATGTCCGGGGTGATAGCTAAGAAAACCAATCTTGGTTTCATGGTTAAGTGGGTCAACACCTTTTCCTCGTCAGTTCTGAACATCATCTTCCTTGATGAGGTGATTGGGAACATTATCCTCTTGATGATCCTTTTCATGTGCAACATCACAATGCACGTTTGCAGGTTCCTGCATTCATATAAGAATGGTTCAATTAGTGAGAAGCTAAAGCAAAATTTAATTGCTACAATTATTTGGATTTTAGTAAAAATACTCGGGACTCGGCCTTCAATTCATACAGTCTTACAAGGAAATACCAACCATGTCCATGTCTTCACAGCAATAAAAATCATACTAAACTTACAATACAAAATTCAAGTAGCTTATAGTGCACTACATTGTTTTCCTTCAATTGTGCAGGTATTCAAAGTATGATACACACCCAAAAGAATGGATAGTTTACTCAGAAAAAGGAATGATGAAAATCAGGCAAATTAGAATACATAAGGAAAGGCTTAACGCAAGGGATTTGACAAGAATAAAATCAAAGGCACAATCATATCAACAATATCTCCTTTTCCATAATTATTTATTTCCTAGCACTATAAATTAGAACCTCTAGATGAGAGTAAATCATCCAATCTTTATCCTTAGTCTTTAAGCTTTAGAAGCTGGGCAAGAGCCTAAAACTCTCGTGGGGCAAGAACCTAAAACTCTTGTTGGGGAAAGTCTCGTGACTTCCTGTTTCTCTTCTTTTGTTTTAATTTCCAGTTAATAAAATTACATCCTTATTCTTTTCTCTAACAAATTGGTTTGACCTGCCGCTGCATGACGAACACACGAATGGATTAGCGAGTAGAGACGTTAGAGAAGAACCAGGATGCGATCCGTATTGATTTGGCTGCATTGAATGATCGATTTGCAGCCATGGAAACTTCCATGGCTAAGATTTCTGACCTCATCACTCTCTCCCTCCAAAGCAAAGGGCACGGCGATGCCAGTGCATCATCAATAGCAATCCCAACAGACGATTCAACTCCCCCATCAGTTCTAAGAGTGAGTTCCAATCCGCCATCAAAACGCCGGTCTCAACCAGACAACACTATATTTTCTACCGGTAGACTGGAACTTCCTAGCTTTGATGGTGTAGACCCGATTGGATGGTTAGCCAGAGTTGAGCAATACTTCGCCATACATCACACCCGGGAGGATCTGAAGGTTCTGACAGCCTTTATCATTATGCAATGACCGGCTCTACATTCGCTCCGGTGGCTACAAAGCAAAATCCTACTCTAACATGGTCTCAGTTTACTCATGACTTGTTAGAAGAGTTTGGTGAAGACCTACCTGGTCCACTGTTCGAGCAGCTTGCGACTCTTCGCCAGATGGGAACGGTTGAAGAGTATATCGCTAGGTGATGCATTTTTGGGCAGGACATACAGACATAGGATTTGGAAGCAAGCAGCAGACATGCAAGCAGGAGATTAGGAAACTCAATGAGATTTATTTCTGGCTTTGTTCTTTTGGTTTTAAGTAATTTGTTTCCTTATTCTAGATTAGTTTAGTTAGTTTAGATATTAGCTTATTTAGTCTCAATAAGTTTCCTTTGTGATCTTTAGGAAAGTATAACTCTCTTCTATATAAAGAGAGGTTTGCATTGCCAATTAACCAAGCCAAAATTTACAAGAAACAAGGAGAAGGAACTCTATAAAATCTTCTTTTATCTCTTCTGCTTTTCTGATCTCAGCGTCTCTCTCACCATAGGTGAACCAGTGCCAACTTCAATATCTTCCTCTCGCCCCTTGACGCGTGCCTTTGCCCGGGAACATAACATTTTGGTTCCATTGCCGGACGTCAACAAGGGCGATATGAAAAAGCTCCACGAAGAGATGCAAGATATCCATGTAACTGTACAAAAACTTGAAGACTTATCTGCTTCCTTTCATACTCTAAACGAAACCATCGCACAACTCACAGCAGTCGTAAACGCCTTGGTCGCGAACACCCCCTTCGCTCCGACCTCAACTGCTGTTACGCACTCTGCCGCTGACCAAGCCACTCCAGAAACTATCGTTCTTTCACCACCGGATCCCACTCCATCCACTTGTGTCACACGACTCGAGTTTCCAACATTTTCGGGCAAAGAATACCCGCTTGTGTGGTTAAATCGATGTGAATTGTTTTTTGACAAATCTCTTGTCAGCGACCACGAGAAAGTCTCCACAACAGCTTACTATATGTTTGATGTGGCGCAACTCTGGTTCACAAAACGCATCCAGGATGGCCTGCAGTTTTCATGGGCCTAATTCAAAGCGGCTTGTACGTTTCGCTTTGGCCCCCCTCGCAGCATCAACCCCCTTGGTGAACTTGCGAACCTCAAACAGAACAGCAGGAACCTTGAGGACTTTATCGATGATTTCCAGACCGTCCTCGCTAGAGCAGACAATGTCCTTTATTCTCAACAGGTTAATCTCTTCACAGCTGGCCTTGACGAGGTTCTGCGTATTGATGTGGAAAGAAACAGACCATCATCTTTGGATGAAGCTATTGACGTGGCCAGGGATTACGCTCGTAAGGGCCAGTTGCTACGCTTTGTGCGTCGCCAATTTCCTTCCCCGCCAACTTCGGGTAACACCATCACTGTGCACCAGCAGCCATAGTCACGCCCCCCAGGCATAAAAAAACTCTCTCCTACGGAGATGCTAGACCGGCAAAAATTGGGATTGTGTTATAACTGCGATGAAAAATGGATTAAAGTCCGTCGTTGCAAGCGGCAGTTATACATGCTTGGGATCGTTGAGGAGGACGATCATCGCCCTGATGACGTCTTCGATGAGTTTGAACCAAAAATATCGCTGCATGCAATCACTGGTGTTAACCACTCTCACATGATGAAGATCAAACTTCTAGTTGCGGGCACTCCAATCATAGCACTGGTTGATACGGGTAGCACTCATAATTTTATTAATGCCACTACTTCCACTCACCTCCATCTCCCTATCACTTGGCGAACGGGCCTCCAAGTCGCTGTGGCTAATGGTGAGCGCTTTCCGAGTTCAGGTATCTGCGAACAGGTGTTGCTGCAAGCAGAGACATTTTCTTTTCTTGCCAACTTATTTGTGATTCCACTATCTGGCATTGAACTTGTCTTAGGGATTAAATGGTTGTGCACGTTGGGACCCGTTTGGTGGAATTTTGAGACTTTAAAGATGTCCTTCGTATGGAAGGGACAGCGGGTGGCATTCTCCGGAATCTCGGCGGCTTGCTTGCCGGCACTCTACCACCTTCACCATCCCGTGACGGAGGCCCCTGCTTTAGACGCCTTGCTTGCAGAATTTGCCACCATTTTCACCTTACCCGAAGGCCTCCCTCCTTCTCGCGATTGTGATCATCGCATTGTGTTCATGGCTGGCACCAACCTAGTGGTGGTTCGCCCTTACAGGTATCCCCATCTTCAGAAGGACGAGATTGAGAGACAGTGCGTAGAGATGCTACACGCAAGGATTAGTCGTCCAAGCCGTTCACCATTTTCTTCACAGGTCCTGTTTGTTAAATAATAGGATTCCACTTGGCGCTTCTGTGTCGACTATCGGCAACTCAATGCTTCTACTGTTAAGGATAAGTTCCCAATTCCAATTATTGACAAACTACTGGACAAACTCCATGGCGCCAAATTCTTCACTAAATTGGACATGCGATCAGGCTACCATCAGGTCCATATGCACCTAGATGACGTTCTTAAAACGGCCTTTCAAACCCACCACGACCACTTTGAGTTTCTATTTATGCTCTTTGGCCTTTCCAAACCCCATCGACCTTCCAAGCACTGATGAACGCGGTTTTTGGTCCGTACCTACAAAAGTTTGTGCTTGTCTTCTTTGACAGCATATTAATTTATAGTGCCTCGTGGGTGGCCCATTTGCAACATCTCTATTTGGTGTTTTAGTTGCTACTAGATAATTCTTTACGCCTGAAGCGTTCAAAGTGTGTTTTTGGGGACCACCAAGTCTGTTACCTTGGTCATGTGATTAATGATGATGGCGTCACTATGGATGCGGAAAAAATTTGAGCGATCGTCGAATGGCCTCTACCAACGTCGATCACGGCCCTCCGACGCTTCCTAGGCCTCGCCGAATTCTACCGCAGATTCACTCAGGATTACGGGATCATCTCTTCCCCTCTCACCAATCTCTTACGAAAGAATTCCTTCAACTGGGGCGAGGAAGCCCACGTTGCCTTCGCAGTGTTCAAGCATGCAATATCCACAGCACCCGTCCTTCAACTCCCTAATTTTTCTGCTCCCTTTGTCATGGAATGCGATGTATTGTGTGTGGGTGTTGGGGCAGTTTTGCATCAGCTGGGGCACCCTATTGCGTATTTTAGTCGGAAGCTAGCAGGCCGACACCTTAAAAACTCCCTGCGTATGAGCGCGAACTCATAGGATTGTCTCAGGCCATCCGCCATTGGCGCCATTATCTTTAAGGACGAGCCTTCATCATCAGAACTGATCATTATAGCCTCAAATATTTACTACAACAGAGATTAACGACTTCCCCCCAACAACATTGGATGAGCAAGCTTCTCGGATTTGATTTCACAGTCGAGTATAAGCCAGGAAAGCTCAATGCCGCTGCTGATGCCCTTTCACGGCGAGATGCCGAACAAGGCAACCTACTAGCTATTACTGGGCCACACAGTGACTTGTTACAGGCTATACATGACGAACTTAGTCATTCTGACTAAGAGCAAGCATGGTTAGTGCGGGCAGCTAGGGACTCCTCGGGCATTTTAAGTGTTCAGGATGGTCTCATATTTTGTTGGAATAAACTAATGCTCATTCCTTCATTTAAGTTTATCCCGGTGTTATTGGCAGAGATACATAACTCGACACATGAAGGGGTCGTCAAAACAATTCATCACCTTCGCCGAGAATTTTATTGGCCGCAACTCGCCACCACTGTGAGGGAATTTATTGCCCAGTGCCCTACTTGCCAACAACATAAATGGGAGAATACTCACCCCGCGGGTCTACTATAGCCTCTGCCAATTCCAGAACAGATTTGGGCTGAAATCTCCATGGATTTTATTGAGGGTCTTCCACAAGTTCACGGGAAAACAGTGCTCTTGGTGGTTGTGGATCGCTTGTCGAAGTACGCTCACTTCCTACTTTTAGCCCACCCATACACTGTAGCCTCGGTAGCCATGGCCTTCTATGCCAACATTGTTAAGTTGCATGGCATTCCTGAGGGGATAGTTAGTGACAGGGACCCATCCTTTACTAATTTATTCTGGAGAGAGCTTTTCCGACTTTGTGGTACAACCTTGTCACTATCTTTAGTGTATCACCCACTGTCAGATGGTAAAACGGAAGTGGTTAACCGTACTATAGAAATATATTTACGTTGCTTAGTGGGGGATTATCCATCACGCTAGGTTGACACCTTACCTTGTGCTGATATTGCTACAATACTCATCTTCACTCGGCCCTGCGAACTATGCCGTTCAGGATGGTATATGGTCGTGATCCACCTCGTCTCTTGCCTTTTGAACCTGGTTCAGCCCTGGTGGCAGCAGTGGATGAACTGCTACAGACACGAGATGAGGTTATTTCTCTTGCCTGCCATCACCTGCAGCTTGCTCAAGCATGGATGAAGGAATATTATGACAAACATCGTAAGGAGGTTGTGTTTCAGCATCATCAATGGGTGTGGGTGCGCCTACAACACTACATACAACATTCGTTGGCTCGTCGCCGTTTCATAAATTATCTCCAAAATGGTATAGTCCATTCAAAATTCTCCAACGGATTGGTCCTGTGGCGTACAGGGTGGACATTCCGACTGACTGCAAAATCCAATGTTTTTCATGTTTCCAAACTAAAGCCTTTTGTTGGTAGTCCTCCAACACAGACCCCACCTCTGCCTCCAGTTTCGGATGGTTGTTTGGTGCTCCAGCCTAGTGCCATAGTTCATTCGCGGCTGAATAGAAACTCTCCAGATGTGCTGGTGGAATGGAAGGGGTTTTCAAAAGATGACGCCACCTGGGAGCCATTTCATGAGTTTAAGTGCCACTTTCCCGCGTTCAAGCTTGAGGACAAGCTTTTTTTTTTTCCTTTTTTTTTTCTTTTTTTTTTTTCGGATGGGAGTAATGATGCATTTCTGGGCAGGACATACAGACGTAGGATTCGGAAGCAAGCAGCAGACATGCAAGCAGGAGATTAGAAAACTCAAGGAGATTTATTTCTGGCTTTGTTTTTTTGGTTTTAAGTAATTTGTTTCCTTATTCTAGATTAGTTTATTTAGTCCCAATAAGTTTCCTTTGTAATCTTTAGGAAAGTATAACTCTCTTCTATATAAAGAGAGGTTTGCATTGCTAATTAATCAAGCCAGAATTTACAAGAAACTAGGAGAAGGAACTCCATAAAATCCTCTTTTATCTCTTCTGCTCTTCTGATCCCAGCGTCTCTCTCACCATAGGTGAACCAGTGCCAACTTCAATATCTTCTTCTCGCCCCTTGACGTGTGCCTTTGCCCGGGAACATAACACTAGGTTTCGTACTCGGACTGCCCAAACCACGGGACTTGCGACTCACATTTAACTGGGACTTTTTCTGAATGGCTTGAAACCTACCATTCGGGTGCAACTCCGACCGAATGATGTGACAGACCTCTGAATAGCGATGCGTGTCACTCGCGCTGCAGAACGAGAAATTGATTTTCTCTCCACAAGCCTGCTCATTAGACGCAATCTACAAGAAGAAAATGCAGTGCTCCAGATAATTCCTTCACATAATGGGTCTACTTGGTCTAACGGGTGTGGGAAGAATTACCAAACCAATTCTTTTTCAAAAATTTCACAGCCCAAACCCATTCCAACCCAGTGTCAATTCTCTGGTAGCAATCAAACATCTTCCTTCTCTTTCCAAACACCATCTACGTTTCCTGCTACGCAATCTTCAGTACGCAATTCCGGCACGTCAACGTCACGAGTTCCGGCACGACATTATTCTAACAAAGAGTACCTAGACATGCGCTCCAAAGGACTTTGTTTCCGTTGTCAGCAACCGTAAAATCCACTTCATGTATGCCCGAATAAATCCTTGCAAACTCTAATTGCAGCAGAGGATGACGAGGATGAAACAAGCTACGAGCCTAGTGTAATTGACCAAATCGACACCAGACAATATAAGGAAATCTTTCCACTCTAGCCTTGGGGATAAGGCTGTTTCTTTGGTGGGTGGCAATGGTACACACCGAAAAGAATGGATAGTTTACTCAGAAGAATGAATGATGAAAATCAGGCAAATCAGAATACATAAGGAAAGGCTTAAGGCAAGGAATTTGACAAGAATAAAATCAAAGGCACAATCATATCAACAATATCTCCTTTTTCATAATTATTTATTTCTTAGCACTATAAATTAGAACCTTGATGGACAATTTTAATATAGTCCTCACAAGTGCACGAATCAGTTGTAGTGATAGTGCGTAATAGCAAGGGTCGAACCCACAAGGAATTGTAACTGTGCAATTTAAAAACTTGAAATTAAAATAACTAACTTAACAATTTAAAGCGAAGTCGAACTAATTAAATAGATTGGAGAAATTAAAAATCAACAAGAATGAGATAGTAGGTAATTAAGTAACTAGCAGGGAAAATAATAAAATAACAACAAACCAAGAGAGCGGTTAATAAAAGAATAAAGGCAAGGAACATGAATCAATTACCATTACTAATTATGCATTTTAAGTCTAACTTACCAACCAATTAAAGGCTCGTTCTAACTGCTATATGACTACTCCATATGGCGTCCAGGGTAAGTCACGTATTCTAACTATTCTTGTACTTAAGATACTTATTCGAACAGTTAAAACCCATTACGCAAAGAAGAACTTACGGAATCCCCGGTTTAGGAACCAAATAAACAGTTTAGTAAGACAACCAAACTATTCATTCAATTACCCTATAGAGCTTGAAATTACTAAGCATCGTGTATACTTAATAACTTCCTCAAACAGACTAATGAAAGTTAAATTGGCCACAGATTTATCTTAATTAATCTCAATACGAACATAGGATAAAACATAATTAAGTTGGCAAAATTAAAACTTAAATCACTACAAAATAATCATGATAGTAAAGTCATGTTCCTAGACAAGGAATTTAGCAAAGCATTTTTAATCAACAATTAATAACAGCAGTGTAAAACACTAATTAGCACCAGTATCCAAGTTCAATACAATATTCATTCAAATCACAAAGTGAGACTTAATGAATTAAATAAAATTGCTGTGAATAGAAGGAAACAAAGCAAAACCAGGTGGGAAACACATAGGCTGTCAACAGTTCGTTACCGCACCAGACTAACTCTTGGACGAAGCTGCACAAAGAAATTGATGCTCGTCAGAATTAATTTGTTAAAGCCGAAGCCGCCGCCAACGTCCGCCGCAATCCACACACCACCGCTAGAACTTGCTTCGCCCAGAAAATCACCCTGTCGTTGCCGATCGGACATCGTAGGATATCGACTCCGAAATTGATTCGGAGTGAATCGATGATATGTTCCTTCGAATTGGCCTAAATTTATCATGCTCAACCCAACCACTTTTCCGAGCTCTTCGGCTATTCAACCGGATCTCCAAGATGACCGCATCGAAGCCGGAGTTCCAGTCTAATTTTCGGGCTCTATCGTTCGTCGACGCCAATTGACGGAATGAACGAAAAGGATCATCGCTTTATTGCTGGGCTTTAAAGGTTAGGGATTGAAATAATGGACTAATACAATTTTATTATCTAAACTAACAAAATAGTAACAATAATACTAAAGGCCCAAACATATTCGGTAAATTTTCTCTCTAGTCTATCTAGGGTTTTGGTTCCCCTCCTAGGGTTTTTCCCAGGTTTTTGCCGTTTCTTTGTGCTTTCTTCCGTTCTTTTTTGACAGTTTCTGCTTCGTTTTCATCTAAACGACGACCGGTTTCTACATGGCGACTTCGAAGGACGATGGGGGTGTTGCGAGGTTGATAGAGCGTTGGGCGGACATGGTTCTGGAAGACGAGGCCGAGGGTTTCGAGCCAGTAGGCGACGGTGTGGGTGAGCCGATGGTGGAGGGCATGAGAACGTGGGTTGTTGTTGGTCGTTTCTTGACAAACAAATTGGTGAAGGTGGAGTACATGCGGCAGGTGATGGCGTCTGTTTGGCGTCCAGTGAAAGGAGTCCAAATTTCAGAAGTCCAGCCTAACCTGTTTATGTTTGTTTTCTATCACGAATCGAACATGCGGTATGTGTTGAAGGAGGGTCCTTGGTCCTTTGAGAACAACACATTGATTTGCAGGCTGTTGGCAGATGGGGTCCTCCCAGGTAGTGTAGTCCTTGACTCGGTGGAGTTGTGGGTACAAGTTCACGACCTTCCATTGGGTTATACTTCTGATCTTGTTCTGGAGCAAATAGGCAATTATTTGGGTACGTTTGTGCGGGGAGACGACAGATTCGCAGGTACACCTTGGCATACATTTTATCGTATCCGAGTTGCGATTCCGGTGGCTCGCCCCATCAGGCGTCGCATGAGTTTGGTGAAGAGGGACAAGTCCACATGTTGAGTGTCATTTAGGTACGAGAGGCTACACACGTTTTGTTTTTCTGTGGAATGCTAGGCCACTCCTACAAATTCTGTTTGGGTGCGAGAGAGTCCAGCCTAACGGTTGAGCAGTTTCCATTTAGTGCGGAGCTGAGGGCGAGGGGTTCTCGCGGGCCGAGGGCAGTTAGGGAGCCTTGGTTAATCCCGTTGAGTGGTCCAACACAGCAGCACGACGTGGGGGCAGCGCCTGGCAGTGTGCACTCGAACGTGGAGGCTGGTCCGTTTCTGATTGTGGAACGGCAAACTGAAGCAAGTGTGGTAGCGGTGACTAAGAGGCATAGGGAGGGTTCAGGAGGTGGTGGTAGGAGGGGTGGTGCGGGTTCTACAGACGTTATGATGACAGAGGTTCCAAAAAACTTGTTCTCGACGGGTTATGATGACAGGTGTTGCAAGCTCGCAAAATTGGCGCATGACATGTTATTACGAATTCCCGGAGCGGAGTAGGAGGAGAAAATCTTGGGATTTGCTGAGGTCCCTAGGCGGTCAGTCTTCCCTTCCATGGGTGGTGATTGGGGATTTTAATGATCTCCTGTACCAGTCAGAGAAGCGTGGTGGTAATCCCCATCATGATAGTCTCCTTCGCGGCTTTGGGGAGGCTTTGGATGATTGTGGTTTGATTCAGTTACCTCTGCGGGGTTACCAGTTTACCTGGGAAAGGGGAAGAGCACAACAGAGTGGATGGAAGAAAGATTAGATAAAGTTATGGCCAATGACTGTTGGTGTGGCCTGCAGGAGGCTGCTTACGTTGAGAACATATTAACACGCACTTCAGACCACTCAGCCTTGTTTTTGTGTGTTGATGATACCCGTAGATAGGGTGGTGGCAGTCCTGTGGGATTCAGGTTTGAGATGACATGTCTACTTAGCTTGATGAGGGTTGTAGGGAGGTGGTGGAGAATGCATGGAATGATGGCAGGGGTGGCGAGTTCCTGGATCGTCTGTATATGTGCGGTGAGAGGCTGAAGAGATGGGGAGGATACCACTTTCACGAGTTCGGTAAGCACATAAGGCATCTTCGCAACAGCCTGTTGACTCTTTGGGGGCGTAGAGATTCAGACTCGTTGTCTGAGTTCCAACGTATTGAAGAACAGTTGTCTCGTCTTGAGGCCCAGTAGGATATCTATTGGAGGCAACGTGCGAAGCAGCACTGGTAGAAGGGGGCGGATGCCAACACCCGCTTCTATCACAGGTATGCCTCTGCTCGTAAGAAGAAAAACACTATTCTAAAACTTAAAGATATGAATGGGTGTTGGGTTGAGGGTGAGTCTTTGTATGCTAATGTGTTAGAGTATTTCGAAAATATTTTTTCCTCTAATGGCTCAACCCCGGCCGAGTCTTTCTTCACCTCTGTTGCCCCACGAGTTACTCAAGGGGATAATGACTCTTTGTTGCATCCTTTTGAATATGATGAAGTTAAGACAACCATGTTCTCAATGTTCCCGGATAAGGCCCCAGGCCCTGATGGGATGAACCTAGGTTTCTATCAACATTATTGGGACGTGGTGGGAGGGGATGTGGCTGCCTTTGTCATCAACTGCTTGAACATGGTCTCTTTCCCCGATGGTTTAAACAGCACTGATGTGGTCCTCATTCCAAAGAAGAGTAATTCGAAATCTGTTTCTAACCTTAGACCTATAGCACTTTGTAATGTGGTGTACAAGATCATAGCGAAAGTGTTAGCCAACAGGATGAAGCATATGTTGGGAGATCTGATTTCCGAGTCCCAAAGTGCGTTCATTCCAGGCCGGCTTATTACAGATAATATCTTGGTCGCTGCGGAGGTGGGCTACTATCTCAACAGGAAGCATTCTGGATTGGTGGGTTGGGGCGCTATAAAGCTTGACATGGCGAAAGCTTATGATAGAATGGAGTGGTCATTCTTGCGTAGGATGATGCATGCCCTTGGCTTCGCTGATAGGTGGATTGATTTGATCATGCTGTGTGTCTCCTCAGTTTCGTATAGCTTCTTGATTAATGGGGTTAGGAGAGGCCATGTGCTCCCCACCCGTGGTTTGAGACAAGGGGATCCCCTCTCCCCGTATTTGTTTATCATCTGTGCAGAGGGTCTCTCTTTGTTACTCCAAAAGGCTCAAGTGGAGGGATCCATTCATGGCTGTAGGGTTGCAAGGGGCGCACGCCCTCTCTCACATCTGTTCTTTGCAGATGACAGCTTGTTGTTCTTTAAAGCAAATGCCCATGAAGCCGGGGTTGTTAAGGAGTGCCTAAATGTGTATGACGCTATGTCCGGCCAAGCTGTGAATTACCATAAATGAAGTGTGTGTTTCAGTCGGAATACGATTGAGAAACATAGGGAGGAGGTGGCTCAAGTCCTTGGTGTTCCCCAAGCTCCGAACTTTGGAAAGTACCTTGGTCTACCTGCGTTTATAGGACGAAACAGAAAAGCAGCATTCTCATATATTGAGGACAAAATCAGGCAGAGGATTGGTTCATGGAATAAGAAGCTCCTCTCTCAGGCAGGAAAGGAAGTCTTGTTGAAAAGTGTGGCTCAAGCTATGCCTACTTTTTCTGGGTGTTTTTTTATTACTAGAATCTATTTGCACGTCTTTGGAGAGAGTTATGAATAGTTATTGGTGGGACTCCGGTAATGATAGAAGGATTCACTGGAAAGCCTGGGATCGTTTGTGTGTACCCAGGAAGTATGGGGGTCTGGGTCTTAAAGAGCTTCGGGCGTTCAATGTAAGCCTGGGATCGTTTGTGTGTACCCAGGAAGTATGGGGGTCTGGGTTTTAAAGAGCTTCGGGCGTTCAATGTGGCACTTTTGGGAAAGCAGGCATGGAGGTTCTTATCTAGACCACATTCCTTGGTTGCAAGAGTTTATAAGGCTAGGTACTTTCCACGAACTTCTTTTGTTGATGCTAGCTACTTTGGGGAATTGCCCAAGTTATTGTTGGAGAAGCATTATGGCTGCTCACGACCTGGTTTGTGATGGGGCGAGGCGTAGGATTGGAGATGGAAAAACTACTTTGATCTAGGGGCACCCCTGGTTACTTGATGATCCAAGTCCTATGATTGAGACTCCAATGCCTGCACATTTGGATGGCTCGCTAGTCTCTGGTCTGATTGATGAGCAAACAAACTCTTGGGACCAACATATTTTATCTGATATTTTTCTCCCTACTGATGTACAGCGCATCTCTAGTGTACCTATTTCACCAGGTTATGAGGACTCCTGGTATTGGCATGGGGACTCAAGAGGGTGTTATACTGTGAAAAATGGTTATAGGCGCATTGTGGGAGAATTTGATTATTCTACAGGTGGTTTTGACCAATGGGTTTCCCTTTGGAAAATCAAAGTACCCCCTAAGTGGAAGACCTTCCTTTGGAGAGCCCTCAATGATATCCTCCCTGTAACAGAAAAATTGATTTTAAAGAGGGTAGAAGTGAATCCATCATGCCCAATGTGTGGGTTAGTTCATGAGAGTGTTATGCATGCACTTGTATTGTGTGACTTCTCTTCAAAAGTTTGGCATGACTCTGCTTTGACTATTCCTACCGTGAATGTTGACTGTTTTGCATTGTGGTTTTCGAGTTTAATGATGGGTATGTCAGAAGATAATCTTGGCTTAATTATGGCAGTGTTATATCACCTGTGGCGTGCAAGAAACGCAGCCGTGTGGGAAGGTTGTCTCCCCTTTCCAAAAACGGTTGTTACTCAAGTCGTATCAGCACTGCATGCCTGGCGTGGTGTACATCACGGTGGTCCCCTTGGCCTGCCGTCTGCACCATCTGGTGGCTCGACGGATGCCCAGGTGGTGGTGCTGCCTCGGTGTTACTTCGATGCTGGACATCGGGCGAATTCCCGCGAGTCAACTTTTGCAGCCGTGCTGCTGGAACCTGGCGGACGATTCATTGCAGCTTGCGCAGGGGCGGCTTTTGTCCTGTTTCACGCCTTTTATGGCGGAGTCCATGGCATGTAAAGAGATGTTATCTTGGCTTAGGCAGAGGGATTTGTTAGACGTTCAAGTTTTCACGGATTGTGCTCAATTACGCAGTGCTTTATCTGTAGATCGATCTTCGTTCCTCTCACACGTTGGCTTTGTAATTGATGCTTGCAGGACCTCTTTGGTTTCGTTTAATACTTGTCTCGTTTCTTTGATTCCTAGATCACAAAATGTTATTGCTCATACTCTTGCTTCTGCGGCGTTTACGCTTGCAAACACAATGTACTGGGATTCAATCCCTCCCGAATCTATTTCTGCATTTTTGCATTAATCTAAGTTGATTGTTTGGTTTTCAAAAAAAAAAATACTAAAGGCCCAAACAAAAATAATTATTAAAATAAATAAAAGAATAAACAAAATTAACTGAAATTATAAAAGAATTATAAAAAGAAAAGCAAAAATTATCAAAATAATATTTATCAAACCATTAGATGAGAGTATATCATCAAATCTTTATCCTTAGTCTTTAAGCTTTAGAAGCTGGGCAAGAGCCTAAAACTCTTGTTCGGGAAAGTCTAATGATTTCCTGTTTCTCTTCTTTTGTTTTAATTTCCAGTCAATAAAATTACTTCCTTGTTCGTTTCTCTAACATATTCAAAGTATGAAAATGTCTAGTGAAATAGATTACCACATATCAATTAAGGTTACAAAAAGGATTCTTCCTAAATTATTAGGTTCATGATCTATGAGATTTATGTAAATATAGAATTGCCCAATCCAGAATCAACAGAATATACTACTACAAACGTTAGCTTTCATCTAATTAACTATATAATTGTATATGGATAAAAATGGGCAAAGTATAGTCCACAGGTAGTCTACAAGAAGAAAGGGAAAATAATGAGGATATTTAGAAATAGAAGAGTATTCCATTTCTCACCGGGCCATTTGGCGAGCCCTCTGCATTCACAGTTTCTGCATCTTGAACGTCACCACCGAGAACTTCAACTTGTTTGCTAGTGTCAACTTCAGCCAATGAATTGTGCTATCAAAATAACAAAATTTAATAATTCAATATAATTATAAACTATCACTGCTAGCCAAAATGCACAAAGTACATTAAGATTGGTAACAATAGGCATGCTATCCTCCAATACCTCATCAGATCCAGTATCACTTTTGATTTTCTCATTTCTAGTATTAACTTTCACAAGGTCTACAGTATCACAAGGGAGGTCCAAGCCATCTTTACCAGATTTGTCAATGTTACCCTGCAATATGATACAATAGTTAATTGTATCTATAAATCCAATAAGATTCAAACAAGACATACATAATCTGTTTTATTATTTGTCACCGCTTAATTAAGAAATTGCTAAAATTATAATTACAGTGAACTAAAAGGAAAATAACATAAGTAAACTCATATAGCGAAGATCATACAAGATTATCAAGCAGGCTTTCATTAATAGCAGATACCTTCTGACACCACAAACATGATACAACCTGTTCTAGCAATTCTAACACGAGCAACATCTAAAAGATCGTTACCAGAGTAATCAACATTCTCATGGCATATGATACAGCAGTTACTTTTATCTTAACATAAAGAACAGCCTTGAAATTCGATCTTGATACAATCCAAAGCAATGTTACCCGAGAATTTCAAGAATTTACTAGTCGCCTTCGTCGGAGAAGGCAACCATAAGGTCTTCTTCTCCCGGAGATGGCGACCGGCGATGTCTCTGGTCGCCGGAAGTCGTCGTCGGATGTTCGAAGTGTCGCCGGTCGCCGGACTGATACAAATAACATGTCATTTACCTGTTTTTGAACTTCATTGCCTCAATTTGATATGTTTGAGGGTCTAATTGCACCTTTTAAAAGTTTAAGGGCCTAATTAACTTTTGGTGTAAAGTTTATGGGCCTATTTGATCATTTTTTACTTTAATAAAAAACCTACGACGTCGGTTGTTGCTAACAACTGACGTCGTAGGTTAATAACTTTTACAATGAAGCGATACGACGTCAGCTATAACCCAAACCGACGTCGTATCGCTTCGTTTATTTATTTATTTATTTTATAAATAAAATGACCTATAATGTAGGTTTTATTGATAACCGACATTGTAGGTAACTCTCTTTTTTATTTTTTTCGTTATTTATAACATCAGTTTTTAACAAATAACCGACGTTAAATAGTTTTTTTTTTTAATTTAATTAACCTATAACATCGGTTTTTTCATATAACCGACGTTTTATGTGAAGCGTTATAGGTTATTTCTGTACTAGTGTTACAATGGTAATTTAGGGCAAAGATAGATGCAAATGTCTTAATGAGACAATAAGGAAGCCTTTTATACACAAGGAACTCTCTAACCGCCACCCCTAATATGGTGGGAACGGTTACAACCTCCTTTGACCGCGTCTGATCCCGCAATCAGACCTATGGATTGACCGACCGAGGCTTCGTGACCGAGCCCTCATGGCCAAGGCCCCATGGTTGGGGCCTCGTGGCAGAGCCCCCATAGCCGAGGCCTCATGTCTGAGCCTCCATATGGCCTCGGCCGCATAGTCGAGCCCTCATGGACAATGCCTCGTAGCCGAGCCCTCATGGTCGAGTCCTCATGGCAAAAGCCTTGCCCTAGGGCCGTCCGGGTCAAGCACAGGGCTCAACCTCGGGTCCCCGGATCCGCTTGAATCATCCATGCTCCGTTTTTCCGGATTGATTTGTTCCATTTCTAATATTTCCATCATTGATAATAATGTATAAAAGCATCCATTTAAATACAAATGCAATCGTTTATTTCATATGTTATTCTGTACTCCAAAGAGTTTGTATTACATTCACACTTAAAACGACATAATCATGCTTTGAATTTATACATTATAAACGGCAGCTTTTACTATAGCATTACCAATCATTGTGGGGACTGGGGAGTCCTTTTTATGTGATATACATCTCTCTGAAATAGTATATTAAAAAAAAAAAGATATGAATTAAAATGACATAATTTAGATATGAATAAATTTTCAAATTTTCCATAAATTTAAATAGATAATGTAGTGATTGGAAAGGGGAAAGGGGGTAATGTTAGTTACGGTTTTTGCTTTGAAGCGTGGTCCTTTGCCATTTGTTCAAATAGGCTTCCATCATAAACACCTCTTACTCTATCTTTGGGGAGCATTCCTTTATCGTCTTTGGCAAGTAGATACAAAACCTTCCACTCAGATATCGCACCAATCCTGCAAGTATATAATCTTGATTTTCTTAGTAAACTCTCTAACAAAAACTCAAAACTAAATATAAATTAAATGTAATAATAATTTTTTGCTAATAAAGGTGTGAGAATTTGACACATTTTCGATCTCTTGAATTATGTTAATAGTGAACTGAATTCTTAAATTATTTGTGCATCTATATCTAGTCCATTAATTTCTATTAAAGTGATTATTCTGCGAGAACCTCATATCGTTAACTCTATATATCTTCTAGCCATTAAAATGGAGGGTAACTATTGAATTTAAATGCCTTCATTAGCTATCTTTCCCTATCATAGTTCTTCCGTTTTACATACATAGGCACTTCAAAACATGTAGGAGGGACCTCTTGAGAGTTGAGACAATTTAAGCACCTAAGATATAGCTCTTGGTGATATTTACATGTTATGAACTAAAAACGCGGTTTTGAGAAAGAGAGAAAATTGAAGCGTTTAAATATCATATTTATCCTTCATTTTAAAGATTTTGAGGTAGAAGTTAGTAACACAAGTAAGAAATATATATATCACTTTATTAATAAATAGAATGACTAAAAGTGAATATACAAATAATTTTTAGAGGCACTAAATTCAATATTCATATATAATTGAAGGGGAAAAGGACTTTTTTTTAAGTTCTTTAATCTAGCTCAGTACATCTAATTTTCGTTTATTTTAAAGTAATGTTCATTATTGTGTGGATCATAAATAAAAGTAAATTATTTGTGTATATAAAATAAATTATTTAAAAGTATATTATTTGAATTTTGAAACTACATTATTTTGTATATTATCAAATAATGTAAATTCAGTATACAAATAATGTATTTTTAGTATATATTAAAAGGTATATTGTATTCAAAGAAAATATATTATTTGAGTACTAAAAGTATATTATTTTGTATAATGTACATTCAGTACACAAATAATGTACTTTTAATATATTAAAAATGTATATTTTTTATGGTCCACACAACACTATGTAGACCATGATCCAAATAAAAATTTGCCTACTTAATGTCTATTAACTTTTTTTTTTGAAACCAGTCTATTAACTTAATATTGTTATAATTGGTTATTTTACAATAAAAGTCATCTTGATGTTTATAAATTTAAACTAGTATTTTATAAGCACTATGCGTGAAAATTCATGCTCAATATTAAAACATTAATAAAAACGAATAATTAAAATTTATAATTCGAATTATATATACACAAATAATATATGTATTTTATACACACACATATATGATTTACCATTAATAGAAATTTAATTAAAATATAATCATTAAATTAATTATATAATGATTTTAATAAAATGATAATTAAAGAATAGGAAAAATATATGATAGATATAGATGTATGGTAATAATGATGGAGTTAAAAAGTAACAGTATTATAACGGTGTATGGGTAGTTTTGTATAACAACAATGTAGTAGGGAGAATTTTGTCTAATAACATTGAAGTGTACAACATTTAAAGTAAAACGTATATATTTATTAGCATACAAAAAAGAGATATAAATAAATGATATAACATTGATTGAGACTTATTATGTTTTTAGATTATCATGTATTAATTGATGAATACTTATTCTTTTTAAAAAATGAATACTTATTATAAGGAGCGATTAGGCCCAAAAAGCATCATAATGAAGACCCACGACTCCGACAGCAAATTATTGAATGGTGCACGTAGTTGTATGGAACATCAATGCAATATACATTTTTAATATATTAAAAGTACATTATTTGTGTACTGAATGTACATTGTTTGATAATATATAAAAAATCATGTATTTTCAAATAATATAATTTATATATACAAATAATGTATTTTTTTTGACAAATAATATATTTTTAGTATATTAGAAATGTACTTTGTATTTATGATTCACATAAATATGTGAATAATGCTACATGGAATAATGGTTGCAGTCTAACATGCACATTTCACATAATTTGTAGAGTTTAGTTTGAGGTATTTTAGGTGTCTTTTAAATTGAAAGTTTATCTATATTAAAATGAGATACATCCAAATCCAACATAGATCATAAAAGAAATCATATTGAAATGAAAAAATGTCAAATTGTCACCCTAAATCAAGTAGTGCAATTAGGTCGCATAAGTGAAAAAAAAAAAAAAAAAAAAAAAAAAAAAAAACTCCATTCTTCGAATCACCTAAATCGAAAAAATTGTTCAATTAAATCCAAAATGACTTGGTTAGCATGTTAATTCTCCGTAAGTTTAACATGTTCTTTTTTTATTTTTATTTTTTAAAAACTATTTATTTATTTATTCGAAAAAAAAAAAAACAATACAACCACGAAAAGAAAGACGGCCATGGTTGTTGCCCTCGTTCCAGATCTGCAAGAAGGAGACAGCCACCAGCTGTCCTTGCCGGATATATAGCCGGTGGTTGTATTGTATTGTTTTTTTTTTTTTTTTTTAATTTTTAATAAATAAATATTTTTTTTTAAAATAAAACTTTCAAAAAAACAAAAATTAAAAAAAAATGACATATAAAACTTATAGAGAATTAACCTGCTAAACAAGTCAATTGAGATTTAATTGAACAATTTTACTGATTTATGGTATTTGAATGAAACTTTTTTTACTTTGGGAAACCCAATTATATTGTCGGATTGGCTTTGGGAACTAATTAAACCCTTTTTCCTATTTAAATTAGACCCCTTTGGCGTAGAGCCCATGGAAAGATGAAGAAGTTTATTTTCTTTTAAGGATAAATGGAATAACCTATACATTGACATATAATTAATTTGGGCTAATTTGCATATTTTATGTTTAATCATATTTCTTTTAAGAATATGGACTCAGCTGTAATTAGAGGAATGGAATACAAACCCTTCATTAATTATCTCATCATCCCACTAACCATTCCATATATAATGAAATAATATTGAGACAAATGTTATATATATTCTCTCCGTTAAGAGGTCCCATCTCCCATGGATGAGTCCATGACTGAGCTACATGAGAAAAAATTTATATTAATATTGGGTATTAATTTTTGTCCAATACGTGTTTATTTTACTAAACGATAGTATATAAATGGACAAAATCAAAATTAGTATAAACGCCGACATTTTGAAAAAAAAAAAAAAACCCATTAATACTACATTTAATTTTGAACTTATTAATAACAAATAGTTGTTTGCTCAGACTTACAGCATCACCGTTTGAAATACTCCCAAAAGAAAAAAAAATCATATTTTGATTTTTATTTCAGATAAGGGCATTTGTAAATCCTTAATATCAAATTAATGTACATTTATTTTTAATACTTTAGATATAAAAACAAATGAAAATGCTAGCTTATTCTTAGGTTTTTATAAGGGTTGCACGATGCATGCTTAAATTACTTTTTGAGGTCTTAATATTGATCATTTCGAGGAAAAATTTTAATTTATGTCCCTCACAAATATATCAATTACCAATGTCACTATTGAATTATTAATTAGTAGTGTAAATGTTACTCATCAATTTTTAAAACGTGACATATATTATTAGGGGCAATATATGTCACATTTTGAAAATTGAGAGGCAATATTTACACCACTAATAATTCAAGGGTAACATTGATAATTGACATATTTGTGAGTGGCATAAATTACAATTTTCCCTTGTTTCGATCCAAAGGATGCTTTAATTTAAGAGCAAATACCAATTTTGGTCCCACGACTATTAGCAAAATGACAATTTTGGTCCACATGTTTCATTTCTACCAATTTTGGTCCCACGACTATTGATTGGTACCAATTTTGGTCCCACGACTACTGTTTTAGTGCCAAAATTCGTCGCGCCTGTCACCCATCCGTTTAAAACGTGCCGAAATCAAAAATTTTTGAAGGTATTTTCGTCATTTTTAACTCAATATCCCAATTTGAGCATGAATAAAGAGATTTAAGCCCTAAGATCGATCACAATTCACAATTCTCCTCCTAAAATTAAGGTAAAATGAGGAGGAAAACTACGAATTTTGATCGATTTTAGAACTTAAATCTATTTATTCATACTCAAATTAAGATATTAAGTTGAAAATGATGAAAATACGCTTAACAATTTTAGATTTTTGCACGTTTTAAACAGATGGGTGGCCGGCGCAATAAATTTTGGCACTAAAACAATAGTCGTGGATGAAAATTGGTACTAAAACAATAGTCGTGGGACCAAAATTGGTAGAAATGAAACATGTGGACCAAAATTGTCATTTTGCTAATAGTCGTGTGATCAAAATTGGTATTTGCTCTTTAATTTAATTTATTTTTTCTTCATCTTCTACTATTTATTTTCTTTTTAATCCATTAAAACAATGCAAGGTACATAGTGAAAGTATTTGCTTTTGGGAATAAAATTATTATTACGTACCATCCAAGATAGTCCTTAGGTTCTCTGTTATCTCGAAGTAATTCGTCCACTTCAGCACTCGTTAAGGCGTTGGGATCAATTCGTGCATGTTTTTTGAAAATTTCTTCAAATTTTGATGGAACAAACCTGTCATCCACACAAGTTAAGTGTTCAGTATGAATAGAGTAGTGAAAAAAAAATATGTATCATGCATAAAAATGTAGTCTGCTAAAAGTAAAAGTGATAGACGTTATAATCTAAAGGAATTAACAAAACAAGCATGACAGAAAGAAAACGCACTTTCCCTCGCTATCATATGCACCAGTATCACTACCGTGCTTGCCATGTTTAATGTTTTTAACCACAATGGGGAAGAGAGGAGAAGGCCATTTTCCCTACAGCAATAAATAAATAACAGCTTAGGATAATTGGTAAGTAAACCGTTAATGCAATTTATAAGGTATCTGTATTAGTTTTACCGTTTATGTACAATATAAAAATAAAAAAATAAAAAAATAAAAAGGGCAACGAAAGAACTAAACAACGTAACCTATCAGTATTTTACACTTTCCTATTTAATTTGTCCACTATTAGATAAATTTATTTGTATTTTTTCCTTAAATTTTAGCTCTTTTATCATTCTAGAATAACGAATGATGAGATTAATCCACACTTTTTACCTTAAAGCATGTTCTTATTAAAAATGGCCCTATATATCCGTGTCACTGTGTGTACATTAACTTATTAATCAACACTTTTTAGCTAAGGGTATATTTTTATTGGAACCGGCCAATACATACATACATTATACATATATACATACATATATGGGAGCACACTCAAGTGAGAACGTACGAATGTCCAAGAAAGAAATTTAATAGATCGGATGTAATTTTTAAAAAAGACGCGGTGGCATTTTTGTAAATAACTTGAACTTTAGTGCAAGTAACATGTGTTACGTTAAAAGTGCAAATAACTAGTGCAAGTGTGCAAGTAAAAAGTGCAAGTATAATAATTAATTAAAAGTGCAACCATTTTCACTTAATAGTGTAAGTAATTTACCTTTTTAACATTAGTACACCTAATGATAATATATTTCACATTGGTGCATTTAATGATAACGTTTGGTGCAACTAATAATAATGTTAGGTGCACTTAATATTGATGCTTAATGTACATTATTTGTTGCAGTTTTAATACATTATATTTTACTTGCACTTAGGTGCACTATATGAAACTGTTACATGCACTTTCAATACAATTTAATGCACTTCAAAGTTTAATTATTTAAGAAAATGCCATTGCATTATAAGAATAAATAGTGTTTCTGATAAAGTTACATATGGACACATGGACGACTATGATTGGTTCTCAGTTCGGTCTCTCTTGGGTAGTTGACTTTCACTTGATCCGTCTCATATACATATACACATACACATACACATACAAATACACATACACATACATACATACATACATACATACATACATACATACATACATATATACATATATACATATATATATATATATATATATATATATATATATATATATATATATATATATATATATATATATATATATATATATATATGGTCATAATCAGGTGTGGCCGCTTCTTAACGTGCGGTCAGTGCGACCGCACCACTATTTATACAAATATATACCACTCAATGTTAGAAAATGCACCACACAAATATGCATCACTAGGTACGCAAATATATAGCACACAGTGTTAGCAAATGCGCCATTAGGGGCAGGGGAGTTATGGTGAATTATTTTGGGCGTGTGGTGTGGTTTTTGGTGTTTTTATTTATTTTTATTGTGGTGCGTTTTCTAACATTGAGTGTTGCATTTTCTAACATTGAGTAGTGCGAACCACACCGACCGCACGGGAAGGCACGATCACATTTGAACAGATAGACACCCTACACTCCCATGAGAACATGCATGTCTACATGAGAAAACTAAGAATCAATAACAGCCTTACATTTGTAAAAATAGAACTGATCAAATAAAATATTTAAAAAAAATGCAATGGAGATGTTGTAATTACGCAAACTTTATTGAGCAACTTTTAACACTATATAATATACTTTTAAATTTATCCAGTGCATTATCGCCAACTTTACATTGCAACTTTTAAAACTATACAATACACTTCTTAATAATAGACAATGCATTTCTAAATCATTAATACGTACTAAACGGTAAACATTAAAACGTGAGCCCCTAAACTGAACATAAAGCCAAAACATCAAATAAAACAAAAAAAAAAACAAAACAAAACAAAAAACAAAACAAAACAAAACAAAAAAAAAAAAAACAAAAAAAAAAGTCACACACTCTAAAATCCAAACTCTAAGTGCTCTACAAATTTACACCCATACACGTACATATATACATAGTAACATAGACACGTGGCCATGCAAATTAAGTGAGAGTGATAAACTTACTGGTCTAGTTCTGGAACTGAGTATAACATGAATGAAAATGGTAATACCAATTGAAAGGAGAAATCCACTTCCGATTCTTCGAAAACCTAAATAATTAAATGTAAAAAACCTTGAAAATTAAAAAATATAGAAAATTAAGAAAGTAACGTTGATGGGGATCGGAAATATTTGAACAAATAGAGAAGAAAAAAACACCTTGTTGGTTAAGAAAAGAATGAAAGGAATGTATTTGGATAAATGTAAAAACAACCTCGATAAGTTTCCCACGGATAAATGACGCCGTCATTGTTGGTATCAAAGAACATGACATGCTTTTCCATAGGCGTTGGCTCACAACCATTTTCCATTCCCTTTCCTGCATTCCATTCCCATTCTTAAGTATAACCCAAACACCAAATACAATAAAAAATACTAATCAGAATAAAGGTTGAATGGGAATGGAAAAACTATAAAATTGCTTACCAACTGGTTTAGTACTGCTTAATATAAAGTTGGACTTCTAATTGTTTTATTTTCTAGAGTTCTTAGGATGTTTTTTAGACTTGTTGGGATTCATTGGAATTGGGATGTATATGGTTTTATTTGCATGCATTGTTCAGGGTTTTTAATTTTTTTTTCTCCAAATTGTGTTGTAAAAGTCAAAGCAATAACTTTCACTTAATCAAGTTGAGGCGCACACATTTGAAAAAATGCCAAATATAGTTTGATCATTTAGATTATGCATGGACTTAAATTGGGAATTTGGTATGCTATTCTGCATTTGGTTATTGCGGTTATGGATTTGACTTTAGAGACACCATCATCGTAGAAATATTAGAATGAGACAAAAAATTTTGCGGGTCATGATATTTGCTTAATTTACTCACCTAATTAAAACTTAAGTTGTGTTTGGTTCGCCACATGGGAATCAGAATCGGTATGGGGTTTCAAATACTTGGTAACGGTAATGGATTTTGGTGAAAGTATTTTGCATGTTTGGTGGTAGGGTGGAATGGGATTGATTATTAATAGTTGGGGAAGAAAGAAGGAAGGGAAATGAAACCCTTATTTAATAAGGGTATGTGTTTTTCAATTAACGGGATATTCCAAACCCATAGTAGTATTCTAAAAACCTATCAACCAAATAATAAGGGTGTATTTGGTTCGCACATAGAAATCGGAATCGGTATGGGTATCAAATACTACAAGAAATTTCACATTTAGTGACAATAGAAGTTGTCGCCAAAATTGTCGATTTTGGTCACTATTGAAATTAGTGACCAATTTTTGAAGTCGTCACCTGTCGTCACTATTGTAGTAGTGACGACTTTTGAAAAGTTGTCACAATTGTACAAGACTTTTGTGACAA
>CP025647.1:13973718-13986174 GCA_003576665.1 Ipomoea trifida | reverse complement strand
TTAAACAAGCACTTTATTTATTAATTAAAATAAATAAATACAAACAACAAGGAGAACAATGATGATAGAAACTCTATGACAAGAAAATGCCCAAGTCTATACAAAGTACCTAAGCTAATATAACACTTAGGCACAAACCACAAAAAACTTAAGCAATTAAAGCAAAATAATAATGCCTATAAACATAAAGCAAGTAATCAACCGTGATGGGGAGAGAAATCCAAGGCTCGGGAAGAAAGGACGAGCAGGTGAGGATAAAGCCAGGTGACTCATTGAGAGAGATAACGAACTTGAGGAAACCAATTATAGCCAGGAGTCGGCACGTAGTGGGTCGGCTGGCCTATGGTTGAACGACTCTCAGGGAAGAATAAGTGGAAGCGATTACATGGGAAGAAGACGGGAAAGATAGGAAAACGGTCGACCGACGGCTAGTCGGCGATGTAAATCAGGATGTTTCGTTGCAATTGAGTGAGAATCTCAAGAAACACAGCAAGTCTCAAACTAAGTGAGACGGGCGAAGAGGTCGAGCTCGGGCCTCCTCCGAGACCGAGTTACACTAGAGGGAGACGAGTGAAAGAGGTTGTATGAAGAAGAATACAAGGCCAAGAAAGTTGATGGAGAAAGGTCAGACTTACCGACCTTAGGACTATATATGGATGAGGAGGCCGGGTCAGCATGGTGGTGCTTGGAAGGCAGATTAGGAAGTTTCCTAAGGCCTAAGGGCGATAAAAGTCAAGCGCGAATTTCATGCGCGAGATATGGAAAAAAGATCAAAATAATTTAGCAAGCTAGACCAAATGTAATAAGTAAAGAAATCCCAAGCATTTATGATAGTTTAGGGTTATCAAAAGATGATCAACCACTCCTAATCTGTATAAATAGAGGTATAGACGAGTAAAGACTAGGAACGTATGCTTTTCATAGCGCCCTCATAGACGGCACCAATGATGATTTTGTTGGGATCGGGTCCACCATAAATCGGGTATAGGGGTACAGAATGTGGGTATGAAGAAAGAAATTTTATTACCCGGGGTGCTAGGCCCAAAATAGCACGTATAAAGCCCGAGATATTGGCCCAAAACAACAATCCAAAAAATACCAATCGTTATGGACCTTGGTCCGAAACGACGTCGTTTCGATGTTAGTGGACGCGGACAGGGACGCGAATGACTCCAGGGAATTCATTATCTATAATACACATAATCATTATCTAGAATATACAAAATATTTGTCTAGAATACACAGAACGTTTGCCCAGAATACACAGAATATTGACACAAAATACATAGAACTCATCCTCCTAACATTCTAATGCACAAACACATCACAACCTGTGTTAATAACATGAATACACAGAATATTGACACAAAATACACAAAACTCATCTTCCTAAACATTCGAATGCACAAACATATCACAACATGTGTTACTAACATGAATACACAAAACGGTTGCCTAGAATACACATAATGATTGCCTGGAATATACAGAACGATTACCTAGAATACACAGAATGATTGTCTGGAATACACAGAACGATTATCTAGAATACACAGAACTCATTTTGGTACGTGGTCCACGATATAAATTGCCAAAAGATACATAAATAATAAATACTATAACCTTAAAGAATTTAATAGGGCTCAAAACGGCGGCTCAAATAATAAATAAACAAACAAGCTAGGAAATAAAATAGAACTAAATATGTTACCACTCGAACCATGGCGTGCTGACTGGAAAAGTAAGGGTTAGACCACTCAGCTAAAAGGGAGGTTGTGAACCAATGGATGCTTTTTAAGGGTGTAAAACACCATATTTATACTGTTGAAGGACTCATGAATCGTTGACAAATGGACGACATCGCACAACCTTCATTCTTGGCCAAACACGTGCCCCTACTACTTTGCTTCCAAACTCCCATGTAGTGCCCTTTAGTAAACAAGTTCTTGTGTGGCTTGGTGGTGTAGAATTAGTGATATTATGCTTGAAGTTGTGGGTTTAAATCTTGTTGGTTGCATTTACTCTAATATTTTGCTCCATGCTACATTTTTTCCTTGATAATAAAAATGGACACCCCGCTTGGGTCAATACTTTCCCATAAAATGGGCCTCCTGGGATCCCATGGTCCATCACCTCAATCATTATTGCATGGACCATAAATAAAAAGTACATTTTTAATATAGTAAAAAAAAAGTACATTATTTTTGTACATAAAGTACATTATTTTAGAGTGCATTATTTTTATACTGAAAGTACATTATAATATCAAATAATGTACCTTCAGTACAAAAATAATGTACTTTTAGTATAATAAAAATGTACATTTAGCTGTGTGGACCATTGTCCATGCAATAATTTGCATATACACACACAACAAATAATAGTGTCCATCGATTTTTTCATAGACATATACTATTTGTTACAAAATTATAGTGTCACCAAAAATTGTCCAAACTCTTGTAGGGTAACAATTATTGGTGAACTCATTATGAAGCTATTCATTATTGGTATACTATTCGATTTTTTTTTTTAAAAATACAAATGACTCTATTACATTGTAGTATCTATTTATCTATACTTTCTCTACATGTTGAAGCACAAAGAGTCATAATTATCACAGTATAATGAATATATAAATATTTAGTAATTAAATTTAAAACTTAAATATTATTATTCCTCTCTCTTTTTCATTTTATCTGTCCTATTCACTATTCATTGATCAAACTGACTTTTTTTTTTGTTTATTTTTTAGTATTTTTTACTTATTTTTAAATTTAATTTTTTTTTGTGTTTAATAGTACTTTTAGTATGATTTCTAAATATATACAGTAAATTTTATATACTAATACAAAAATTAATATTATATAGAATTGAATTAAAAATAAGTTTAGTCAAATCTGGACTAACAGAAAATAAGATATGAAACATTAGTTTGACCAGTAAGCCTAAACCCAAAAAGTCAAGACATGGACTTTATTTCATGCCGATGGTATTGGACATTAGGCAGTGAGTACCGGTCCACTAGACTATTAGAGATATTCAGACACATCATATCACTATAATCAATAAGTTTGACTTTTTTTTTTGGGTATGCTTAAAATATCTTTCTGTCTCGAAATTCGTCTCACACGAATAAATAAATTTGTTTAAAACTGTTTATAATGAAATTTTTGAAATATTAAGGTCCTCTTTGGTAAATGGCTGTTAACTAGTTGGGTTAGTTGTTTGAGTTAGAAGGTATGATTTGTTGATAACATTAGATGATTGTAGAAAGTTGTTTGATAAATTAGCTGTTAGCTTATAGCTGTTTGGTATAATTTCATTTTTCAAAAGCTAATTGAAAAGGCTGCTGCTTTGAGTAGTCTTTTGAATTTTAGTATTTTGGAGTTACAAAAAGCTTATTAATCAAACACTTATATTGATTTTTTAACCAAGTCAAACAACTAGTAGGGGTCAAATAAGCCAAATTAAAATTGGTTGATTATTTACCAAACATGCCTAATTTAATTCTAGTAAAGAAAATTATATTAAAAGTTTTAAATGATTTGGCATATGATTGAGTTAGTTCATCATTAACTTAAATTTTTATGCGGTGAGTGCTGTGTGAACTATAAAACAGTATATTTTTAATATATTAAAAATAAATTATTTATGTAACGAATGTACATTATTTGATAGTATACAAAATAATGTATTTTTAAATAATGTAATTATATACACAAATAATGTACTTTTTATTTATAGCACACATAGCTGTGTGGACCATGGTATATAGAATAATGATTGTGTAATCTTTGTATACATTAAATTTTTTGAGTACCAAATGAGTTATTTGTACAATTAAAATACCATATAAGGTAAACCAATTTCAATTAGCATAACTGAATGAAACAAATAAAAAATATCAATAGATAACTCTCACAAAAAAAAAAAAATTATTAACCATTACCTCTAGAAGTTTATTAAAAATGAAAGGGAAAAAGGGTAAAATAAGCTCTCAAACATTATCTAAAATTGCAATTAAGCCCTCCAACATTAAAAAAGCTCAATTTAACTCTGAAACTTTTCATTTTGATGCATTTAAATCCAAATGACCGGTTGTTCACTTGAAACAACCGGTCATTAATTTTCCAGCAGTCATCGAACCTCATTTCGGCACCCATCGAACTCCATGCTATCCGCGTACAGTATCTACTCGTCTTTAACGGAGAAGACGACCGTGCAATGGTCTTTTCGGCGAGGGAGAACGATCGGCGGCGGCGGTCGTCTTCAACGAAGAAGACGTCTGCAAACTTCTGTTCGTCTTCTTCACTAGAGAAGACGAACAGTCTGCTCGTCTTCTCCAATGGAGACGAACAGAAGTTTGCTCATCTTCTCCAATGGAGAAGACGACTGCACTATCATCTTCTCAAGTGGAGAAGACGAACAGACTCTTCATCTTCTCCAGTGGAGAAGATGAACAGTATGTTCGTCTTCTCCAACGGTGAAGACAGGCAGATGTTGAGCGTCATACTGTTCGACGGTGGCTTTCCGGCGAAGGTGACCGTAAATCAAGCTTTTTAGGCGATGAATAACCGGTAACCTATTGGTTATCGGTAAATATGATTTATTTGATCTATTTTAACAAGTTTGAGCATTTAATTGAGTTTTTTTTTCAACGTTAGAGGGCTTAATTGCACTTTTTGGATAATGTTTGAGGGCTTATTTGACCCTTTTTTTACAAAATGAAAAAGTCACCTATAAATTACCTAGACCCAATGAACTGTTGTTGGATGAGGATTTGAAAAGTAAAAATTGTACACCACGTGAATGATCGAACATAAAGGAGATAGAGTAAGTCAACATTTAACGTATGAACCCAACTTAGAAAAATCATAAGAGCAACTCCATTTGGACTTAGAACAAGTTAGTTATCAAGTTTTTTAATAAATAGGAAAAATGGTTTTTCGGAAGTGTTTTTTCCTACAAATAATGATTTTTAGTGGGGCTCGCGTGGACAGAGAAATTGAGAAAAAAAACAAATTTTTGCGCATTGAGTGTAATATTTGCGCCCAAATATTAATTACCAAACTAACGGTCTTTCTAACTTGGTTGGAGTTTGGCTTAGTTATCTCAAATTTTAATGTGATTAATATTGTATTACATGTATAAGTGATTTGGTACATATAAATAAAATAAGTAGAAAGTTGGGAGGTCAAGAGATTGGGCAGTTGAATTGACTCTGATAGGGATTATACCATTGAGCAAGTATACGTACGATCATTGGTATCAAGACTATAGTGTAGGCCGGGACCGGACCGACCTACGCCGACCCTTTCTAGTTGTTCTCCCGATCGCCCTGTAACGCGATTGATTCCCAATCAAATTCAACAGCTCTTCAGTCATGGGCCCAAGCTATACAGCTCGGACCGACCTCATAACTCTGTTCAAGCAACTACGTCCCATGATTTTGGGAACATCTAGCTATACGTGTACGTCCTTCCTTCTGCCCCGACCATGACCTGTGTATGCATTCCACGCTCCTAACATGTCGAAAGGGCTGGAATTTGTCCCCTAACTACGACTATAAATACCTCATTTAATGCAAGGTGAGGGAATCTTTAAGGCTATAAAGGAGTTCGGAGACCTCTAACCTACTGTCACGTAACACGAGCTCACCATTCAACTTAGCAAGCATGCTAGTCAAAGGACTCTAACCTGGTCCGACCTTAATCCGTATTTGGTAGTTTGTACGCTCGTATTTAAAGCATCAGACTCTATTCAATATCGTCTAACAGTTCTTATATCCTGGACCGCGGTCCACAATGCATTGTGAACCGTGGTCCCAAAACGACGTCGTTTCAGTAAGTGGGAGACGGAGCCCGTAATTGACACTACAATTCATCTCAAAAGATACTGCCTTACATTTGTTTTGATATTATCGAATGAAACTGTAGTTATATTGAAATGTAATTGTACTTGTGTTACGTTGAAATGTAACTGCAGTGTATATGAACTGATACTGAATAACAGTTTCACATTTGTGTTTTATATTATCGAATGAAACTGTAGTTATATCGAAATGTAATTGCAGTGTATATGAAAAGATACTGAATAACAGTTTCATATTTGTGTTTTTATATTATCGAATGAAACTGTAGTTATGTCAAAATGTAACTGTAGTTGTGTTGAAATGTAACTACAGTTGTGTTGAAATGTAACTGCAGTGTATATGAACTAAAAGTGAGTGGCGCGAATTCATCTGTCTGTTTTCATTAATCAAAACGACGTCGTTTTGATGCGCGGTCCACAATGCATTGTGGACCACGGTACACGATATAATTTGTGATCGTCTAAGCGGAAATAATGTCTTTTCTAATGCTTTTAAGAATATTTTATACTAATAGTGGAAATATAGCTAAGGTCTACCACTTACCTGACAACCTACATACTATACAAGTATACAACTCTGAAAGTAAATCATATGCACAGGTTTAGCTCATTGATCCAGTAGGTAGTATTTGAGAGAAGATATCAAAATTTGAAACTCCGCAACGACAGTGTGAAGATTATGACTAAAGTGGACATATCTCTTGGGCAAATTATGATGTGGATCATAAAAAACTATATTTTTTAATATATTAAAAGTACATTATTTGTGTACTAAATGTACATTATACAAAATAATGTATTTTCAGTATTCAAATAATGTACTCTTCTTAAATTTAATAATGCCAGATATAACTATTGTGATCATGGTCCATATAATACTGATTGTATGATCCACACAATATAATAATGATTATCCTTTGTGTGAAAGAAATAAGTAAATTATATCCAAATTCATCTCATCGTAAACAAAGATATATCTACCCACTTTCTTCACGTTCATACAATGGCAATTAGGAGCCAAGAAGGATGGAAGAGAAATAAAACAAGAAAAAGAAAAAAGAAAAAGCAAAAAAAAAGAAAGAATGAAATTCTTATGGTGGGCCCACATTAGAGACAAAAAATCAATTCTCATGTATAACACTTTTTCCTTCTCTATCCTATTTTTTTTCGAGTCATTTTTATTTTTGGTCCTATTATTATTGAGGCATTGCCAATTTTAGTCCACTTCATTAATTTTTGTCACATTACGGCCATGGTTGCAGTAGGCGCTAGTCGCTAGTCGGGCGGTAGACTAGCGCCTAGCGCCTAAGCGGTCTAGGCGGCGCCTAGACGGTTCTAGGCGGTTCTAGGCGGCGACCTATAAAAACAAAAAATTAATTCATGTGTGTGGGTGTATGTCATATATTATATTATATCTATTATATATATCTCTCTTACTTCTCTTATTTATATAAATAAATAAATTTAAATATATATAAATGTAATAATAAAATTAACAAGCCCGACTCGCTCGAGTCAACTCGGCTAACTCTACCGAGTTGGGCGAGTTAACTCGACCAAATTCGGCCTAGTCGGTCACCAACTCGGCCCAATCGGCCGAGTTAGGCGCTATGCGGCCTCCTAGGCGACCGGCCACCTAGGCGGACGCCTAGGGAGCAATTTGCCTCGGTCCAGGAGCGCCTAGCGCCTAGGCGGGTGCCTAGGCGGCCTAGGCGGGGATTTTTGCAACAGTGATTACGGCTAGTCTTATTTAGTTCTTGCCACTTTTAGTCGACCATTAAAATTTTCTTCAAATGGTCGTCCTAAACAGGGGTATTTTTAGTCTTTTCATGCTTCGGTCATCTCCTTGACCCTTTGCAGTGGTTTTCCTTACACATTTTCATCCAATGAAGTGGTCTGGCGGAAGCCATGTGAGCCACATTACAAAGCCATGGCTTTCACCGGACCTTTTCATTGGATGAAAATGTGTAATGAAGACCATTGCAAAGGGTAAAGGAGATGATCAAAGCATGAAAAGACCAAAATATCCCTATTTTGGACAGTTATTTGACAAAAATTTTAACGGTGGACTAAAAGTGGCAAGAACTAAATAAGACTGATCGTAATGTGGCAAAAATTAATGAAGTGGACTAAAATTGGCAATGCCCCAATAATAGTAGGACCAAAAATGGAAATGACTCTTTTTTTTTTCTCTTCCACCTCACATTTGACCACATAAAAACATCACCTAAAAACTACTAATGGAAATGCTTTTGAACCTAAGTATATACAAAGATCTTTTTGATATTTGACAAGAGCATCCTCAATAGTTTATTATTTGCACAAATTTTAAGATGTCAAGTAGTAGGAGAGAAAGAAAGAGGAAAAAAAGAAAAAGAAAAGTGATGAATTTTCAAAAATAATAATAATAATAATAATAATAATAATAATAATAAATGGATTAAGCTATGCTAATGCGCCCCGCGGCGTGTGGAGTGCATGCCCGCGCCCGACTAATTTAAGCGCTTATGATGCGCCTCATGCGCACAAAAGGAATCTGGTGTTTTTTAAATGGGGTCCACTGTTGAGACAAAAAATCAATTTTTCATATAGAAATCTCTCACATTCTCTATTTTCCTCCTCTCACTTCCACTTTGAATTAAAAGTCTAAAAAATCACTTCAACAACTTTAATGGGATTGCTCGTAATCTATGTGCTGTTGAATTTATAATCGATTCCATCATATCCATTCAAACATCACTGCCCAAAGCAGCTCCAAGTATGCGGCCCAAGATGAATTGATGAAACACCTTCACGTCAAACATTGTAACTGTGGGTTTTGATCGGAGTCCTGAAAACGGAGTCGGCACTCGTCACCGTGCCTCCCTGAAAAGGGAGTGTAAAAAAGAAGTCATAAGGAGGGTTCGTGGGTTTGATCGGAGTCCTGAAAACGGAGTCGGCACTCGGTCAACCGTGCTCCCTGAAAAGGGAGTGTAAGAAAGAAGTCATAAGGAAGGTTCGTGGTTTATCGGAGTCCTGAAAAGGAGTGGCACTCGGTCAACGTGCCTCCTGAAAAGGGAGTGTAAGAAAAGAAGTCATAAGGAAGGTTCGTGGGTTTGATCGGAGTCCTGAAAACGGAGTCGGCACTCGGTCAACCGTGCCTCCCTGAAAAGGGAGTGTAAGAAAAGAAGTCATAAGGAAGGTTCGTGGGTTTGATCGGAGTCCTGAAAACGGAGTCGGCACTCGGTCAACCGTGCTCCCTGAAAAGGGAGTGTAAGAAAAGAAGTCATAAGGAAGGTTCGTGGTTTGATCGGAGTCCTGAAAACGGAGTCGCACTCGTCAACCGTGCTCCCTGAAAAGGGTGTAAGAAAGAAGTCATAAGGAAGGTTCGTGGGTTGGATCGGAGTCCTGAAAACGGAGTCGGCACTCGGTCAACCGTGCCTCCCTGAAAAGGGAGTGTAAGAAAAGAAGTCATAAGGAAGGTTCGTGGGTTTGATCGGAGTCCTGAAAACGGAGTCGGCACTCGGTCAACCGTGCCTCCCTGAAAAGGGAGTGTAAGAAAAGAAGTCATAAGGATCGGAGTCCTGAAAACGGAGTCGGCACTCGGTCAACCGTGCCTCCCTGAAAAGGGAGTGTAAGAAAAGAAGTCATAAGGAAGGTTCGTGGGTTTGATCGGAGTCCTGAAAACGGAGTCGGCACTCGGTCAACCGTGCCTCCCTGAAAAGGGAGTGTAAGAAAAGAAGTCATAAGGAAGGTTCGTGGGTTTGATCGGAGTCCTGAAAACGGAGTCGGCACTCGGTCAACCGTGCCTCCCTGAAAAGGGAGTGTAAGAAAAGAAGTCATAAGGAAGGTTCGTGGGTTTGATCGGAGTCCTGAAAACGGAGTCGGCACTCGTCAACCGTGCCTCCCTGAAAAGGGAGTGTAAGAAAGAAGTCATAAGGGGTTCGTGGTTTGATCGGAGTCCTGAAAACGGAGTCGGCACTCGGTCAACCGTGCCTCCCTGAAAAGGGAGTGTAAGAAAAGAAGGAATCGTCCTGAAAACGGAAAAAAAGGGAGTGTAAGAAAAGAAGTCATAAGGATCGGAGTCCTGAAAACGGAGTCGGCACTCGGTCAACCGTGCCTCCCTGAAAAGGGAGTGTAAGAAAAGAAGTCATAAGGAAGGTTCGTGGGTTTGATCGGAGTCCTGAAAACGGAGTCGGCACTCGGTCAACCGTGCCTCCCTGAAAAGGGAGTGTAAGAAAAGAAGTCATAAGGAAGGTTCGTGGGTTTGATCGGAGTCCTGAAAACGGAGTCGGCACTCGGTCAACCGTGCCTCCCTGAAAAGGGAGTGTAAGAAAAGAAGTCATAAGGAAGGTTCGTGGGTTTGATCGGAGTCCTGAAAACGGAGTCGGCACTCGGTCAACCGTGCCTCCCTGAAAAGGGAGTGTAAGAAAAGAAGTCATAAGGAAGGTTCGTGGGTTTGATCGGAGTCCTGAAAACGGAGTCGGCACTCGTCAACCGTGCCTCCCTGAAAAGGGAGTGTAAGAAAAGAAGTCATAAGGAAGGTTCGTGGGTTGATCGGAGTCCTGAAAACGGAGTCGTCGTCAACCGTGCCTCCCTGAAAAGGGAGTGTAAGAAAAGAAGTCATAAGGAAGGTTCGTGGTTGATCGGAGTCCTGAAAACGGAGTCGGCACTCGTCAACCGTGCCTCCCTGAAAAGGGAGTGTAAGAAAGAAGTCATAAGATCGGAGTCCTGAAAACGGAGTCGGCACTCGGTCAACCGTGCCTCCTGAAAAGGGAGTGTAAGAAAAGAAGTCATAAGGGGTTCGTGGGTTTGATCGGAGTCCTGAAAACGGAGTCGGCACTCGGTCAACCGTGCCTCCCTGAAAAGGGAGTGTAAGAAAAGAAGTCATAAGGAAGGTTCGTGGGTTTGATCGGAGTCCTGAAAACGGAGTCGGCACTCGGTCAACCGTGCCTCCCTGAAAAGGGAGTGTAAGAAAAGAAGTCATAAGGAAGGTTCGTGGGTTGATCGGAGTCCTGAAAAGTCGGCACTCGTCAACCGTGCCTCCCTGAAAAGGGAGTGTAAAAAAGAAGTCATAAGGATCGGAGTCCTGAAAACGGAGTCGGCACTCGGTCAACCGTGCCTCCCTGAAAAGGGAGTGTAAGAAAAGAAGTCATAAGGAAGGTTCGTGGGTTTGATCGGAGTCCTGAAAACGGAGTCGGCACTCGTCAACCGTGCCTCCCTGAAAAGGGAGTGTAAGAAAAGAAGTCATAAGGATTCGTGGTTTGATCGGAGTCCTGAAAACGGAGTCGGCACTCGTCAACCGTGCCTCCCTGAAAAGGGAGTGTAAGAAAAGAAGTCATAAGGAAGGTTCGTGGTTTGATCGGAGTCCTGAAAACGGAGTCGGCACTCGGTCAACCGTGCCTCCCTGAAAAGGGAGTGTAAGAAAAGAAGTCATAAGGAAGGTTCGTGGGTTGATCGGAGTCCTGAAAACGGAGTCGGCACTCGTCAACCGTGCCTCCCTGAAAAGGGAGTGTAAGAAAGAAGTCATAAGGAAGGTTCGTGGTTTGATCGGAGTCCTGAAAACGGAGTCGGCACTCGTCAACCGTGCCTCCCTGAAAAGGGAGTGTAAGAAAAGAAGTCATAAGGAAGGTTCGTGGTTTGATCGGAGTCCTGAAAACGGAGTCGGCACTCGGTCAACCGTGCCTCCCTGAAAAGGGAGTGTAAGAAAAGAAGTCATAAGGAAGGTTCGTGGTTTGATCGGAGTCCTGAAAACGGAGTCGGCACTCGTCAACCGTGCCTCCCTGAAAAGGGAGTGTAAGAAAAGAAGTCATAAGGATCGGAGTCCTGAAAACGGAGTCGGCACTCGTCAACCGTGCCTCCTGAAAAGGAGTGTAAGAAAAGTCATCGTGGTTTGATCGGAGTCCTGAAAACGGAGTCGGCACTCGTCAACCGTGCCTCCTGAAAAGGGAGTGTAAGAAAAGAAGTCATAAGGAAGGTTCGTGGGTTGATCGGAGTCCTGAAAACGGAGTCGGCACTCGTCAACCGTGCCTCCCTGAAAAGGAGTGTAAGAAAAGAAGTCATAAGGAAGGTTCGTGGGTTTGATCGGAGTCCTGAAAACGGAGTCGGCACTCGGTCAACCGTGCCTCCCTGAAAAGGGAGTGTAAGAAAAGAAGTCATAAGGAAGGTTCGTGGGTTTGATCGGAGTCCTGAAAACGGAGTCGGCACTCGTCAACCGTGCCTCCCTGAAAAGGGAGTGTAAGAAAGAAGTCATAAGGAAGGTTCGTGGTTTTGATCGGAGTCCTGAAAACGGAGTCGGCACTCGGTCAACCGTGCCTCCCTGAAAAGGGAGTGTAAGAAAGAAGTCATAAGGAAGGTTCTGGGTTCGATCGGAGTCCTGAAAACGGAGTCGGCACTCGGTCAACCGTGCCTCCCTGAAAAGGGAGTGTAAGAAAAGAAGTCATAAGGAAGGTTCGTGGGTTTGATCGGAGTCCTGAAAACGGAGTCGGCACTCGGTCAACCGTGCCTCCCTGAAAAGGGAGTGTAAGAAAAGAAGTCATAAGGAAGGTTCGTGGGTTGATCGGAGTCCTGAAAACGGAGTCGGCACTCGGTCAACCGTGCCTCCCT
>CP025647.1:13931730-13960271 GCA_003576665.1 Ipomoea trifida | reverse complement strand
ATTCGCCAAGTGGGGGGCTTAGGTACAAGCACCACATTGGCGAGCCAGTCGGGATACTTTACTTCGCGGATGTGTCGGGCGGCCATCAGGGTGTCTACCTCCTTCTTAACGAAGTCACGTCGGTCTGCAGAGAGGTATCTTTTCTTCTGGATAACGGGTTTGTGATTGGGATCGACTGCTAACCGATGGCAGATTACTGACCGATCAACACCGGGCATATCCTCGGGTCCCCAGGCGAAGACCTTCTGGTATTTCTGCAGTTCCAGGATGATTTCTTGCTTGACTTTCTCAGCCAAGCCTGTTCCGATCCTTACCCGTCTCTCAGGGCGAGCGGGATCGATCTCAACTTCCTCTAACTCTACCGCCGGCTCGGGGCGGTCGAGGTTTTTTATCTGTTCTTCCCGACTAGTGATGGAATGAACCCTCAGGTCTTCTTTCCCTATTTTCCGGCAGGATTGCAAATAACAATCTCGAGCCGCCTTCTGGTCACACCGGGCGACCCCAATCCCGTTGGGAGTTCGAAACTTCAAGCAAAGGTGTTCTATGGAGATGAGGGCACCCAGATCTTCTAACCCGGGTCGCCCCAAAATCATATTGTGAGAGCAGGATAGATTGACCACCACAAACTCCATATCTATGCTTCGCAGATTCGGGAAAGACCCAATTTCGACCGGGAGGCGTATAGAGCCCTCTGACTCGATCGAGTCCCTGGTGAAACCGGCCAAGGGTGTCTTTACAGGCGTTAGCTTGCTTCGTTGCAATCCCAACCTCTCGAACACTTCTAGGTAGAGGATATTTACACTACTTCCGGTATCTACCAAGACTCTCCGAACGACCGTCCCCTGGACGTCCAGAGCATCCCGATGGGGATGCTGGCTCCGGGGTAAATCATCATCGGTAAACAAAATAGGTTCTCGACATACCTTCTTTAGGCTATCATCTCGGCCGTAGATGGTTCCGACATACAGTTGCCGAGCCCAAGCTTTCCGGGATCCGGAAGAATCTCCTCCCTCCGGGCCCCCTACTATCATATTGATAACAGGTTTGTGTTTCCAGTTGACCTCCTCTTCTTCAGAGGCAGGCTGCTTTCCTCGATCAGACCGCGAGTCCGTCTTATCGGATCGTGGAGGTCGCCTCCATTGGTTAGGCGGGGGCGGAGCGCCCTTCTGGATCATGGCCTCTATTTCCTTTTTCAAGTAATAGCATTCCTCAGTGGTATGCGTGGTCGACCGATGGTACCGGCAATATTTAGCCGGAGCCCCTCCCGAAGGCAAAACCTCAGGTTGATCTCCGGGTTTTAAAGGTGGGGGGGGGGCGGCAGATTATCTTTGACCTCATGCACAGGTTGTGCCACAGAGGGTCGAGGAGGCGGAGCCCCCACCCTTTCAGTTCCTCGACGGATCTCGGCACGACCGGAACGTTCAGATTCCGTCCGACCCCGAGTATCCGATCGTGATCGTTTAGCGTTGGATCCGGCAGCTTCTCGCTGCCGCTTTTGTCTAACTGCCTCCTCGGTGTCTGCTTGCCGACTGGCTCTTTGCATGGCTTCCACATAAGTCTTCGGGCGGTCATTGTGAAGATCCATGAATAGCTTACCCGCACGAAGCGACTCCATGAAAAAGGTGATGGCCACCTGCTCGTCCAGCCCTTCAATAGTTTGGACTTCCTTTTGCCAGCGGGTCAAGTATGTTTTCAAGGCCTCACCCTCGTCTTGGCTGATTCCACTCAGGTGGGTAAGATTGCGTTGCGGTTTGATATTCACGGCGTAATGAGTGAGGAATCGGTCAGCCAAGTCATTGAAGCAACGAATGGACCGACTCGGTAAGGCTAGAAACCACTTCTGAGCGAGTCCCTTAAGGGTCGGCAGGAAGGCTTTACACATGAGCGGCTCTTCCACCCCCAAAACTTGCATTTTGGCTTGGTAACTGACTAAGTGTTCTCGCGGATCGCCCATCCCATCAAATGTAGCATGCTCCGGAATTTTTAGATCCGAAGGGGCCCGGTAAGCCATGATTTCGTCCACGAAGGGCGAAGAGGTTAAAAGATTTTCAACAGAGGGTCTGATCTTACCCTCAAATTGATCTTGCAGATTTTGAAGCCTTTTCTCAAAGCCCTCCATCTGACTATGACGATATTTAGGTTCCACCGGAGATTCAGCGCTACTCTCAGATACCGCGGCTCGCACCCTCCGCCAGGCGGCCGCAGCCCGCCGCTCTTGGCGATTACCATTCGGTCGATCCGGATTCCCGCGAGGTGGATTTTGTAACGGGTTACCATGGGAATCGCTCAAACGATCCATTACGGATCGAGCAACTTCTCGACGCCTACCGTCTTCTCGACGGAGGGTTGGGTGCTCCTCTCTGTTACGCCCTTCTTGTTCAGTAGCTTGCGGATTCGTAGTTCCTTCCCTCGTTGGCCTAATAGGCTCAGTCTGATTGTTGGTGCCTCGATTCTCACCCCTTCGCCTCTCGACCTCATTGATCACTTGCACTACGATCTGTTCCAACTCTCCGGGGGAAGGCCGATTACCTACCGTCTCTGGGCGGGATTCTCCAGAGTTCCGGGAGGTCTGCCGACTCAAACGTCCTCTCAAATCTTGACCGTTAGGTCGCCCCAACTGCTCTCTTAAATCAGTTCCTCCCCCGGCAGGTGCTCCGTTGAGATGTCCCGATATTTGTTCTCTCAGGTCTGGACTGTTAGACCTAGCCGTCAATTGTTCTCGCAAGTCACGGCCATTAGTTCGGCCCAATTGTTCCCGCAAATCGTTAGAACGAGGTCGTCCCCCCGCACTAATTGCCTTGCTCGTCGTTCGCATTGCTTTGCCGGAGACACAGTACTTTTTGTTCTTCGATCCCCACGGACGGCGCCAGTGATGGTTTCCCGATCTTCAGGCGATCGGCCGGCGGGCCAACACTACCGGAAAATTACAAGGATTTGGGGTTTTCTGATAAAAAAAATAAGTGTTTCCTCTCCCCCTCCAATTTCTGATCTGCCCATTCAAGTTCTCGTTGGGTTACATATACTTCCCGCCTGAGCGGTTACATATTGATTGGTATAATTAATGCAATAAAGGCTCATAATAATCATTTAAAGGCTCCGTGGTAATGGTGACGGTTTCTCCTAACGGCTACCAGATTCCCTCCATATTCTGAGTCTTTTCCGGGGTTCTTTGGAGTTATCCGACCGTTTGATACACTCTGTTAGCCGGGCTCTCTTCCCGACCGCTTGTCCGGGTCCGACTTCTGTCCGTCCGACTGGGTCTTTTTGCTCACTCAATGGCTGGGAGCTAAATGGTACATCATGTTATGTAGGACCGTCTCCAGTGTCTTCTTCGACTTAGGGTCCGATTAAGGAGGATTCGGCATTATAGCGTTTTGGATACTCAGACTGATACTCAGACTCTAATGTACTCTCTCTTCTTCCGACCGCCTGGTCTATCCAGTCGGTTTTATATGCCATCAGAGATCATATCCTTCTGGTTCAAATATATGTTGATGATATTATTTTCGGTAGTACCGACTCGGACCTATGTGAAAAATTCTCAAAACTCATGCAAGGAAAATTTGAGATGAGCATGATGGGAGAACTAAACTACTTCTTAGGTCTATAAGTCAAACAGGAACAAAATGGCATATTCATTAATCAAGCAAAGTATACGAAGGATCTGATTAAGAAGTTCGGTGTTGATGGGAAATCTTCGGTTAAAATACCCATGAATACCTCGTTACGAATGGATATAGATAATGAAGGAAAAGAAGTTGATCAAACGAAGTACAGAGGAATCATAGGATCTCTACTCTATCTCACTGCAAGTCGCCCAGATATATCGTTTGCTGTAGGAGTATGTGCTCGGTTTCAATCAAATCCGAAGGAGAGTCATCTAAGCGCTGCCAAAAAGATTCTGAGATATCTAAAAGGAACTCAAAGTGTAGGTCTCTGGTATCCGAAGAGTGATGTCTTCGACTTGGTTGGATTTTCGGACGCAGATTTTGCCGGTTGCAAAATTGACCGAAAGAGTACTTCAGGGACGTGCCAATTCTTAGGGGGAAGATTGGTATCTTGGTTTAGCAAAAAGTAGAATTCTATTGCCACGAGTACTGCTGAAGCCGAATACATAGCAGCTGGTAGCTGTTGTGCACAAATTTTATGGATGATGCAACAACTCAAAGATTATGGGGTTACTGCTAAGGAAGTCAGTATTATGTGTGATAACACAAGTGCTATTGCAATAACGCAAAATCCCGTATTGCATTCAAGAACCAAGCATATTGATATCAAGTATCACTTCATCAGGGATCACGTGGAGAAAAAGGATATTAAGTTGGAATATGTCAATACCGAAGATCAAATAGCTGATATCCTCACGAAACCATTAGCCGAAGCCAGATTCTCTACCTTGCGCCATGAACTCGGGATGATAGAAATGAGTTAACGTGAGAATGTTGAATTGCTCCAAAAACTGAAGGGACGCATCAGTTATGACATCTTGCATTCAATGCGCACATCAAAGTCAGAAACTCACGGATTCATTTAATAGAAAGGCGCAAAATTTTGGACAGTTGCAGCTCTGATTGGTCACGTCGAATGGATCTCAGCCAATCGCAATCCAGCACTTCATCTATAAATAGATCACAGCCGAGGAAGGAAGAGGTATCCTAACACCTAATTCCTTGTGTTGTTTTCTAGTTTTGCAGATATGGACAAGGGCAAAGGAAAGAAGACTTGTTCCGAGGAGAAGCCAACAAAGAAGAGATTTTCATTCCGTCTGATGCTGAAAGAAGGGACCAGCAAGCTGAACAAGCTGAGGAGTGAGAAGGGAGAACCTCTCGAAGGAGACACCTCTGAGAATCCTCTTGATCTCTCGGACTCCGTATCTGAAGATATAGTGCCTGAAGCACCAACTTTGTCTGTCCCAGGCTTCTACTCTGGAGGATTAGCACCTCCAAATGAAAAACCCTTCTGGCCAGAACCGAACAGAGTGCCTAGACGCACCCCATCCCCTTCAATTGACATCACAGGAGATGATGCTTGGAATGACATACAAGGATGGTATCAAAGGGCTCAAGGCCAAAATCCTCCTGTAAATCCGGATCATGACGAAGACTATCTTCGTTACCTGGACATGCTCGAACCGGACGATGATGTGTCCAATAAGTCTTCTGTGATGGAGAACGAGCCCGGATATGGACCTATGGCTCCATCGTGGGTGCCTGCTGCTGCCCCGAGTGCTTTACCTTCTCCCAGCCCTCCTACACCGGAGAGCAGTCAAGAGCAGAGCCTCCTGTCTACTGCGAATAGTAGGCACAACAAGATTAGGGGCAAGGGCAAAGCAAGGAAGTGAATGCTATGTCCTATAGGCTCTGATGGAGCATTCTGTTTGGATGTTTGAAATGTATGCTCGTGTTTTCATCGTTTTTAATGAATGAAAGTTATGTTTGACCGAGTAGTCTTTCTCCTATCTCAAAAAGGGCTATAATCTTACCGAAGGATGGTAACACATCGAGGACTGCATCCGAATCATCTTATGACATTCAAACTCTTAGTTTGACCGAAGAGTTAGTGATATCAACCTTCTAATCATCAACTTTTCGGACTCACTGTTCGTGCTCACCAGTTAACTTTTGAAGGCACTGAAGATGTTGTGCCTCCTCTCGAAGCCTCGATGAATGAGCATTCTCATGAGGAGATACTGCGAATGGAACTTGCAAGAGTTTACAACTGGCAAGAATGGAGAATGTCAAGTCTTCGCGTCATAGCCAGTACTATAAGTGAAATGGCCGAAGAAGAGGAATGGGCTCTGGATTGGATGGGAACGAGATCTGTATTTGATGCAACAAGGCCTGATGAAATCGAAAGAGTTTTTGCTGAAAAACTCCAAGGCAAAACCACTCGGTTTGGCAAGTCTATTGATTTGAATGTTGGCTACCGAACTCCTCGGGAACGCCTTATGTTGGAAGATATGAAGATTGCCAAAATTCACAACATCTCACGAGCACAAAATGACATTCGAGATCTAAGACCTGATGTTGGACCGAGTAATCAAAACAATGAAGAAGATGCTGAGGATTCGAATTCACATCAAAATCAAGGATGTCGAGATGATACTGGTACTAACAATAATGATGATGATGATGACAATGACCCTTCTGGAGGTCAAATTCCACCTTCTCGATCCATACATCCTTCTAACTTAGGAGTACAGACGGCTTGCGACACTGATGAGCCTAATCAGCACCCTTTTGAGGACCCAAAGTCTGCTCCTACCGAATCCATGGAAGCTCAAGTTCTGCTGTGTCCTAGTTCAGCCCGAGATGAAAACATGGATGCATCTCGCGGTGCGAATCATGATGGTCCGCAGATAGTTGATGAAGATATGATTTTATCTGATCTTAATCTGTTCGATGTTGAGGTAGAAGCCCTTCCCGACTACACTTCGGATGGAAACATGGAAGCATCCAAGAGTGCAAGTCCCGAAGCCTTAGCCTCACCTCTCGACGATAGACATCTTACCGAAGGTACTGAACTTGTCTTAGTTCAAGGTGAAAATCTGGAAGCACCTTCTAAGGACAATGATAGCCCAGCCGTTGATGCCTCCAAAAGCTCGGACTCTTCTGAGGTAATAGTCAATACCTCCTCGGCTTTCACTTCTTTGCTTAATGCCATACAGGGATTGTCGAAGACTCATGATGCAAACTTCAAGTCACTAAATGAGTCTATCACTAAAATCAAGAAGGACATCCGAAGGCAGAAGAAGAAAACCTCTAAATCGAATACAGATGAAAGGTTGGCTAATCTTGAGAAAAAGATTGATGGCGTCTTTGCTGAAAATCTCATGTCGCTCGGATCGCTGAAAGATTCGGTTTCCGAGTTTACTACCATCCAGCGTAACTTAGTCACGAAACACGCTTGCATCAAAGAGCGTCTTGATCTCAACTGTTCGAAACTCGAGACCGTATATGGAAATCAGAATGCAACAGCATCGCTCGTCTGTGAGTTCGAATGGACCCTGAAGGAGTTGCAAGTCTGCATAAATCGTTTAAGCGACAAGGTTGATTTACTTGCTGGGGTTAATGATGCCAACAAGGGGGAAGAAGGGAAAGGAAAAGAGATTGTGGCAAGGGTTGATGCTGACGACCTTGCACAACAGAAAAGAGAAATTCTGAATATAAGGAAAACCCCTTCTCCTACACCTTCTCCAAAACGCACTCAAAAGAAACCTACGGGAGGTGAACCAAGTTCAAAAAGGCAAAGCAAAAGATCAAAAGTGAAAACTCGAAGAGTAAATGGAGAACCCATTGACTATATCCCTTATGAGCAGGGATCTGGAAAGAAGTGGGAAGAGTGCAATATTCCACCCTTCTGGAATAATAAGCAACCCATGGATAGGCATAACTTCTTGCGTGATCAAAATGAACAAGTCTATGAGCAAAGGAAGAAAGACAAAGAAATCTTCCGAATTCAGCAAGAAAAGCAAAAGGCTTTCGAGAAAGCAGCAAAGGAGCTCGAGGACGCAAACAAGATAACCAAATCAGCCGAAGGTCAAGCCAAGATGTATGGCATAAACCAGATTCTGAGTGCTACTCAACAAAGTTTTGCTGATGGAATGAATGCCGCCGAATTGATTGCCTGGTGGGACTGGGGAGTCATAAGGGGTGAAAATCTTGGAGAAGTTGTTCAAAATTATCTGATGCTGAAATTACACCGAAAGTATGCCTTCAAGATCGAAGGTCTCGACATCGTAAAGGCAAGAAAGGAAATCAATGACATGATACAACTTCAACAATATGAATCTGGGAAAGAGAGAAGAAGAAGAAAGCTGGCGAGAGTTCAAAATAAGAAGAGTTTTGATTATGTCTTTTTGTTTCTATCAGCTTTAAGTTTTGTTTTTGCAAAGTTGTATGAATTTCTCTATATATATAAAGACTTCTCTCTTGGTTCAGTGTGTGTGTGTTCTAGTCTTTACTCCTCGCTTAAAATTGTAAAACCTCAACTATTCGAATTACTAAATGAAATCCGTTTAAGGATAAAAGAAAACCGAATGGATGAGTATGGGGTGTTGGCATCATCAAAAAGGGGGAAATTGTTAGGAACCCGAGTAGTTAATTTTGATGATACCAAGCTATACGAGGAGACCCCTAATTTTTGTCTGTCTTTGTTTGTTTTTGGATCTCACAAATTTCTGTAAACCGAGAATGTTTCACTCGAAGACATGAAGACTCGAAGACTCGAAGACTCGAAGACTGAAGACTCGAAGACTCGAAGACTCGAAGACTCGAAGACCGAAGACTCTCGAAGACTCGAAGAGAAGACTGAAGACATGAAGACATGGATCTTAGGTCAAAAACGGGAAGGACCAAGTTTCCATAACCGAGCAATCAAGGAAGTGATTGACTCGAGGAGTTAAAGAAAGAATGATAAAGTCAATCATTCTCGACCAAGGCAAAAGACATTCTCTGATAAGTTGTCTTTTCTACTGCCTTGAAAATGGGTATATCTGAATGTCATCTTGGGTCCTATGCAACAATCCCAAGGAGCATTTAATGATTGTCACCTTTTTAGGGACAAAAGGTACTTTGTCCTTTTCCAAAAGTGGACAAACGGCTAGCAAGTACTGACATTCTGAAAAAGAGAAGATATTACCCATTGGATAATACTCACTGGTTAATAGGTTTTGAATTTCGATCTCCCTCCAACGGATCTGAAATTCCACCTATAAATACCCTTGTCCCATCTCACTTTGACAGGGTTGAATTGCGCGAAATATTATTGCTCAAGCAAAAATTTCCAGTGTGATATTCTTAAGCATACTAAGCTTTATTTAGTCTTATTTGGAAGTTCTTGTGAGCTTGAAGAAAGAGAGCTCAAGAATTCCAAGTTGGAGATTTACTTACTTATTCAACCATCTCTACGAGTGAAGTAGAAAGAGGCGGAGTAAACTTGGAAGAAGTTGAAAAACCTACCACAACATAGCTGCCGGGCTTTGTGATCAAAGGAGCATTTTGTAAAGGAGATTGTACTATAAGGAGAATATAGTGCAAACCTTCACGTGTTGTGAAGAAGAGTGGAGTAGGCTTTGTTAACAGCCGAACCACTATAAAAACTCTCTCTCTCTCTCTATCTCTATCCTTTTATTCATCATACGCATTGCATTACATACATCATCTTAACCTAATCGTTTGATAAGAAAAACCCTAGTGCAAAGTAAAAGATAAAAACTTGATACAAATCTTTCCGCTGCACTTAACTCTTTAAAAAGTTTTCAAAATTCCCTTGAGTCTATTCAACCCCCCCCCCCCCTTCTAGACTCATAACGTCTTCACCGGGACCAACAATGGCCACCACTTAAAGATATACTTGGAAGAGAAATTTGCTAGGAAGGATGAGATGTTCTTTCTCCAATCCAATGATGGTTTATCTTGAGAGGTTGAGTCGAGCTAGCGACGTTAAACTTAGCGCTTTATGGGAGGCTCCCCATGTTATCTTTCATTTTATTGCATTTTATTTTCTTCTTTATTTTTCTTTATTTATACTTTTATTTTTGATATAGCATGCTTTCACTTGTGCTTTCATGTATATATTCTCTTGACTCTAGGAATGACACTAAGGGAGTATGCTCAATTCCAAGAAGGCTTCATGATGATTCTTTGACAAAGAAGATTCATTAGGAGAGTCTCATCTACCTTCTCTACTTTCTTTAATTGTGAATAGTGCTTTACTTGGTGTAGATAGTAGAGATTGTGCTCCTTGTGATTATTGTGCTACCCTCCCCCTTTGTGCTTTATTTTCTTTCACATCGAGGACGATGTAATTTCTAAGTGTGGCGGGGAAGACAAAAATTGGGTAATTTTTGAAACTTTGCTTGGATGACTCATTGTGCATAATGTTGGGTAAATTACCTTTCCTTGCTTGAAATTGTGATCTGATGGTTGTGTAATGCGGTGAGTGTGTGAATGTGAAGGTGATAAAACGAAGAGTCAAGACTCCCCGAGTGTCATGTCTCTCAAGGATGGCGAATGGGAACCGAATTAGTGTGGCATTTAGGAAGTTGAAAGGTAAGAGTTACAAGATTCGCTAGGTTTGAAGGTCATTTGTAGGGAAGTAAGAAGGTTGGTAGTAGTTGTATGAAATATATAAAAAAGGTGAAGATCGGGGCCTTTGGCGTCTCTATGTGATCTATCTTTGGATGGGTTTGCGAGCTCTAGATGCGGAATAGACTAGGGAGTTCGTGGCACATCACCAAGTGGCGTCACACTTTGGACTCCCACATCCTCATTCGGTTGGGGCATTTCATCGAACACTTTGTCTACCACTCCTCACGGATCTTGTCCTCTCGGACTAAGAGCGGAGATGTGGGTGATCTAGGCTCGTGAGTGGCCGCTATCGCGCACACACTCACTTCCTACAGGTTTGCTACCTAATGTGGCAACAAAAGGCACAAAGCATTAATAACATCATCCACACAAGTTCATCATCCAACAAACAAAGAACTCACAAAACAAAGCAATAATATTAAACATTCACATAGATTAACCTTGGGGCCACCAATCCCCTATCTAATCTACTCTAGCATATTAAGAAACAAGAACAATAAAGGAAATATCAAAGAAACAAGTTTTGAATTAGAAAATGGAGAGATTTGTTACCACCCTTAGAAGGGGATCTTTACATCCTTGTTCTTGAATCCCAATCTTCAATCTTGCCCCTTTTATCTAATCTACACTATGATAGAAAGGAATTTTCCCCCAAGAGGGGAGAAAACCCTCTAGATCTATTATACTCTACTCTATGGTATTTCTCTAATTTTCTTATCTATCCTCCCCTCCTTAGGTTTAGGGCAAAAGGGATTTATATAGGTGAAAAAAAGGGAGCAAATTTCTCGAAATGGCCCTTGGCCCGACCACGCACACTTCCATGCGTGGTGGTGGGCGTGGGAAGCTACTGGAAAAGTTCCACGCCAAGCCACACGCGTGTGAGGCTGCGTGGGACGATACTGCATTGTGCTTCTTTTGTCTTTTGCTCTGTTTTAGCCTCAAATCCCTCTCTAACCTGCAAAATACCTCAAAGTTCTTTCTAGGACTGATGTTAGAAGATTATGATCACATCTGAGCTAAAATGCATACAATTGTTATAATCGGATGTCAAAACGTTGCATTTGCAATCTAATTAAGACCCCTTTTCAGTGCTATTCTTGGTTCTTATCATGATCGCTCCCTCTTTGTTGGTTTGTGGTTTGTTTTGGTGGAACTTGTTGCAACTCAACCTGTGATTGATGAGCCAAGGGGTTACATGATTGATCTATTCTCTTGCCAATAACCTTGTTAACCACTTAATAATTGAATCAATTCTTGTTCTAGTGTGTTGTGCATTGCTAGTGAAGGCTTATGTGAGATTCTGGTACTGGTTGTTTTGCTAGAATTTGCCTCATTACTCTCCATGTGAAATCTAAGATTTGCATGTTTTGAAATGATTTAGGCTATTTTTGTTTAGCCCTAGCCTTTTAGCCTACCCTTTTTAACATATGTTTAACCCTAGCTAGTTGTCCCCGTTGATCCTTGTGTTTGTTTAATAAGTGCTAAGCACTTAAACCCTTCATTGTGTTTGTTTTTCTTTGTGTTAACCTTTGTCATTTAACCTTTAACCCTTGGCCAAAAATATTTTCCTCCACCCTTGAGAGAATAGAACACTAGTTCTTTTGCTTAGAAGATATCTTATTTGGAGCTTGTTTTGTTAGCAATCCTCTTGATAATTTTGTCTAAGTGTGGGGGTATTGAGTATAAGTTTGTTGGTTAATTTGAAAAGACAAGAAAATGAAAGAGATGATGTTGAGAAAATTGAGAAAAAAGTATTGAAAAAGATGATGAAAAGAGAAAAATGAAAAGAAAAAAAAAGACGAATATATAAAAGTTTGAAGTTTATTTTGTAAGTTGTGCTCTACCCACCACTTTTGAGGTTTGTTTTGTACTTAAGTCTTGTTTGCTCTTTAGTCCATAGAAGTTATATCTCTTCTAACCTAATTGTGAACAAGGGTGAACTTCTCTCCTTTGTTTTATTCCTATACCCTTTCTTTGTTAACCATTCACCCTTAGCCCCGTTACAAGCCAAATAAAAGTCCTACTTGATCTTAGCATGCAATCTTGGAGTTGAACTGGTGGGAGTATGAAGGGCAAGCCTATGGGGTCTCATTAAAAGTCAAGTTTTGCATAATCTCAACTTAGCATTTGTGCACACTAGATTCTCGCACACTTTAATGGCTTTGGTGCTTGGTTATTGGCTTGGGAATGGAACTTGTGTGCCAAGCTAAGGTGATTTTTGAAACAAGTTGTGTTGTAGCAAGTTGGATTGTGGTATGATAGGTTGTGCAAAGTGGGAGTATGATCTATTTCATTGCAAGGATGGTGATGTATTACTTGTCTTTACTTGAAGACAAGCAAAGGTTTAAGTGTGGGGGAGTTGATAAGTGCTTATTTGTTTATATTTTCTCCCTTTCACTAAGTCATTTTTCTTTTAGATCATTCCAAATTTTATGTGAATTAGCGCGTATTTTTGTTATTTTGCAAGGAGTATGAGTTGGAAAGCATTGGAAGCTAAGATGATGATTTTCATTCATTTTGGATGCATTTGGAGTCAATGGGAGTCAAGGAGAAGCTATGTAGATGGATGCAACAATCCTAAGGAAGTCTAAGGTTGGTATTTTCAATGGTCTTTGTCATTTTGACAAACCAAAACAAAAGAAGAGCAAAAGATCAAGGCATTGCAATTTTCGCTCATTTCGACCACTATTTGGTTATTGGATATATCTCAACCTAGGAATTTCCAAATGAAGTGATATTTGAATCATTGGAAAGAAGACTTGAAGAGCTACAACTTTGCTAGAAATACAAATTTCGTAATTCTGAACGAAAAATGGTGCAAAACAGCTTAGAAGTCAAAGCAGCTGCACAGAGTTCGGAAATACAATTTCTGGAGAAGAGGCATCCGGCCGGATGCTAGGCCGGAGGTTTTAGGCGGAATTACAGTGCAAAATTTCAGTTTCTAGAGAGGAGGCATCCGGCCTAGCATCCGGCCGGAGGCACCTGCTCTGCTCACTATTTAAGCTCGTTTTGAGCATTTTGAACTCGGTTTTGACCCATGGTTGAACCCTAAACACTCCCATTCACTTCCTTTCATATTTTTAGGTTGGATTAGGCTTATATCTATGTTATTTAACACTTTTGGAGCTTTTAATCTTGGATTTCAAGAGTTTTCCACCCATTTCAATAGAGAATCTTTCTTTCCCTTATCTCCTTTCTTTATCAAGATTTATGTTTATTACTTGTGCTTTTGTGTTCTTTATGCTATTTAACCATGAGTAGTTAGTTTATAGGCTTGAGTTAGGGTTGTATTATCTATTTTGATGTTTAAGTTTTGATTATTGTGAAAAAGGGGAAGAAACCCACCTAGGGTTCTTGAGTTTGAATTGGGTTTATCTCTATCTTTCAATGATTAGTGTACAATGATTGTTGTTTGCCTTTGGAATGTCATCCATCTCAATGGGAATTGGATGGGAGACTTGAGCCAACCCAATCTCAAACTTATTTTCTCTTCTATGGAAATAGGGGTAGATTTGGGGCTTAAATAGCTTTTGTTCTTCAAGAATTTGGGTTGATCCACCATGGAAATGTGGCAGTCCTTGTTCCAATCCTTGTGGAAACTTGGATTCTTCAGTGCTTGCCTCAAGAACCTAGGGTTAATGTTCTTCCCCCAAACTTAAGGGTTAAAGCATCTAGATGGTAATGCCCCTAACTTGAGTCCTATTTCTTTATTTTGTATTTATCTATTGTTTATATGTGTTTGTTCTACCTTTTTGTCGTTTGCTTACCTTCTTGTTGATTTCCTTTCGCTAGTGCCTAGTTTTGTGATTGCATATTGCGTGTCATAACCCCCAATCCTTAGCAGAACGACATTTCACACCCGTACATTCACCATCACTCATTTTTGCTACACGTCACCCACCGTTATCACTTATCAAATGCTCGGGTATACCAAACCGGCAAATCACATTCTTCCAAACGAATTTTTACACTAAAACTCGGTTATGGTGACCAAGGGTTCGACCTCCACCTACATGGTGAAATAATAAATAGCGATTATGCAAAACTTGTGTCGCCCCAGCGCGACGGGTAGTGGACCCAACGAATCTACACCCCACCTTTCAAAGGCGATGACAGTGGTTACCAGCGTATAGAAGGATGTCGGCCTTGTTTCTTTCTAAGAAAATGCCTGACAAACGGGGCACTTCGCCACCTTCTGAATGCAATCTCTATCCATGGTCGGTCTATAATATCCTTGCAATACCAACTTTCGTGCCAAAGTGTGAGCCCCTTGATGTGCCGAGCAAATTCCTGAGTGTGCTTCTTCCATCACCTTTTTAGCATCAGCCGGAAACAGAGATAACAGAAGGGGTCCCCCGAATGACCTTTTGTATAACCTTCTGTCCTGTATGACGTAGGACGATGCCATTCTCTTGATTCTAGCTGCCTCTGACGCATCATCAGGCAATTCGACCTTCTCTTTGTACATGATAAGGTTAGCCAATAACTAGGCCTCTAGAGTAATCTTTTCTCCCTCATTACTTTCCCCTTGGTTTCGGTCTTGCCGACTTATCTCATTCACTTTCTCTGTAACCTCATCTCGGACTTTTATACTTGGTCGTTCCACTATTTCTTTTTCATAAATGCTCACCAAGTAATACTTGTCTATTGATTGTTGTTTTGATGAGATCTTGTATGTATTTGGCCAATCTAAATGAGAGATTGAGTTCTTGACTCTTTCATGGTTTTTATTAGAGTTGAGATTGAAGCTTTGTGGCAATCATAGATCCTATGGACTTCATATTAGGAATAGTAAGAAAGTGTGTAGCTAAGGTGGCCAATAATCGCGTCAGGCACCCATCGGTTTAAAATGTGCCGAAATCTAAATTTTTTAAGGTATTTCCGTCCTTTTCAATTAAATATCCTAATTTTAGCATGAATAAAGAGATTTAAGCCCTAAGATCGATCACAATTCACAGTTCTCCTCCTCAAATTAAGATAAAATGAGGAGGAAAACTATGAATTTTGATCAATCTTAGGACTTAAATTTATTCATTCTCAAATTGAGATATTAAATTGAAAATGACGAAAATACCCTTAACAAATGCTATATTTTTGTACGTTTTAAACGGATGGGTGACCGACGCGATGAATTTTGGCGCTAAAACAATAAGCGTAAATGAAAATTGGTAATAAAACAATAGTCGTGGAATTAAAATTGGTAGAAATTAAACATGTGGACCAAAATTGTCATTTTGCTAATAACCGTGTGGAACCAAAATTCGTATTTACAGTTATATTTCTCTCAGTTATTTGCTCTGTCGACATATTATTATTTGGCAAAGTATTTAGCATCTTACAAAACAATTTCGCTAGTGAGATTGCATGAGTCGCTGAGGACTATTCATTTCTTTTAACATAGTTTAGTTTAGGTTTTGATGCATATATACTTCCATGAATTCCATCAAATCCCTTAGTGAGATATTTAAAGACTTGCAAAACATTTACACCCTGTTTGGTAAATGGCTGTTAGCTGATTGGGTTGACTGTTTGGGTTAATGTAACCCCTCGGCTTTTCCGTAAGACTAAGGTTCGAAAAACATTTCCTTAGGCTATGACATTCATGAAATGGTCCCTCGAGGCTTCAAAAGAATTTTTTTTTTTATAAGGAAGTATAGTGGTTATTAAGTTGCGATCGTTCGTGCCGGTCACGAACCGTAAAATTGTAGGAACTAGTATTTGGACCCGATTATCCTAGGAAATGGATTATTAGACACCATATTATTATTCATGAATATCCCAATCAATTAAATCAGCCCATAGCGGTAAAAAAATTTATTTCGATCGTACATCGCTAAAATTCCGCGGTGTACCGAACCTAGCCCAATTTCAAGTTTCAGTCTGGGATAAATTTTTTGGTTTCAAAAATATTCCTATTTAAATTATTTTCTACCGAAACCTTATCTGTTTGGACCCCAACTGATAAGTTTAAAAATACACCATTATTTTATTCTATTTTAAATCTTCCATGCAAGACATTCCCCCTCAAAATACTAAGTGTATAAAACATGTTTTGGTTCCTTGCCCCTTTTGTTCTTGTCTTGGCTGATTTTCCCCACGAGAGAGAGAAAGGGAGAGCAATTTCTTCATCTTCATCTTCTTCTTCCTTGCTTCAAGCTTCCATAGCCAATCTCCACACAAACCTTCAACTATTTGGTAAGTTTGCGATTTTATTCGGTAGAAAACCTTGTAATCCTTCCTAGGTTATGAATCTATGATTAATTTCTTGAAATCTCTTGGTATGGTGATGATTTTAATCTAGGGTTTCAAAGTGGAAATTGGGGAAAAATCATCCAAGATCATTTCTAAGGATTTGTAGCCATTTTGAGGTAAGGAATTCCCTTAAGTTGGAATTAGTCACTTGAATTTGGATAATTGATTTTGGTTGAAATATGGTGTTTTTGGAGCTTGGAAATATTTTTGTATACATGTTCATAGCTTGGATATGCTTGTATATGTTGTATTTAAGTCCATATAAGCTTATACTTGTGGAAATAGAGAAAGGAAATCAGGACAGATTTCTGGCAGTAACTTCCGAGAATTTCTGGGAAAAATTGGTAAGGTATTTTGATCCAATTTTTTTTAGACATGTATTTCTATAAGTCTAGAAGCTGCATATAAAATTTCATAATTTTTGGAGTAGTATAAGTATGGTTTCCGGAAGTCTTCCTAAAACTGGTCCAGAGAAGGAAAGATGCTGGACAGCCCACTGCCAAGGGCAAAGATGGAATTTTCTGTGTAAATTCGTGAACCTAGGTGACCAAAACTTTTTATGGACATCAAGTACTATGAGTTAGGGTTCTACCATAAAAATTTCAAGTGAAAAAGAGTTCGGGAACTATTTTTACCGACTCAATCTTTCGGACTGCGCAAAGCTGTATTTTCTGGACAGAAACTGTCAAAACCAATAGTGAGTTAATGGTGATAAATTTAGGTAAAGATATTATTATGATGTGTATTAAGGAAATTTTCATATGGAAATGTGGAGATAAAGGTTGTATATGGTGAATCTTGAGAAAGTAGTTGTTGGATGTTTTTGGGTTATGGTTAGGCAATGACCTTACCTATTAGAATTTATATATATTTGGATGTATGATATCCTCAAGTTATGATCTAATGGTGTTGATCATAGTGGAAGTTGTTGAGGACGATAGTTAAGGATGTTGGTTGATTTTAAGTGTGAGATGGACATATGAAGTGTATCCAAAAACGTTTATGAAAACTTACGTTGAAAAACGTATGCTATTTTGATATAAAGGTTGTCAAAACCTTATTATTTTTTGAGGAAAAATACCTCACTTGATTATTGTCAGAAAATGATGTTTGAAAAGCCTGCGGGCGCTGAAAGTATTTTTGAAAATCCTTCAGGGGCTAATGAGGTAGCCAATTTTAATTATTGGACTCATTTGTGAAATATGTCCAAATGAGATGATTTGTTGTAAGAAAACTGAAGGAAGGATAACGTTTTCAAAACCGTAGTCTCTAAAGTAAGTGAGGAGGACCTTGATTGACCCACGGGTGGCTTAAAGTGCCATGGCCCAGTGGTCGTTATATTGTCAAGAGCGAAGTCTATTCGCCGTTATGTCGTCATGTTGGAATAAGGAGAGGTGCCCACGGGAAGGCTTGAGTGCCACAGCCCGGGGTTGGGATAAGGGAGGAACCTACGGGAGGGCTGGAGTGCCATGGCCCGAGGTTGTAGGCCTCACTCTTACTATATGAAACTAAGGAAGTTTTAAAAATGAGTAAAGAGTTACTCTGTAACGTCTTTGAGAAATAAATGATTTTGTCTTACGAGACGAGTGGATGTTGTTTCACTAAATGTTTTCAAACCTTTGTCTACTTTTAAGTGACAAATGGATTTCCTTACTTAGCCGTCGTGCTAACTGCACTTCATTGTGCCCCTTTATTAGATGCAGATTAGTGTGGACTCGAGTAGCCCGATGAGATCTAATCAAGATGGAAGTGGATGTCGATGTTGTAAGTTTAGCCTGTGCACTTAGAGTGGAGTTTGTCAAAGAGGTGATAGAATTCACTCTAGGTGTGGCGGTAGCACCCAGTTTTCTATTGATAAGATGTAAGCTTCCGCTGATGTATTATTATGGATTTGTAATAAATGTAAGAGTTGAAAATTGGGGTGTTACAGTTAAAAGGTATGATTTGTTGATAACATTGACTGATTGTAGAAAATTGTTTGATAAATTAGTTGTTAGCTGATAGCTGTTTGGTATAATTTCTTTTCTCAAAAAGCTAATTGAAAAGGCTGCTTTGAGTAGCCTTTTGAATTTTAGCATTTTGGAGTTACAAAAAGCTTATTATTTATCAACTAATAGTGGTCAAATAAGCTAAAATTGGCTGATAGGCTGATTATTTACCAAACAGGGTCTAACTCAATCACTCGTTATTTTAGTTATTAACTAGTGCTTTACCCGTGCGATGCACGAACATAATTATATTGTTATGAATTTAAATAAAAATTTTGAAAAATATAAATATTTTAAAATGTGCAAAATGTCTCCTAATTCTTTGACATTATTTGTTTTCGCACATGCAACGCACACCCGTGCAGCATCCGTGCGACACCCATGTAGCGCATGTGCAAAGTTGACGGGTTAACGTATGAAGTTTAAGAGTCTTGGCCATGATTGGTGGGATGATGAGTGATTATTCACAACCATTCATAAGTAAGTCATTTAAAATTATATTTTAAAATTTTTTTAGATGTGATATTATGTGCATGTATGAAACTAAACTTTAACATTTCATCATGATTATTTTGTAGGTGGATTAGTAAACATGCTCCTCTTTGTGTTTAGTCTCTCAAGCTCGGCATATTATAAATCCAACTTGGCAGCAACATCCAACTTCTGTAGATTTATGGGGAGCTTGGTGTTTTGGGTACATTTATTTGCTTGTTTTTATTAGGACATTTTTGTGATTAATCTTGCCCAAGAGGCTACGTGGGCTCAATTTGAATTGGGCATGTACTGGTAGCCTCGGGTGTTGCCGTGTGCGTAAATTTTCCACACATAGTTGTCCATGGAGTCATGTATTTCATAACTGGACTAGGTGATGGAATTATTCGGGAGGTAAAACTGTTTTTATTTTCAATCTAATACTTATATTTTGGTGAATTGTTTTTTTGTATATATACTAATTTGCACACATGTGCAGGTTATTCCAATATGGTTATTGCAAATAGCTCCCGAGGGCGAGAGAGATGGGTTAGACTTTTTGTTTGACCTATTTAGTTTACTTGGGGCAGTTTTAAGTAATTTAATAAATTTCATTATTTTTAAATACTTTCTCAAATTTTGGTGGGTAGGATTTTATGCATTAGTTTGTTTTGCATTTTTAATTTTGTTGGCATCAATAAGGCGGGGAATTTGGAGAAATGAATCACTTTTATCACCACAACCCCAAAGATTTGTAGTAATTATTAAACTGGCAATGACTATAATCCCTGACTTGATTATTTTAGAGCAAATAGTTTTTTTAGCACCTTTCGTTTTAGAGTCTTTTGGGGTATCGGAAGGTCATACTATACCTTTATCGTAGTTTTAATAGGGAGTCTAGTTGTCTTTTTAGTTAATTATATTGTTGCCGCAGAATTCCTCGCTTCGGGAGACATTGGGTGCTTTCTTTCTCATCGGCATTCATGCTTGTGTTTCATGTATTTAATTATTTTAGTTTAAATATTTTTTTATTATTTATTAGATTATTTTTACTCTTCACATTGAATTGCTAGTTTGTTATATCTATTTTTTCTTGAATCACAGTGTGCGATGATTTTAATTTCTCGTATCTCAACGACTACGAGAAATCATCTTCAGTCTCCATTCACTATTATTGCTGGCATAAGATTTTTAGCTATTTATGTCATGCATGGTATGATGAGTGGTCCTCATGGATGGACCCCCATTGCATATCCGAGGGAGATTGAAAGAGTATGCCGTGCACTGGAATCGGCGTTGAAACTTTTTATCCAGGTCTTCATTACTTCAATGACACCAAAGCTGATTTGTTTACTTCAGAAGTGGATTTTTGTATATATGGCTGTTGTGGCTTTAATTTATATTGTAGCTAGTTTGACTATTGTAAGAAGATAAACTAGTGCTTTACCCGTGCGATGCACGAACAAAATTATATTGTTATGGATTTAAATAAAAATTTTGAAAAATATAAATATTTTAAAATGCGCAAAATGTCTCCTAATTCTTGGACATTATTTTTTTTCGCACAGACAACGCACACCCGTGCAGCATCCGTGCGACACCCGTGCAGCGCATGTGCAAAGTTGACGGGTTAACGTATGAAGTTTAAGAGTCTTAGCCATGATTGGTAGGATGATGAGTGGTTATTCACAACCATTCATAAGTAAGTCATTTAAAATTATATTTTAAAATTTTTTTAGATATGATATTATGTGCATGTATGAAACTAAACTTTAACATTTCATCATGATTATTTTTTAGGTGGATTAGTAAACATGCTCCACTTTGTGTTTAGCCTCTCAAGCTTGGCATATTAGAAATCCAATTTGGCAGCAACATCCAACTTCTGTAGATTTACGGGGAGCTTGATGTTTTGGGTACATTTGCTTGTTTTTATTTGGACATTTGTGTGATTAATCTTGGCAAGAGGCTACGTGGGTTCAATTTGATTATTGGGCATGTACTGGTAGCCTCGGGTGCTGCCGTGTGCGCAAATCTTCCACACATAGTTGTCCATGGAGTCATGTATTTCATGATTGGACTAGGTGATGGAATTATTCGGGAGGTAAAACTATTTTTATTTTCAATCTAATACTTATATTTTGGTGAATTGTTTTTTTGTATATATACTAATTTGCACACATGTGCAGGTTATTCCAATATGGTTATTGCAAATAGCTCCCGAGGGCGAGAGAGATGGGTTAGACTTTTTGTTTGACCTTTTTAGTTTACTTGGGGCAGTTTTAAGTAATTTAATAAATTTCATTATTTTTAAATACTTTCTCAAATTTTGGTGGGTTGGATTTTATGCATTAGTTTGTTTTGCATTTTTAATTTTGTTGGCATCAATAAGGCGGGGAATTTGGAGAAATGAATCACTTTTATCACCACAACCCCAAAGATTTGTAGTAATTATTAAACTGGCAATGACTATAATCCCTGACTTGATTATTTTAGAGCAAATAGTTTTTTTAGCACCTTTCGTTTTAGAGTCTTTTGGGGTATCGGAAGGTCATACTATACCTTTATCGTAGTTTTAATAGGGAGTCTAGTTGTCTTTTTAGTTAATTATATTGTTGCCGCAGTTTTAATTCCTCGCTTAGGGAGACATTGGGTGCTTTCTTTCTCATCGGCATTCATGCTTGTGTTTCAGGTATTTAATTATTTTAGTTTAAATATTATTTTTATTATTTATTAGATTAATTTTACTCTTCACATTGAATTGCTAGTTTGTTATATCTATTTTTTCTTGAATCACAGTGTGCGATGATTTTAATTTCTCGTATCTCAATGACTACGAGAAATCATCTTCAGTCTCCATTCACTATTATTGCTGGCATAAGCTTTTTAGCTATTTATGTCATGCTTGGTATAGTGAGTGGTCCTCATGGATGGACCTCCATTGCGTATCCGAGGGAGATTAAAAGAGCATGCCGTGCACGGGAATCGGCGTTGAAGCTTTTTATCCAGGTCTTCATTACTTCAATGACACCAAAGTTGATTTGTTTACTTCAGAAGTGGATTTTTGTATATATGGCTGTTGTGGCTTTAATTTGTATTGTAGCTAGTTTAACTATTGTAAGAAAATAAACTAGTGCTTTACCCGTGGGATGCACGAAAGAATTTATATTGTTATGGATCAAAATAATAATTTTGAAAATATAAATATTTTAAAATGCGTAAAATGTCTCCTAATTTTTGGACATTATTTTTTTCGCACGGGCAATGCACACCCGTGCAGCATCCGTGCGACACCCGTGCAGCGCATGTGCAAAACTATTTTTATTTTCAATCTAATACTTATATTTTGGTGAATTGTTTTTTTGTATATATACTAATTTGCACACATGTGCAGGTTATTCCAATATGGTTATTGCAAATAGCTCCCGAGGGCGAGAGAGATGGGTTAGACTTTTTGTTTGACCTTTTTAGTTTACTTGGGGCAGTTTTAAGTAATTTAATAAATTTCATTATTTTTAAAAATACTTTCTCAAATTTTGGTGGGTAGGATTTTATGCATTAGTTTGTTTTGTTTTTTCATTGGTCAAATCAACTCTTTCTTCTTTGCTTATTTTCTTTAGTAATTTTTTATTATTTTTAAATTTAATTTTTTGTGTTTAATAGTACTTTTAATGTAGTTTCTAAATATATAAATTTTATATATATTAATGCTAAACTTAAAATTATGAAAAATTGAATTAAAAATTACTCCAGTCAAGCCTCGTTAAACGAACCAGACAACCATTTTGGGACGGAGGTAGTATATAATTTCTTTTGTTTAGATGTGGTGCATTTACTTATTGCAAATTAAAATATGGGTTGGGTTGAGCCAGACAAATCAATAAAATCCTTAACTCAATGAGAATTAAATGAGATGATTCAAAGATACGGATTACATGGATATATACAATGGGAGAATCCCAGGGAGACTAGAATAGGGGAATCATAGGAATGTTAGAATCGGGAGTCATAATCTGACTTGAGTACATAGAGTCCTAATACTCCCCCTCAAACACACGATAAGCCAGTAACATGTAGCTTGCCTCTAAGAAAAGAAAATTTAGGACCAGGCATAGCTTTAGTAAAGATATCAACAAATTGATCTTTGGTTGAAATAAAGTTGACTTGAATATCTCCAGAAGCAACTCTGTATCTAACAAAATGATAATCAATCTCAACATATTTAGTACATGCATGGAAAATCAGATTTCCAAGCATGTATGTAGCACCAAGATTGTCACACCATATATAACTTGGGAACAGAAATATTAGGGGCATTGATCTCACGTAGTAAAGATAAAGTCTAAATTACTTCAGCACAAACATCTGCTAGTGCTATGTACTCAACCTTAGTAGAAGATCTAGCAACAGTTCTTTGTTTCTTACATACCCAAGACATAAGATTGGACCCAAAAAGCACAACATAACCACTAGTTGACTTTCGGTCTTCATGACAGCCAACCCAAATAGAATCAGAAAAAGTATGCAAATCTCTAGATACGGACTTTCTTATTCTCATACCATAAGTGATAGTTCCCTGGCCTTAACATACCTCAATGCTTGTTTCAGTTGTTCCCAATGTGAAATTGTAGGAGCAACTTATGTTGACACAGTTGGTTCGCTGTAAAGGATAGATCTAGGCGCGTGACAGTCAAGTATTGTAGTGCCCCTGCCAAACTCCAATATTGGGTAGGATCCTCATACAAGTCTGCTCTGAAAGAATAAATTTCGAAACAAAAATACAAGGATAGATCATGCTTTGCATTCTACCATTCCAGCATGTTTCAAAATATCAGTCATATATCTCTGTTGTGAAAGTAGTATCCCATCATCACATTTAACTTGTTAATTAAAACCCTTTATGCGCTTATAACTTGAATGCGGAAGCACAAATAACAATGAACCGCATGTAAATCAAATTAATCAACTAAACAATGTTCATGATTATGGATCTTTAATTAAAACAAGAATAAAGATAAAGACTTACTTGATTCCATTGAGATGTAATCTCTAACCTGAACAATCAAGAATGCTTCACCTCTCTAATCTGTATACCTTAATCACCTCCTGATGATACGGAGACTAGAAAACTCAGAGACTAAAAACCTTATGATCAGAAAACCATATAATCCCTAGAGTTTTCCTGGGTATTTATAGATGTGATGAGAACCCCTCTTTTAAGAGGAATGGGAAACTTCCTTTAAGGAATATAAATCCCTCTAGTAATGTGAAACCTCCTTTTAGGAGAACCCATATCCTTTTTCCATTATACATCTTTTAACCCTTATATACTTAAATTTTAACAGAATGAGAGGGAGGGAATTTCACCCAGTAATTCCGCCTTTATACATCACTAATCATCAACGTGAGTCCTTATGGAATTACAACCTTTATTATAAAAATCAATGTTAGGAAATAATTATTTCTAACAGTCTCCCACTTGATTCATATAAGCATGAAACCTTTATTATATGAATCAACGTTAGGAATAAATTATTTCTAACATTCTCCCACTTGATTCATATAAGTGTGACTTTACATTTTCAATCCTTAATTTGAGCTTACTTAATATGAAAATGTAAAAGTCAGAACCTCATCGAACTTTACTAACCGAATCATGGCGGTTACAAGCCTGACATAGCGTCCTGCTCCCTTCCATGTATCACAGTTAATAAGAATTCGAACCATAATAATAAGGTCAAAATCCGAAATAACCTTATTCCTTATGTCTTAACTAAATAAGACCAATGTTATCACTTCTGAATTATGCATAAATAAGTGATCAACATCAACAATAACAAAATCAAAACCTGAATAGATATCTAAGAGTATCAACAACCCAATGTGCTAATCAAACATAAATCCATACATGTATGGTAGGATTAACCGTTATACAAGGACTTTACCAGTATGCCCAATTTTACCAACATGGCCAATGAAGGTTTTGGGCGCCAATCCCTTCGTCAACGGATCCGTGATCACAAGATCGGTGCCAAAGATGCACTATTGATACTCCTTTTGATTTTGTACCTTCTCCTTAACAGACAGAAATTTCAAATCCATGTACTTGACACCTCTAGTATATCTGTCGTTCTTTGAGAAGAACACAGTTGCCGCATTATCATAATGAATCCTCAATGGTTTGGCTATAGTGTCGACAATGACCAAAACCAAAAATGAAATTGCACAATCGTGATGATTTGAATCTGTAGCCTCAAAGCATGCTACAAATTCTTCCTCCATAGTGTAAGGAGTAATGACAGACTCCTCACTTTTCCAAAATATTGCTTCATCAGCAAGTAGGAAAATATGTCCGAATGTGGAGTTTCTGTTATCCAAACATCCGCCATAGTCTGAGTATGAATAACCTACAACCTCCAGGTTATTCTTCCTTCTATATGTGAGCATGTAGTCCTTAGTGCCTTGTATATATCCTAGGACCTTCTTTGCAGTTTACCGGTTTATATCTTTCTAAAACTTTGTTAATGTAAGCCTTCTGGGATAAACCTAAAATCCCTTGTGATTTATCATGAAACATTTCTATTCCAATCACAAATGAAGTCTTAGAAAGATATTCCTTAACATCACGCATTATACCTTTATCAAAATAATTCTCAAAGAGTCTTTCTTAGAAACCAGAGAGAAAGTCTCTTTATAACAAAAATGAGAATTATTGCCCTGTATGGCTTGGTTAAATGAGACTGGATCATTATCAATGCTCAAGTCACTTTCATGCTCAAGTGCATAAACAATGTAGTCACTACATCAGGAATGGCTGGTCTTTGTCTAGTAGATGTCCTTAAAGCCGCTTCCTGTTGAGTTTGCACTAGATCATTAACTTGAGTTTCAACCTCATCTTCATTTACAATAGCTTCCTCATGTGGAATTGGAGCATCTAGTTGTTATTGTTCCAAAGTATTTCCATAAGGCTGCACTTGCAGCAATAGGAACTACAACAGGAAAGGATCACTTGATGAACATAGATCCATCAATGACTCCTTAATCTCAACATTACAAGCTCCCACACTCCCACGGACTTTGCTATTTTCAATGAAGCGAGCATTACCAGACTCAACAATTCTCGTACTATGATTAGGACAATAAAACATGTATACCTTAAACCTTTACGGATATCCAATGAAATTACCACTAATGGTTATGGAATCCAATTTATTTCATGTGAATTATATATCCTCACTTTAGCTTGACAGCCCCAAATGTGAAGATGCCTCAAACTAGGTTTCCTTCCTATCCACAGTACATAAGGTGTTTTAGAAACAACCTTAATAGGAACCCTTTTGAGTAAGTATGCTATTGTCTTTAATGCATACATTCACAATGAAACAAGCAATATACATTTTATTAACCATACTCCTAACCATTTCCATAAAAGTACGATTTTGCCTTTCAAAAGAGACACAGCCATCTGTATGTATCATCTTGTGCATTTCTTACAACACAACATCATTCATAACATTAAACCAGGAATTAACAAAGTCTGCATTAAGATTGAAACAATATAAAGTATCCCTCAAAACACTATAACCACAAAAGGTGTTTTGATGATACAAAGAAAATATTCGTTTCCAATCTTAAGGTTAAAACCCAATATGTCCAACCTAGATGCTGAAGCAAGATTTCTAGAACATTCTGGAACATATAGACAATTCTCAAGATCAAAGCAAAAGCATGTATCCAGCTTAATGCTATAAGTTCCAATACCTTTAATTCTAGCTTTCATCTTGTTCACATGAAAAGAAACTTTTCATTTTCCCTTTGAGGTTGAAACATCAGAAAACCTTGCATAATGTTAGAAACATGTGTTGTAGCACCAGTGTCTAACCACTAAGTATTAGAAGGAACCTCAATAAAATTGAATTCAAAGCATACTGAAACTGAATGTATACTTCTCCTTTCCATCCAAGCTATCCTCTTCAGGCATTCAGCCTTCTTGTGCCCAGGTTTGTTACAGAAAAAGCATTTATGCACTTTCTGAACGCACCTTGCACCTTCATAGGATGCTTGCCCTTCTTTTACTTTTAGACTTACTGCCATTATCACTGACATCATAACTGCCACCATTATAGCGTGATACAATAGTGTTCACTGCAACCTTTTATCTCACATATCAATTGCCTTGAGTTAACAAACCTTTATTCATACTATGATATATAAACCTTAAGTTTGTATTTAAATCCGCCTTTGGGTCAAATTTAAATACAATGTCAATTTACCGACATGCATCATTCACACATACTTGAATGAGATTATTCATCAAGTTCAAATTTAATATATAGGCCATCTTTGGACATGCGCTACATATTAACAAACACAAGAATCATAATCTCCTAAAATTGTCATTAATCACGTGTCTGATCCACCTTTGGGTGACCGCTAGAACCATGTGTTAATGATCACAAATGTTTATCAATCCTTAGTGTCATTCAATGATGCAAAATATCATGTGTATAATAAACATTTGTAAACATAATCTCCTAAAATTGTCATTAACATATAAATTAAGAGTGGATCAAATCTCCATCCATAATTGATCCTTTATATATATATATATATATATATATATATATATATATATATATATATATATAGTACATACATAACATATAAATCATATATACTCATGGATACGCATGCATGCAATTGTAGTTGCCCAATTGATTCCAATAAAACATGCAAATCAATTCACACATATAAATAAATGTGAACAGTACGCAACATACGAAATCAAGTGTATATATATGTTTTTTATTCCATTGCATGAAGATCGCAATCCACCGTCCGCCAATTACGGTCGCCCACGATTTTATTTTGATTCAATTCAAAACAACATGCAAGTCAATCAATTTATATATATAACAGTATGTACTACGCTGAACAATCAAAACGGTAAACCCGTAATCCCTTATAATTAAAATTCCCAAATATCAAGAACCCTAATTTTAGTGATTAATAAATTTACAGCAGGCTCTGATACCAAATGTTAATTAAAACCCTTCGTTTCCAAAACATGTTTATGTAAACAAGCCTCAATTTATATGTCGTTCTCTTATAACATAACTGTCTCATTACCAAGAAAGAAGTCGGGTTCACCAAGATCCCTAATCTTAAAACCGGCTAGCACACAACTTTGATAATAAATAAGTTACAAGATCTAGATCATTCCCCATCACAAGTATGTCATCAACATAGACTAAGAGGTACACGTAAGCAGAATCTTGTGAATAATAAAACAGAGACACATTTGTTTTAGATGCTTAAAAGCCAACAGAAAGTAAAAAAGAGTAAAGACGATTAAACCAAGCTCTAGGAGCATGTTTTAAGCCATACAACAAATGTTTAAGCAAGCAAACATCAGTGGGATATACATAGCCCGAAATTGAATGGGCTAGCCTGATAACCCGAACTATTGAAAACTATTCTTTATTATAGAAGTGATGTCAAACATAATATACATGAAATTTATATGTGAATTCATCTTTTTTTTATTTATTACTGAGGTACATTTTTAAATAAAATTTTAATAAATATGTTATAATATAAATTATTTTTATAATAATAAATAATGAAAAATTAAAAACCTTACTGTGAATATTATATTATAGTGTAACTGTGTAAGTATATTAATTATTTTTAGTCAGAATTTAAAAATGTCAGTTTAAATTAATTGAATAATGTATAA
>CP025647.1:13849656-13931486 GCA_003576665.1 Ipomoea trifida | reverse complement strand
TATATATATATATATATATATATATATCACTAGTACAAAAAAAAAACATATGAAACTGACATTTATCTACTGTTCTTGTAGTGTATTTTATGGTGACAATTTCATAAATAATTGATTAACAATCCGCCACTGTTGTAAAATGAAACCATTGCGATTTAAAAAAAAAAACACGCGTTTTACTTTCCGCAACTGTTTCTAAATAAAACGGTGGCGGAAAGTAAATTAAATAAAATTTAAAAATAAAGGGTTAATATTCCGCCACCGTTTCTTGGAGAAATGGTGGCGGAAAAGTTTAAAAAAAAATAAAAAAATTATTTACAACACTACTGTATTTGTTCTTCCAGTTCGCCTCCCCCATCTCCCAATCAAGCCGCAGCACCCCACAATCCACCGCAGCCTCAACCGCCTCACCACTACCGCGTCTGGCCATCGCAGCACCACCGCCTCCGGCCATTGCAGCCACCACTGCAACAGCGTTTCGTCCAGCCGCCGCCACCGCAAAACTGCTTCGACCGCGACGCCACCACTGCAGCCTACCCGGTGACCTTCGTGACCGGAAATGCAAAGAAGTTAGAGGATGTCAGAGCCAGAGAATGGGGATTACTCCTTATGGATGAGGTAGATCCTATCTGTATAGCCTCTAAACTTATATTTGCTGTGAGATCTATGTCTTGTTCAAATTATGTTTCTGGTGAATGAACACTTACATAGGATTTTTTTACATATTTCCTGTTGATTGTAATTGTATTGCTTCTGAACTTTAGTGCATTTTTAATTTTGTTGGCATCAATAAGGCGGGAATTTGGAGAAATGAATCACTTTTATCACCACAACCCCAAAGATTTGTAGTAATTATTAAACTGACAATAACTATAATCCCTGACTTGATTATTTTAGAGCAATTAGTTTTTTTAGCACCTTTTGTTTATAGTCTTTTGGGGTATCGGAAGGTAATACTATACCTTTATCGTAGTTTTAATAGGTAGTCTAGTTGTCTTTTGAGTTAATTATATTGTTGACGCAATTTTAATTCCTCGCTTCGGGAGACATTGGGTGCTTTCTTTCTCATCAGCATTAATGCTTGTGTTTCAGGTATTTAATTATTTTAGTTTAAATATTATTTTTATTATTTATTAGATTAATTTTACTCTTCACATTGAATTGTTAATTTGTTATATCTATATTTTCTTGAATCAAAGTGTGCGATGATTTTAATTTCTCGTATCTCAATGACTACGAGAAATCATCTTCAGTCTCCATTCACTATTATTGCTGGCATAAGCTTTTTAGCTATTTATGCCATGCATGGTATAGTGAGTGGTCCTCATGGATGGACCTCCATTGCATATCCGAGGGAGATTAAAAGAGCATGTCGTGTACGGGAATCGGCGTTGAAGCTTTTTATCCAGGTCTTCATTACTTCAATGACACCAAAGTTGATTTGTTTACTTCAGAAATGGATTTTTGTATATATGGCTGTTGTGGTTTTAATTTATATTGTAGCTAGTTTGACTATTTTAAGATGATAAACTAGTGCTTTACCCGTGCGATGCACGAACAAAATTATATTGTTATGGATTTAAATAAAAATTTTGAAAAATATAAATAGTTTAAAATGCGTAAAATGTCTCCTAATTCTTGGACATTATTTTTTTTCGCACAGGCAACGCACACTCGTGCAGCATCCGTGCGACACCCGTGCAGCGCATGTGCAAAGTTGTCGGTTTAACGTATGGAGTTTAAGAGTCTTGGCCATGATTGGTGGGATGATGAGTGGTTATTCACAACCATTCATAAGTAATTAAGTCATTTAAAATAATATTTTAGAATTTTTTTAGATGTGATATTATGTGCATGTATGAAACTAAACTTTAACATTTCATCATGATTATTTTTTATGTGGATTAGTAAACATGCTCCTCTTTGTGTTTAGCCTCTCAAGCTCGGCATATTATAAATCCAACTTGGCAGCAACATCCAACTTCTGTAGATTTACGGGGAGCTTGGTGTTTTGGGTACATTTGCTTGTTTTTGTTGGGACATTTGTGTGATTAATCTTGGCCAAGAGGCAACGTGGGCTCAATTTGATTATTGGGCATGTACTGGTAGCCTCGGGTGCTGCCGTGTGCGTAAATTTTCCACACATAGTTGTCCATAGAGTCATGTATATCATGACTAAACTAGGTGATGGAATTATTCGGAGGGTAAAACTATTTTTATTTTCAATCTAATACTTATATTTTGGTGAATTGTTTTTTTGTATATATACTAATTTGCACACATGTGCAGGTTATTCCAATATGGTTATTGCAAATAGCTCCCGAGGGCGAGAGAGATGGGTTAGACTTTTTGTTTGACCTTTTTAGTTTACTTGGGGCAGTTTTAAGTAATTTAATAAATTTCATTATATTTAAATACTTTCTCAAATTTTGGTGGGTAGGATTTTATGCATTAGTTTGTTTTGCATTTTTAATTTTGTTGGCATCAATAAGGCGGGAAATTTGGAGAAATGAATCACTTTTATCACCACAACCCCAAAGATTTGTAGTAATTATTAAACTGGCAATAACTATAATCCCTGACTTGATTATTTTAGAGCAATTTGTTTTTTTAGCACCTTTCGTTTTAGAGTCTTTTGGGGTATCGGAAGGTAATACTATACCTTTATTGTAGTTTTAATAGGGAGTCTAGTTTTCTTTTGAGTTAATTATATTGTTGCCGCAGTTTTAATTTCTCGCTTCGGGAGACATTGGGTGCTTTCTGTCTTATCGGCATTAATGCTTGTGTTTCAGGTATTTAATTATTTTAGTTTAAATATTATTTTTATTATTTATTAGATTAATTTTACTCTTCACATTGAATTGCTAGTTTGTTATATCTATTTTTTCTTGAATCAAAGTGTGCGATGATTTTAATTTCTCGTATCTGAATGACTACGAGAAATCATCTTCAGTCTCCATTCACTATTATTGCTGGCATAAGCTTTTTAGCTATTTATGTCATGCATGGTATAGTGAGTGGTCCTCACGGATGGACCTCCATTGCATATCCGAGGGAGATTGAAAGAGCATGCCGTGCACGGGAATCGGCGTTGAAACTTTTTATCCAGGTCTTCATTACTTCAATGACACCAAAGTTGATTTGTTTACTTCAGAAGTGGATTTTTGTAGATATGGCTGTTGTGGTTTTAATTTATATTGTAGCTAGTTTGACTATTGTAAGATGATAAACTAGTGCTTTACCCGTGCGATGCACGAACAAAATTATATTGTTATGGATTTAAATAAAAATTTTGAAAAATATAAATATTTTAAAATGCGTAAAATGTCTCCTAATTCTTGGACATTATTTTTTTTCGCACAGGCAACGCACACCCGTGCAGCATCCGTGCGACACCCGTGCAGCGCATGTGCAAAGTTGACGGTTTAACGTATGGAGTTTAAGAGTCTTGGCCATGATTGGTGGGATGATGAGTGGTTATTCACAACCATTCATAAGTAATTAAGTCATTTAAAATTATATTTTAGAATTTTTTTAGATGTGATATTATGTGCATGTATGAAACTAAACTTTAACATTTCATCATGATTATTTTTTAGGTGGATTAGTAAACATGCTCCTCTTTGTGTTTAGCCTCTCAAGCTCGGCATATTATAAATCCAACTTGGCAACAACATCCAACTTCTGTAGATTTACGGGGAGCTTGGTGTTTTGGGTACATTTGCTTGTTTTTGTTAGGACATTTGTGTGACTAATTTTGGCCAAGAGGCTACATGGGCTCAATTTGATTATTGGGCATATACTGGTAGCCTCGGGTGCTGCCGTGTGCGTAAATTTTCCACACATAGTTGTCCATAGAGTCATGTATTTCATGACTGAACTAGGTGATGGAATTATTCGGGAGGTAAAACTATTTTTATTTTCAACCTAATACTTATATTTTGGTGAATTGTTTTTTTGTATATATACTAATTTGCACACATGTGCAGGTTATTCCAATATGGTTATTGCAAATAGCTCCCGAGGGCGAGAGAGATGGGTTAGACTTTTTGTTTGACCTTTTTAGTTTACTTGGGGCAGTTTTTAGGAATTTAATAAATTTCATTATTTTTAAATACTTTCTCAAATTTTGGTGGGTAGGATTTTATGCATTAGTTTGTTTTGCATTTTTAATTTTGTTGGCATCAATAAGGCGGGGAATTTGGAGAAATGAATCACTTTTATCACCACAACCCCAAAGATTTGTAGTAATTATTAAACTGGCAATGACTATAATCCCTGACATGATTATTTTAGAGCAATTAGTTTTTTTAGCACCTTTCGTTTTAGAGTCTTTTGGGGTATCGGAAGGTAATACTACACCTTTATCGTAGTTTTAATAGGGAGTCTTTGTCTTTTTAGTTAATTATATTGTTGCGGCAGTTTTAATTTCTCGCTTCGGGAGACATTGGGTGCTTTCTGTCTCATCGGCATTAATACTTGTGTTTCAGGTATTTAATTATTTTAGTTTAAATATTATTTTTATTAGATTAATTTTACTCTTCACATTGAATTGCTAGTTTGTTATATCTATTTTTTCTTGAATCAAAGTGTACGATGATTTTAATTTCTCGTATCTGAATGACTACGAGAAATCATCTTCAGTCTCCATTCACTATTATTGCTGGCATAAGCTTTTTAGCTATTTATGCCATGCATGGTATAGTGAGTGGTCCTCACGGATGGACCTCCATTGCATATCCGAGGGAGATTGAAAGAGCATGTCGTGCACGGGAATCGGCGTTGAAGCTTTTTATCCAGGTCTTCATTACTTCAATGACACCAAAGTTGATTTGTTTACTTTAGAAGTGGATTTTTGTATATATGGCTGTTGTGGTTTTAATTTATATTGTAGCTAGTTTGACTATTGTAAGATGATAAACTAGTGCTTTACCCGTGCGATGCACGAACAAAATTATATTGTTATGGATTTAAATAAAAATTTTGAAAAATATAAATATTTTAAAATGCGTAAAATGTCTCCTAATTCTTGGACATTATTTTTTTTCGCACAGGCAACGCACACCCGTGCAGCATCCGTGCGACACCCGTGCAGCGCATGTGCAAAGTTGACGGTTTAACGTATGGAGTTTAAGAGTCTTGGCCATGATTGGTGGGATGATGAGTGGTTATTCACAACCATTCATAAGTAATTAAGTCATTTAAAATTATATTTTAAAATTTTTTAGATGTGATATTATGTGCATGTATGAAACTAAACTTTAACATTTCATCATGATTATTTTTTAGGTGGATTAGTAAACATGCTCCTCTTTGTGTTTAGCCTCTCAAGCTCGGCATATTATAAATCCAACTTGGCAGCAACATCCAACTTCTGTAGATTTACTGGGAGCTTGGTGTTTTGGGTACATTTGTTTGTTTTTGTTGGGACATTTGTGTGATTAATCTTGGCCAAGAGGCTACGTGGGGTCAATTTGATTATTGGGCATGTACTGGTAGCCTCGGGTGCTGCCGTGTGCGTAAATTTTCCACACATAGTTGTCCATAGAGTCATGTATTTCATGACTGAACGAGGTGATGGAATTATTCGGGAGGTAAAACTATTTTTATTTTCAATCTAATACTTATATTTTGGTGAATTGTTTTTTTGTATATATACTAATTTGCACACATGTGCAGGTTATTCCAATATGGTTATTGCAAATAGCTCCCGAGGGCGAGAGAGATGGGTTAAACTTTTTGTTTGACCTTTTTAGTTTACTTGGGGCAGTTTTAAGTAATTTAATAAATTTCATTATTTTTAAATACTTTCTTAAATTTTGGTGGGTAGGATTTTATGCATTAGTTTGTTTTGCATTTTTAATTTTGTTGGCATCAATAAGGCGGGGAATTTGGAGAAATGAATCACTTTTATCACCACAACCCCAAAGATTTGTAGTAATTATTAAACTGGCAATGACTATAATCCCTGACTTGATTATTTTAGAGCAATTAATTTTTTTAGCACCTTTCGTTTTAGAGTCTTTTGGGGTATCGGAAGGTAATACTATACCTTTATCGTAGTTTTAATAGGGAGTCTAGTTGTCTTTTTAGTTAATTATATTGTTGCGGCAGTTTTAATTTCTCGCTTCGGGAGACATTGGGTGCTTTCTGTCTCATCGGCATTAATACTTGTGTTTCAGGTATTTAATTATTTTAGTTTAAATATTATTTTTATTAGATTAATTTTACTCTTCACATTGAATTGCTAGTTTGTTATATCTATTTTTTCTTGAATCAAAGTGTGCGATGATTTTAATTTCTCGTATCTCAATGACTACGAGAAATCATCTTCAGTCTCCATTCACTATTATTGCTGGCATAAGCTTTTTAGCTATTTATGTCATGCATGGTATAGTGAGTGGTCCTCACGGATGGACCTCCATTGCATATCCGAGGGAGATTGAAAGAGCATGTCGTGCACGGGAATCGGCGTTGAAGCTTTTTATCTAGGTCTTCATTACTTCAATGACACCAAAGTTGATTTGTTTACTTCAGAAGTGGATTTTTGTATATATGGCTGTTGTTGCTTTAATTTATATTGTAGCTTGTTCGACTATTGTAAGATGATAAACTAGTGCTTTACCCGTGCGATGCACGAACAAAATTATATTGTTATGGATTTAAATAAAAATTTTGAAAAATATAAATATTTTAAAATGCGTAAAATGTCTCCTAATTCTTGGACATTATTTTTTTTCGCACAGGCAACGCACACTCGTGCAGCATCCGTGCGACACCCGTGCAGCGCATGTGCAAAGTTGGCGGTTTAACGTATGGAGTTTAAGAGTCTTGGCCTTGATTGGTGGGATGATGAGTGGTTATTCACAACCATTCATAAGTAATTAAGTCATTTAAAATTATATTTTAGAATTTTTTTTAGATGTGATATTATGTGCATGTATGAAACTAAATTTTAACATTTCATCATGATTATTTTTTAGGTGGATTAGTAAACATGCTCCTCTTTGTGTTTAGCCTCTCAAGCTCGGCATATTATAAATCCAACTTGGCAGCAACATCCAACTTCTATAGATTTACGGGGAGCTTGGTGTTTTGGGTACATTTGCTTGTTTTTGCTGGGACATTTGTGTGATTAATCTTGGCCAAGAGGCTACGTGGGCTCAATTTGATTATTGGGCATGTACTGGTAGCCTCGGGTGCTGCCGTGTGCGTAAATTTTCCACACATAGTTGTCCATAGAGTCATGTATTTCATGACTGAACTAGGTGATGGAATTATTCGGGAGGTAAAACTATTTTTATTTTCAATCTAATACTTATATTTTGGTGAATTGTTTTTTTGTATATATACTAATTTGCACACATGTGCAGGTTATTCCAATATGGTTATTGCAAATAGCTCCCGAGGGCGAGAGAGATGGGTTAGACTTTTTGTTTGACCTTTTTAGTTTACTTGGGGCAGTTTTAAGTAATTTAATAAATTTCATTATTTTTAAATACTTTCTCAAATTTTGGTGGGTAGGATTTTATGCATTAGTTTGTTTTGCATTTTTAATTTTGTTGGCATCAATAAGGCGGGGAATTTGGAGAAATGAATCACTTTTATCACCACAACCCCAAATATTTGTAGTAATTATTAAACTGGCAATGACTATAATCCCTGACTTGATTATTTTAGAGCAATTAGTTTTTTTAGCACCTTTCGTTTTAGAGTCTTTTGGGGTATCGGAAGGTAATACTATACCTTTATCGTAGTTTTAATAGGGAGTCTAGTTGTCTTTTTAGTTAATTATATTGTTGCGGCAGTTTTAATTTCTCGCTTCGGGAGACATTGGGTGCTTTCTGTCTCATTGGCATTAATACTTGTGTTTCAGGTATTTAATTATTTTAGTTTAAATATTATTTTTATTAGATTAATTTTACTCTTCACATTGAATTGCTAGTTTGTTATATCTATTTTTTCTTGAATCAAAGTGTGCGATGATTTTAATTTCTCGTATCTGAATGACTACGAGAAATCATCTTCAGTCTCCATTCACTATTATTGCTGGCATAAGCTTTTTAGCTATTTATGCCATGCATGGTATAGTGAGTGGTCCTCACGGATGGACCTCCATTGCATATCCGAGGGAGATTGAAAGAGCATGTCGTGCACGGGAATCGGCGTTGAAGCTTTTTATCCAGGTCTTCATTACTTCAATGACACCAAAGTTGATTTGTTTACTTCAGAAGTGGATTTTTGTATATATGGCTGTTGTGGCTTTAATTTATATTGTAGCTTGTTCGACTATTGTAAGATGATAAACTAGTGCTTTACCCTTGCGATGCACGAACAAAATTATATTGTTATGGATTTAAATAAAAATTTTGAAAAATATAAATATTTTAAAATGTGCAAAATGTCTCCTAATTCTTGGACATTATTTTTTTTCGCACAGGCAATGCTTACCCGTGCAGCATCCGCGCGACACCCGTGCAGCGCATGTGCAAAGTTGAGTTTAGTTGGTTTCTTGAATCGAATATTACGTATGTGTACTCCTATTGTTGGATTATTTGTATGAATGTTAGAATCAACTACTGCAATGGAATAAAACTTGGAGTCACGAACGGCTATGGTGGCGTAGCTGGGTTCCCACGGCGGAGGGCAACAGGCAATAAAAAAAAAAAAAAGAAAAAAGAAAAAATATACCCCACCACCGAGTGAAGACGTACCACCACCGAGTGGAAGACGCCATCGAGTGGAAGACGTATACTGAACCACCCACCGAGTGGAAGCGCTGAACTTCACCACAGCCACCGAGTGGAAGACGAGTGGAAGACGTATACATACCACCACGAGTGGAAGACGTACCAGAGTGGGAGACGTATACCACACACCGAGTGGAAGACGCCCACAGAGTGGAAGACGTATACCCACCACCGAGTGGAAGACGCCCACCACGAGTGGAAGACGTATACCCACCACCGAGTGAAGACGTACACCCACCACCGAGTGGGAACACCGGGGAGACCCACCACCGAGTGGAAGACTGACCCACCAGAAGACGTCCCACGAGTGGAAGACGACCCACCACGAGTGAAGACGGAAATATACCCACCGACGTACGAGTGGTGAAGACGCCACCACGAGTGGAAGACGTATACCCACCACGTGGAAGACACCACCACCGAGTGGAGACGATCCCACCACCGAGTGGAAGACGACACGAGTGGAAGACGTATCCCACCACGAGTGAAGACGCCATCGAAGATGGTATAGCACGAGTGAAGACGACACCCACCACCGAGTGGGAGACGTATACCACCCCGAGTGGACACGCACCATGGAAGACGGTTACCACCACCGAGTGGAAGACGTAGAGACAACGATGAAGACGTATACCCACCACCGTAGACTGGAAGACGTATACCCACCACCGAGTGAAGACTATATAGACCATTGCCAGTGGAGACTCGTATTCCCACCACCGTGTGGAAGAAACGCATACTCACGCAATGGAAGACATATACCCACCACGAGTGGAAGACATACCACCGATGAAGACCCCAGCTCGAAGCTCGTATTCACCACAAGAACGCGGAAGTTGGAAGACATATACCCACCACCGAGTGGAATGAAACATATACCCCATCCAGCCGAGTGGAAGACATATACCCATTAGCAGCTAGATCGTATTCCCACCACCGTGTGAAAGAAACACATACTCATTAGGCAATGGAAGAAAAAAAAATTATTTACAGATTGATCGAAACAAAAAAGCACAATTATACTTTCCGAGACTTTGTATTCACAAAATCCCAAGAAAGTGGAGGACTGGATGATGGATAATACACTAGCCCTGGGCTACATGAACCGGCCCAAGAGAGCAAGTATACTTTCTAGAGACTTCGTATCCACAAAGTCTCAAGAAAGTGGGGGACTGGATGATGGATAATACACTAGCCCTGGGCTACATGAACCGGCCCAAGAGAGCAAGTATACTTTCTAGAGACTTCGTATCCACAAAGTCTCAAGAAAGTGGGGGACTGGATGATGGATAATACACTAGGCTTGGACTACATGGACCGGCCAAGAAAGCAATTGGATCAAGAAAGCCCAAGAAGGACCCTCAACACAAAGCTACAGAAGAGTTCGATAAGGATTAGACTTAGCACTTGTAATATTAACAAGATTAGGGCTTATTAGTTATAATGTAACAGGGACTCCCAATATGGGGCGGTCCAGGATTCTTATTCCTTGTAGGGCTCTAGGCCCAAAATATGTATAAATAGACCCTCCACACATGGAGAAGGGGGCAAGCAATCCTGAGCAATACAATACCTATATTCTCTCCATATATTTTTCCTACATATTTCCTATATTCTCGCTATTCTAACAGGTAGTGTTGGCCTGCCTTTGACTACCCAAAAGTCATAAAACCAACAGTTTCTTTTTAAAATACATACTTATATTTATGCACTATATTAATAATACAAAATAAAAATGCTAATTTTGTTAATTTTTAAATGTGATTATTTTAATTATAAATTCATCAATATATATTATAATTACAGAAANTATCAAATGATTTTATTTGACTGAAATGAGTATTTTCAACTGACTTCATTTTTTGTTGAAAGTTAAACAATGAAAAATTCAAGACATGATTCCCGAAAGTCATTTCCTTGATTTTCAAACCGACCCTAAGTTAAATCCCTAATGTGTTAAGCATTTTTTAAAATCTTTTAAAAAGTTTTTGCTTATTGATGGTAAAAACCAAATATTTATGTTTTGTGATAATTATTCAAGCCTATAAAACTTGTGAAAATAAAGTAAAAAAGAAAGAAAAAACCCTCAAACCTTTATCCATTGTGACAATTATATTTAAATCTTTAATTAAAACTTGATAAAAAAAAAATTCAAACAGTTGTGTTTTGTAACAAGTAAGGCTAATGCATAATTTATTTTTTTTTAAACACACAATTCTTTACAAGGTAGTATATGTTCTATACTTTCTCAATTTTTTTTAAGCTCAAAGAATCATTGCCCCACCACCGATCGGGGTTCGATCATGTTCGATCATGTGACACTCTTTTGGAATGATAACAAAAATGATGTCATCACATGCCACTACATAGTAGTTGACAATAAATATTATTTTAAAACCTTTTATATTTAACAAATTAATATCAAATATTTACATTTCTACCAATTTTAATTTTTAGTCCAAAAAACAAAAAATCTAATCTGACCGGTCTTTCTTGAGTTTGTGCACAAATTATTTAAAAATTACAACATATATAACATCATTTAAAATAAAAAATGCAATGTATTAAAATATCAACTGTATACAACTAAAAATACAGAATTAAACTCTTCAAAAAACATTTTCCTTATATAATAGCATGTTAAATATTATAGCCACCAATTAATACCGAAATCAAGATTCTTAAATTACAAGTGAATATAATTGTCATAAAACACAAATGTTTGATTTTTTACGACGTTTTAAAAGTTTGGATATGAATGTCATAATGCATAAAGGTTTGGGTTTTTGTCACCAAGTTTTAAAGATTAATTTAAATTTAATTCAAACAATGTATAAATGTTTCGATTTTTATTCCAATAAGCTTTTTTTTTTTTTTTTTAATGAAATAACAAGGTATAATAATTTTATTTATACAAATTTTCAAATCTAAATCTACAAATTATTCAAACATAATGTGATTATCAAGTTTAATAAGTTCACAAGTACTCAATAAATTTGTATAAAAACTGCAACAGAAACACTCACATTCATACAATGTTTGTTAGCACAATATTATTTAGTGTCACGTATTTTTAATTATGGCCGATCATTTTTTATGCACTAGAAGAGAGTATAATTAATTATGGTCAAAAAGAGAGGAGACAAGCACTCCAACTCATTATCTTATTTAAGGAAGACAAATCATTTCCTCAGCTGCAATTAGAATCTAATCTGCTGCATGCATTCAACACTTAATGGAATAAGCATGTTTAAGAGTTCCAAGATGTCGGCAATTTTCATTAATCTAATAGTACAATTGTCTAATCACTCCATCTATCTTTTGGTCCTTTTTTACTTTATTTTATTTTGATTTGAACACTGTGTTCTTTTATTATGAAGGTGGCGGTGGGTGGCTAGCTAGGTGGATGGGGTGGGGATGAGGACTGAGGATTTGGTTGCATTGTCATTACGTATGTTTGTGATGGAACTAATTGATTCAGTATTTAAACGGATCAACTAAGCTCCTATAAAATATAAATAAACAAAAGTGACAAACGAAAACAATTATATTAATGTTCACAAGAATGCTGCAGGGAATTAAACATGATGTTGTAGTAACTAAACAAAATTAATATATACAAAGAAATTTTAACCAATTTAACTAATTCTGTGGTGAACCACAGAGCCAGGTCGATGCCTGTATAGTGGGCCATGAGGTCACTAAGAATCCAGCCACCCCGGCCCCAGGAGGCAAGCTCCAAGGGTGGAACAGTGATCGCTCGGGCTGGGTGCCCGCATCCAGGTCCAACCACCCAGCTTTGATAGCTTCATATGGGTCTTTCAGTCCATGTTGCCTAGCTTGAATTGGGTCCTGGATCTTATTTTTGCGTATTTTCAATATCTCATCAATATGTATAGAAGATATTGTAATATGATAAATGAAAATGGATGAAAAGAAGAGGAAAGTAAAAAGATTTTTAAGAAAATAAATGTTGGGTGAATAACAAGAAGTTACTTTAAAGGGAGGACAAAGAGTTTGGAGAAGAGGGAACATGATGGTCTCCATGTTTACAAATCCATGCCTGACATTATAAAAAGGGGCTTCAGAACCTCTCATCAATGCCATGAATCTCTTGAAACTCTCTCCTCGCCAAAAGTGCATCTATCTTTCTCTCTCTCTATATATCTGTCTTCCAAAAAGTTCAATTGGAAAGCTACAAATCTCTCTACACATTCTAGTCTTTCCATTTCTTTATCCAATGTAGTTTGGTGTGCACCCAAACAACTGGACTCACGTCATGTTTATGTCAGCATCATATCAGTTCATCACTTAATTAACTTTCCTTCTTTTTTTTTTTTTTTATTTTTTTATTTAAAGGATGATTAGCATTTGAAATCTAACTCAACTTTAATTTGTTAAAGTTTCACTTCCAGGCCATCCATGCAATATGTTGTGTCATTAAATTTTAATTAAAAGTTCTCAATTTCTGGAAATTGTTTTGATTTTTTTTATATTGATTAAAATTCCATTTATGTTAAATATCACATAACTAGTTTTAAAGAAATTATATTGAAATATAAAAGGAAAAAATATTTTAGTCCCTTAGTTATAAATTAACTAAAATAAATTGACAGCCAAATAAATTTGATTCGGATAAAATTGCAATAACAAATTTTGATTCAATCATATATATATAATAATAATAATAATAATAATAATAATAATAATAATAATAATAATAATAATAATAGAAGTGTCTAGCAAAAGTTTTCCCCAAAACTGGAGGGCATTTTAATAACAACATAATGGATATTATTTATTTATTTATTTATTATTTTATTAATTTTCAATTGTCCATATTTATTAATGTAATGCCATTATCCATATTTATTAATAATGTAACGCATTATCCACATTTATTAATAATATTAATTGGTGATATATAATTTGTATTTGTGATATATCTAATATGGCAATATTGTTAATATTTATTTATTTATTATTTTATTAATTTTATTAATTATCCATATTTATTAATAATGTAATGTCATAAAGTAATATGGTAATATTGTGTTGTTAATATTGATTGATGATTGGTGATATATAATTTGTATATATCTAATATAATATTATGTTGTTAATATTAACACGCACGACATGGGAATATTTATTTTTTTGTTTTGTTCTTAATAATTACCCTTCATACATATTAATTTTAATATCTAAGAGTATAGATGGAGGTTATTGTTCTTAGTAATATCTATTTTCTTTATTTGCTTACAATATTGATTTAAAATAATAAACAGGATTGATTATTATTACATTATAAAAAAGGCAATAATTCTTAATCGGTGAAAACGGTAAATTGAATAAAATAATAACAGGATTGATTATTATTAGTAAAGGAAAATCGCAAATTATTAATTATTAATTAATTAATTAATAATAATAATAATAATAATAATAATATAATCGGAGAATAACAGAAGTGATTATTGTTATTATTTTGATAAATTGATAAAATAATAACAGGATTGATTATTATTAATAAAAAATAATTGCAAATTATTACGGAGTAATTCTTAATTAATAATATAATAATAATAATAATAATAATAATAATAATAATAATAATAATAATAATAATAATAATAATAATAATAATAATAATAATCGGATAATAACATGAGTGATTATTATTATTAATATTAATCAATCAATAATCAATAATTATTAGGCAAATTGCATACAATAAAATAGAAATTGCATAGTAACATACATTATAAAAAGGGCAATAATTCTTAATCGTGAAAAACGGTAATTTAATTAAAATAATAACAGGATTGATTACGCAATAATTATTAATCGTTGAAAAACGGTAAATTGATTTAAAATAATAACAGGAGTTATTATTATTAATAAAGGAAAATTGAAAATTCTTAATTCTTAATCGGATAATAAATGGAGTGATTATTATAAATAAAGAAAATTGCAATGATTTAATAAAGGCAAATTGCATACAATAAAATAGAAATTGCATGCTAACGTACATTATAAAAAAATCAATAATTCTTAATCGGTGAAAAACGATAAATTATTTAAAATTAACAATAGATTGATTATTATTATTAATAAAGGCATTGAAATTATTAATTCTTAATTATTATTATAATAATAATAATAATAATATAATGATGATACAATATTATTATTATATACGTAAATTATTAATAATACATAATTAATTCATATAATAATAATAAACTAGATAATAATAACATGATAATAATAATAATAATAATAATAATAATAATAATAATATAATCGATAATAACATGAGTAATTATTATTATTATACGGTAAATTGATTTAAAATAATAACAGGATTGATTATTATTAATAAAAGGCAAATTGTAAGTTATTACGGAGTAATTCTTAATAATTTAATAATAATAATAATAATAATAATAATAATAATAATAATAATAATAATAATAACAATAATAATCGGATAATAACAGGAGTGATTATTATTATTAATATTAATCAATCAATAATCAAGAATTATTATTAATCAATTATTTTTAATTTTCCAAATAAAATTCTATCTAATAAATTCCCATACCACTATATAAATCATGCAACCAATTTCACATCTTTCCTTCACTCCATCTTACCACTTCAGTTTATACACACAAAAAACTCTACATACAATGGCCCCTATTTTTGTTTTACTAAATAAGATAAACGCCTTCAATACTACGTGGGCAATCAAAGTACGATTTATTCGTCTTTACGAAGTCAAGAACAACCGAGGAGAAACTTTAGAATCTGTATGGAAGATGTGGAGGTATATGTTCTTTACATATTGTGTTATATATATATATATATCCATATATAATAATTCATGAAGTTATCACCCCAGTTCTTTTATTTTTATATATTTATCTATTTGTTTGTTTTGATATGAACTAATTGAATCATAATATATATTTTTGTTGTTTCTTTTTAAAATACATACTTATATTTATGCACTATATTAACAATACAAAATTAAAATGCTAATTTTGTTAATTTTTAAATCTATTTGTTTGTTTTGATATGAACTAATTGAATCATAATATATATTATAATTACAGAAATTTATATTATAGATATTTTATATATATATATATATATATATATATATATATAAATATTATTTGCATATACGACGTAATATACAATCATTAAGGAAATGCATCCAATTAGAATTTAAATTTACTAATCTAAAATTAAAATTTTGTATTTTTTAAATATAATTTTCTTAGTTATTATTCATATTGTTGGAATTATAATATATATGAAATACACTTATGAATAAATCGAATTAATTATGTAAATTTTTCTCTATAAATTTATCTAAATGTGTTGTGCGTGCGCGCTCATCGATCATATCATAATAAAATGGTGAAAAAGCTAGGAGGTGGTTATGTCAACTTTGCACAGGCGCTGCACGGTGTCGCACGGATGCTGCACGGGTTTGCGTTGCCTGTGCGAAAAAAATAATGTCCAAGAATTAGGAGACATTTTGTACATTTAAAATATTTATATTTTTCAAATTTTTATTTAAATCCATAACAATATAATTTTGTTCGTGCATCGCACGGGTCTAGTTTATCTTCTTACAATAGTCAAACTAGCTACAATATAAATTAAAGCCACAACAGCCATATATACAAAATCCACTTCTGAAGTAAACAATCAACTTTGGTGTCATTGAAGTAATGAAACCTGGATAAAAAGCTTCAACGCCGATTCCCGTGCACGGCATGCTCTTTCAATCTCCCTCGGATATGCAATGGAGGTCCATCCATGAGGACCACTCACTATACCATGCATGGCATAAATAGCTAAAAAGCTTATGCCAGCATAATAGTGAATGAGACTGAAGATGATTTCTCGTAGTCATTGAGATACGAGAAATTAAAATCATCGCACACTGTGATTTAAGAAAAAATAGATATAACAAACTAGCAATTCAATGTGAGAGTAAAATTAATCTAATAAATAAAAAATAATATTTAAACTAAAATAATTAAATACCTGAAACACAAGCATGAAATGCTGATGAGAAAGAAAGCACCCAATGTCTCCCGAAGCGAGGAATTAAAACTGCGCAACAATATAATTAACTAAAAAGACAACTAGACTCCCTATTAAAACTACGATAAAGGTATAGTATTACCTTCCGATACCCCAAAAGACTCTAAAACGAAAGGTGCTAAAAAAACTAATTGCTCTCTAAAATAATCAAGTCAGGGATTATAGTCATTGCCAGTTTAATAATTACTACAAATCTTTGGGTTGTGGTGATAAAAGTGATTCATTTCCCAAATTCCCCCTTATTGATGCAACAAAATTAAAAATGCAAAAAAACTAATGCATAAAATCCTACCCACCAAAATTTGAGAAAGTATTTTAAAAATAATGAAATTTATTAAATTACTTAAAACTGCCCCAAGTAAACTAAAAAGGTCAAACAAAAAGTCTAACCCATCTCTCTCGCCCTCGGAGCTATTTGCAATAACCATATTGGAATAACCTGCACATGTGTGCAAATTAGTATATATACAAAAAAACAATTCACCAAAATATAAGTATTAGATTGAAAATAAAAATAGTTTTACCTCCCGAATAATTCCATCACCTAGTCCAGTCATGAAATACATGACTCCATGGACAACTATGTGTGGAAAATTTGCGCACACGGCAGCACCCGAGGCTACCAGTACATGCCCAATAATCAAATTGAGCCCACGTAGCCTCTTGGCCAAGATTATCCACAAATGTCCAAAAAAACAAGCAAATGTACCCAAAACACCAAGCTCCCCGTAAATCTACAGAAGTTGGATGTTGCTGCCAAGTTGGATTTATAATATGCCGAGCTTGAGAGGCTAAACACAAAGAGGAGCATGTTTACTAATCCACCTAAAAATAATCATGATGAAATGTTAAAGTTTTAGTTTCATACATGCACATAATATCACATCTAAAAAAATTTTAAAATATAATTTTAAATGACTTTACTTATGAATGGTTGTGAATAACCACTCATCATCCCCAATCATGCAAAGACTCTTAAACTCCATACGTTAACCAGCAGCTTATATATAATCAAACAGTACATGTATATATTTGTTGGTTTCAATTGATTTTGATTTCACGAACATATTTTTGTGAACATGCCTTAATTTATATGTTGTTCTCTTATAACATATAATACATGATGGATAGTGTTAAACCATATAACACATAAATCATATGCGATAACATATAATATGTACACAAACATATGAACATTACGTACATAGCAACCATATATGTTGTTGATATTGTTTTATTCCAAAACATGAAACAGTATGGTCAGAACATATATGAAGATTCCACAATTGATATTGTCATCCATATAACATAATTAATCCACCATTAGCGAAAGAAAAACTCGACAGTGGGAATCCACGTACCGTACGTATACGAATTTGCGGCATCGTGCAAATCGAACAGATTCATCAACAACAAATACAAAATTGATGTACCACAATTAAATAAATTTTATAATTAAAAATTCCCAAATATCATGAACCCTAATTTTAGTGATCAATCAATTTAAAAGCATGCTCTGATTAATCAAATTAATCAACTAAACAATATTCACGATCATGGATCCTTAATTAAAAGTAGAATAAGGATAAAGACTTACCTGGTTCTGTATAATCTCTAACTTGAATAACCAATAATGCTTCACATCTCTAATCTGTTTCCCTGGTTGAGCCCTTAGAATTGTGTAGTCACCATGTTTCTCGAGTTCAGAGGAAAGTACGAAGCTTTTCCGTATCGGTCCCCACAGACGGCGCCAATGTTGGTTTTATGACTTTTGGGTAGTCAAAGGCAGGCCAACACTACCTGTTAGAATAGCGAGAATATAGGAAATATGTAGGAAAAATATATGGAGAGAATATAGGTATTGTATTGCTTAGGATTGCTTGCCCCCTTCTCCATGTGTGGAGGGTCTATTTATACATATTTTGGGCCTAGAGCCCTACAAGGAATAATAATCCTGGACCGCCCCGTATTGGGAGTCCCTGTTACATTATAACTAATAAGCCCTAATCTTGTTAATATTACAAGTGCTAAGTCTAATCCTTATCGAACTCTTCTGTAGCTTTGTGTTGAGGGTCCTTCTTGGGCTTTCTTGATCCAATTGCTTTCTTGGGCCGGTCCATGTAGTCCAAGCCTAGTGTATTATCCATCAGAAACAATAAAAATATATATTATGATTCAATTAGTTCATATCAAAACAAACAAATAGATTTAAAAATTAACAAAATTAGCATTTTAATTTTGTATTGTTAATATAGTGCATAAATATAAGTATGTATTTTAAAAAGAAACAACAAAAATATATATTATGATTCAATTAGTTCATATCAAAACAAACAAATAGATAAATATATAAAAATAAAAGAACTGGGGTGATAACTTCATGAATTATTATATGGATATATATATATATATAACACAATATGTAAAGAACATATACCTCCACATCTTCCATACAGATTCTAAAGTTTCTCCTCGGTTGTTCTTGACTTCGTAAAGACGAATAAATCGTACTTTGATTGCCCACGTAGTATTGAAGGCGTTTATCTTATTTAGTAAAACAAAAATAGGGGCCATTGTATGTAGAGTTTTTTGTGTGTATAAAACTGAAGTGGTAAGATGGAGTGAAGGAAAGATGTGAAATTGGTTGCATGATTTATATAGTGGTATGGGAATTTATTAGATAGAATTTTATTTGGAAAAGTTTAAAAATAATTGATTAATAATAATTCTTGATTATTGATTGATTAATATTAATAATAATAATCACTCCTGTTATTATCCGATTATTATTGTTATTATTATGATTATTATTGTTATTATTATTATTATTATTATTATTATTATTATTAAGAATTAAGAATTACTCCGTAATAACTTACAATTTGCCTTTTATTAATAATAATCAATCCTGTTATTATTTTAAATCAATTTACCGTATTAATAATAATAATTACTCATGTTATTATCGATTATATTATTATTATTATTATTATTATTATTATTATTATTATTATTATTATTATTATTATTATTAAGAATTAAGAATTAATAATTTTCAAAATGCCTTTATTAATAATAATAATAATCAATTCTATTGTTAATTTAAATTAATTTATCGTTTTTCACCGATTAAGAATTATTGATTTTTTTATAATGTACGTTAGCATGCAATTTCTATTTTATTGTATGCAATTTGCCTTTATTAAATCATTGCAATTTTCCTTATTTTATAATAATCACTCCATTTATTATCCGATTAAGAATTAAGAATTTTCAATTTTCCTTTATTAATAATAATAACTCCTGTTATTATTTTAAATCAATTTACCGTTTTTCAACGATTAATAATTATTGCGTAATCAATTCTGTTATTATTTTAATTAAATTACCGTTTTTCACAGATTAAGAATTATTGCCCTTTTTATAATGTATGTTACTATGCAATTTCTATTTTATTGTATGCAATTTGCCTAATAATTATTGATTATTGATTGATTAATATTAATAATAATAATCACTCATGTTATTATCCGATTATTATTATTATTATTATTATTATTATTATTATTATTATTATTATTATTATTATTATTATTATTATTATTATTATTATTATTATTAAGAATTAAGAATTACTCCGTAATAATTTGCAATTCATTTTTTATTAATAATAATCAATCCTGTTATTATTTTATCAATTTATCGAAATAATAACAATAATCACTTCTGTTATTCTCCGATTATATTATTATTATTATTATTATTATTATTATTAATTAATAAATAAATTAATTAATAATTAATAATTTGCGATTTTCCTTTACTAATAATAATAAATCCTGTTATTATTTTAATTCAATTTACTGTTTTCACCGATTAAGAATTATTGCCTTTTTTATAATGTAATAATAATCAATCCTGTTATTATTATTTTAAATCAATAATGTAAGCAAATAAAGAAAATAGATATTACTAAGAACATGATAACCTCCATGCTATACTCTTAGATATTAAAATTAATATGTATGAAGGGTAATTATTAAGAACAAAACAAAAAATAAATATTCCCATGTCGTGCGTGTTAATATTAACAACATAATATTATATTAGATATATTACAAATTATATATCACCAATCACCAATCAATATTAACAACACAATATTACCATATTACTTTATGGCATTACATTATTAATAAATATGGATAATTAATAAAATTAATAAAATAATAAATAAATAAATATTAACAATATTGCCATATTAGATATATCACAAATCACAAATTATATATCACCAATTAATATTATTAATAAATGTGGATAATGACGTTACATTATTAATAAATATGGATAATGGCATTACATTACTAATAAATATGGACAATTGATAAAATTAATAAAATAATAAATAAATAAATAAATAATATCCATTATGTTGTTATTAAAATGCCCTCCAGTTTTGGGAGGAAAACTTTTGCTAGACACTTCTATTATTATTATTATTATTATTATTATTATTATTATTATTATTATTATTATTATTATTATTATATATATAGATTGAATCAAAATTTGTTATTGCAATTTTATCCGAATCAAATTTATTTGGCTGTCAATTTATTTTAGTTAATTTATAACTAAGGGACTAAAATATTTTTTCCTTTTATATTTCAATATAATTTTCTTTAAAACTAGTTATGTGATATTTAACATAAATGGAATTTTAATCAATATAAAAAAAATCAAAACAATTTCCAGAAATTGAGAACTTTTAATTAAAATTTAATGACACAACATATTGCATGGATGGCCTGGAAGTGAAACTTTAACAAATTAAAGTTGAGTTAGATTTCAAATGCTAATCATCCTTTAAATAAAAAAATAAAAAATAAAAAAAAGAAGGAAAGTTAATTAAGTGATGAACTGATATGATGCTGACATAAACATGACGTGAGTCCAGTTGTTTGGGTGCACACCAAACTACATTGGATAAAGAAATGGAAAGACTAGAATGTGTAGAGAGATTTGTAGCTTTCCAATTGAACTTTTTGGAAGACAGATATATAGAGAGAGAGAAAGATAGATGCACTTTTGGCGAGGAGAGAGTTTCAAGAGATTCATGGCATTGATGAGAGGTTCTGAAGCCCCTTTTTATAATGTCAGGCATGGATTTGTAAACATGGAGACCATCATGTTCCCTCTTCTCCAAACTCTTTGTCCTCCCTTTAAAGTAACTTCTTGTTTATTCACCCAACATTTATTTTCTTAAAAATCTTTTTACTTTCCTCTTCTTTTCATCCATTTTCATTTATCATATTACAATATCTTCTATACATATTGATGAAGATATTGAAAATACGCAAAAATAAGATCCAGGACCCAATTCAAGCTAGGCAACATGGACTGAAAGACCCATATGAAGCTATCAAAGCTGGGTGGTTGGACCTGGATGCGGGCACCCAGCCCCGAGCGATCACTGTTCCACCCTTGGAGCTTGCCTCCTGGGGCCGGGGTGGCTGGATTCTTAGTGACCTCATGGCCCACTATACAGGCATCGACCTGGCTCTGTGGTTCACCACAGAATTAGTTAAATTGGTTAAAATTTCTTTGTATATATTAATTTTGTTTAGTTACTACAACATCATGTTTAATTCCCTGCAGCATTCTTGTGAACATTAATATAATTGTTTTCGTTTGTCACTTTTGTTTATTTATATTTTATAGGAGCTTAGTTGATCCGTTTAAATACTGAATCAATTAGTTCCATCACAAACATACGTAATGACAATGCAACCAAATCCTCAGTCCTCATCCCCACCCCCATCCACCTAGCTAGCCACCCACCGCACCTTCATAATAAAAGAACACAGTGTTCAAATCAAAATAAAATAAAGTAAAAAAGGACCAAAAGATAGATGGAGTGATTAGACAATTGTACTATTAGATTAATGAAAATTGCCGACATCTTGGAACTCTTAAACATGCTTATTCCATTAAGTGTTGAATGCATGCAGCAGATTAGATTCTAATTGCAGCTGAGGAAATGATTTGTCTTCCTTAAATAAGATAATGAGTTGGAGTGCTTGTCTCCTCTCTTTTTGACCATAATTAATTATACTCTCTTCTAGTGCATAAAAAATGATCGGCCATAATTAAAAATACGTGACACTAAATAATATTGTGCTAACAAACATTGTATGAATGTGAGTGTTTCTGTTGCAGTTTTTATACAAATTTATTGAGTACTTGTGAACTTATTAAACTTGATAATCACATTATGTTTGAATAATTTGTAGATTTAGATTTGAAAATTTGTATAAATAAAATTATTATACCTTGTTATTTCATTAAAAAAAAAAAAAAAAAAGCTTATTGGAATAAAAATCGAAACATTTATACATTGTTTGAATTAAATTTAAATTAATCTTTAAAACTTGGTGACAAAAACCCAAACCTTTATGCATTATGACATTCATATCCAAACTTTTAAAACGTCGTAAAAAATCAAACATTTGTGTTTTATGACAATTATATTCACTTGTAATTTAAGAATCTTGATTTCGGTATTAATTGGTGGCTATAATATTTAACATGCTATTATATAAGGAAAATGTTTTTTGAAGAGTTTAATTCTGTATTTTTAGTTGTATACAGTTGATATTTTAATACATTGCATTTTTTATTTTAAATGATGTTATATATGTTGTAATTTTTAAATAATTTGTGCACAAACTCAAGAAAGACCGGTCAGATTAGATTTTTTGTTTTTTGGACTAAAAATTAAAATTGGTAGAAATGTAAATATTTGATATTAATTTGTTAAATATAAAAGGTTTTAAAATAATATTTATTGTCAACTACTATGTAGTGGCATGTGATGACATCATTTTTGTTATCATTCCAAAAGAGTGTCACATGATCGAACATGATCGAACCCCGATCGGTGGTGGGGCAATGATTCTTTGAGCTTAAAAAAAATTGAGAAAGTATAGAACATATACTACCTTGTAAAGAATTGTGTGTTTTAAAAAAAATAAATTATGCATTAGCCTTACTTGTTACAAAACACAACTGTTTGAATTTTTTTTTTTATCAAGTTTTAATTAAAGATTTAAATATAATTGTCACAATGGATAAAGGTTTGAGGGTTTTTTCTTTCTTTTTTACTTTATTTTCACCAAGTTTTATAGGCTTGAATAATTATCACAAAACATAAATATTTGGTTTTTACCATCAATAAGCAAAAACTTTTTAAAAGATTTTAAAAAATGCTTAACACATTAGGGATTTAACTTAGGGTCGGTTTGAAAATCAAGGAAATGACTTTCGGGAATCATGTCTTGAATTTTTCATTGTTTAACTTTCAACAAAAAATGAAGTCAGTTGAAAATACTCATTTCAGTCAAATGAAAAATAACCCATTTTGATAATTAAAAAAAAAAGGTTTGTATAGATTTTTACTTTGAATACATTTTTCGAATTCTTATCTCAGGCTTAGTTCTCTTTCTTTCTCACCCTTTGAATGGTGTCAAATAATTTGGTTATTATTTCAACTGAATTGGACTAGTCAGTTAATTTCGAATGAGTCAAATGACTTGGGTCAAATCCTAAAATTCTTGACCCAGCCCGACACATAAACAAAACTATTACAAATAATGTATATAATTTCTTTTGTTTAGACGTGGTGTATTTACTAATTGCCAATTAAAATATGGGTTGGGTTGAGCCAGACAAATCAATAAAATCCTTAACTCAATGAGAATTGAATGAGATGATTCAAAGATATGGATTACATGGATATATACAATGAGAGAATCTCAGGGAAACTAGAATACGGGAATCATAGGAAGCCTAGAATCGGAAGTCATAATCTGTCTTAAGTACATAGAGTCCTAATACTCCCCCTCAAACACACGATAAGCCAGTAACATGTAGCTTGCCTCTAGGCTCTAACAAAAGAAAATCTAGGATCAGGCATAGTTTTAGTAAAGATATCAGCAAGTTGATCTTTGGTTGAAATAAAGTTGACTTGAATATCTCCATAAGCAACGAACTATGTATCTAACAAAAAGTGATAATCAATCTCAACATATTTGGTATGTGCATGGAAAATCGGATTTGCAAGCATGTATGTAGCACCAAGATTGTCACGCCATATATAACTTGGGAACAGAAATATTAAGGGCATTGATCTCACATAGTAAAGATAAAGTCTAAATTACTTCAGCACAAACATCTGCTAATGCTATATACTCAGCCTCAGTAGAAGATCTAGCAGCAGTTCTTTGTTTCTTACATACCCAAGACATAAGATTGGACCCAAAAAGCACAACATAACCACTAGTTGACTTTCGGTCTTCATGACAGCCAACCCAAACAGAATCAAAAAAAGTATGCAAATCTCTAGATACTGACTTTCTTATTCTCATACCATAAGTGATAGTTCCCTGGCCTTAACATACCTCAATACTTGTTTCAGTTGTTCCCAATGTGAAATTGTAGGAGCAACATATGTTGACACATTTGGTTCGCTGTAAAGGATAGATCTAGGCGCGTGACAGTCAAGTATTGTAGTGCCCCTGCCAAACTCCAATATTGGGTAGGATCCTCATACAAGTCTGCACTGAAAGAATAGATTTCGAAACAAAAATACAAGTAGATAATGCATTGCATTCTACCATTCCAGCATGTTTCAAAATATCAGTCATATATCTCTATTGTGAAACTATCCCGTCATCACATTTAACTGTCTCATTACCAAGAAAGAAGTCAGGTTCACCAAGATCCATAATCTTAAAACCGGCTAGCACACAACTTTGATAATAAATAAGTTACAAGATCTAGATCACTCCCCATCACAAGTATGTCATCAACATAGACTAAGAGGTACACGTAAGCAGAATCTTGTGAATAATAAAATAGAGACACATTTGTTTTAGATGCTTAAAAGCCAACAGAAAGTAAAAAAGAGTAAAGACGATTAAACCAAGCTCTAGGAGCATGTTTTAAGCCATACAACAAATGTTTAAGCAAGCAAACATGAGTGTGATATACATAGCCCGAAATTGAATGGGCTAGCCTGATAACCCGAACTATTGAAAACTATTCTTTATTATAGAAGTGATGTGAAACATAACATACATGGAATTTATAGGTGAATTCATCTTTTTTTATTTATTACTGAGGTACATTTTTAAATAAAATTTTAATAATTATGTTATAATATAAATTATTTTTATAATAATAAATAATGAAAAATTAAAAACCTTACTGTGAATATTATATTATAGTGTAACTATGTAAGTATATTAATTATTTTTAGTCAGAATTTAAAAATGTCAGTTTAGATTAATTGAATAATGTATAAGTTTATATTTATTAGTGTATATGTCCTAGTTTGAAATATACTTAATAATAATTTATTTAACATTGATTTAATTTATATGTAATATTTTATTTTTATTTTATAATTATAATATTACTCCCTCCGTCCCATTTTATGTGTCTTACTTTCCTTTTTAGTTTGTCCCAAAATATTGTCATCTTTCTAAAAATGAACATCACCATCATTCTACTTTTCCCACTTTACCCTTATGACTTTTCATTTCTTTATTACTTTTATTTCAAAAAGTGAAAAAGTTGGGGGCATAATTGAAAAGCACACCACATTTACTTTAATTTCTTAAAAAGCGTGCAAAAAACAAATGAGACATCCATTTCGGGACGGAGGGAGTATTAAGTTATGAAGTTTAGAAAGTGTATAGTTTATAACTTTAATTTACTTCATTTATGTAATAAATAATCATAATATGACTAAGTTTTATATATATATATATATATATATATATATATATATATATATCACTAGTAAAAAAAAAAACATATGAAACTGACATTTAGCTACTTTTCTTGTAGTGTATTCTTTAAAAAAAATTTATAGTGACAATTTCATAAATAATTGATCAACAATCCGCCACTGTTGTAAAATGAAACAGTTGAGATTTTAAAAACACGCATTTTACTTTCCGCCACCATTTCTAAATAAAACGGTGGCGAAAAGCAAATTAAATAAAATTTAGAAATAAAGGGTTAATATTCTGCCACCGTTTCTTGGAGAAATTGTGGCGGAAAAGTTTAAATAAAAGAATAAAAAAATTATTTACAACACTACCGTATTTGTTCTTCCAGTTCGCCTCCCCCATCTCCCAATCAAGCCGCAACACCTCACAATCCACCGCAGCCTCACCACTACCGCCTCTGGCCATCGCAGCACCACCGCCTCTGGCCATTGCAGCCACCACTGCAGCCTCCCCGGTGACCGGAAATGCAAAGAAGTTAGAGGATGGCAGAGCCAGAGAATGGGGATTACTCCTTAGGGATGAGGTAAATCCTATCTGTATAGCCTCTAAACTTATATTTGCTGTGAGATCTATGTCTTGTTCAAATTATGTTTCTGGTGAATGAACACTTACATAGGATTTTTTTTACATATTTCCTGTTGATTGTAATTGTATTGCTTCTGATCTGAAGTTTAGTGTATTAACTATGATGCTCGTGTGTGCTGTGTTGAAATTTGTTTGTAGTACGTTTTGGGAATTATTCTTTTTAACTGTAACAAGTTTGAAATTTACTTCTTGCAATATAATTTCACATGTCACTCTCTTGTTTATGATATCATTTAGGTGCATGTGGTTCCAGCTCACATGTTTCCAAAGGTTATTAGCTTAACTAATTAAGTCACACTTCAAACTTGGACTCACTTGTATGGAAGATCCAGATTTATTTTCATAGTGAAATATTACCTATACTGATTGTATTGGAAATTGAGACAGTCTTATGATTTGCTGACCTCCAGTAACACCTGTGAGAGAGGACGAAAGAATCACTGATTTGAATTTTCTTATTGCCCCAAGTTGTATGAAGCGAATTGGTTGGACTTGGTGAAAGGGGGTTTATTGCAAATGTGCAGTGTGCTGAGGTGTGGTGTCCTACGACAAAGAAATTCTTTGCTGAGTATTTGAAGAAAGAGAATTCTAAGAAGAAACAGGTTTGTGATCTTCCCATACCTTCTCCATTTCAGTGAGTTAATATTTACCTTTTCTGAATTGAGGATTTATATTTCCCCGGGGGTTGGGGCCGGGGTGTGGGGAGCTCATTTTATGTGGGAATTAATTTTGAGGGGGTTAGTAGTACTCTTAAAGCGGGATAGCCCGCCCCATTAGGTCTGCCCCACCACAGGCCTAATTTTTGGCGGGCTTTTGCGGACCGGCCTGTTAGGCCCGCAGACTAGAATTCATACCACCTTAGCTCGTTCCGTACAGATTGGCGGGCCGACCGCGGGCTTTTGGTGTTTTTTTTAAAAAAATTTTATTGTGTACACATGAATATCATGTGTACACGGTACACATCAATATATATATATTTATAAAAATAAAAAAAAAAAATTAGTGCGAGTCGTGGGCCTTAGCGGGTTAGGCCCTCTTCTTCGCAGGCCATGTTTTTTGTAGTCCTAACACTCTTCACCGCGGGGCATGTGCGGGTTAGCCCGTGCGTTTCGGCTCACTTTGACAGTACTAAGTTAGTTTACACAAAAATCGTATTTTTAGTAGGAATTTGTGCATGGTTTAAGTTCCTAATGGAACTTGGGCTTGGTATTTTAAAATTTTTATGTTTTCTGTAATTCATAAAAGAAGTTGGATGACTCCGGTATTTCAAACTGACAACATTATGGTCAGACTAAACCTAACCCTTACATAAATTAGTCCAAGAATGCCCATGGATATTTAGCTTTTCATCATCCATTCTTCATTCCTCTTTCTAATTTATGGTACATGCACTTTATGTGATGAATCCAAACAAATTCAGGGCTTGAGAGTTTCTTATCCGATTCCATGAACTGCAGCATGGGGATAAGGTAATTGTTGTTGCTTACAATCTATTTGCGCTAACAGAATTTGGGATGAAGCTAAGGAAACCTATGATCTATGGTGCTACCAGGTAATGGATATTTATTGAAGTTTCAGACTACCCTAATTAAAGTCTAAGAGATTGAAAGAGGCTTCCAATGATTAAACCTAATTGCTAGATTTATTAGAAGACCCTTAAATACTTACTCATCTAGTGTAGAGATAAGAACAATGCGTATTAAAATGAAATCCTGAATAAGCAGATATTAAAGCAGTAAGAACACCAGAAATTGATAACCCAGTTCGGAATCTCAATTCCTACGTCTGGAGGCATCACTCTGATTGCCCAACTCTTCATTGATCAACACTGTGAAATGTACCACCAATTTACAGTCGAGAATCACGCGGTAACTCTAGACAATCATCATAGGCTCCAATCTAGAGTTCAACCTTAAAGAGTTGACAAGAACTTGATCTCCCGATATGATCTTGTTGAATTGAGGCTCCCCCTCAATGATAGCACGGATGGCGTTCAAAGTAAATGCTTGCCCAATAAACTTCACCGAGAAGATGTATCTTGAATCAAAGGTAAGCTTTGTCAAGATTTCTTGTAATCACATAAATGGAAACCTCACGTTTAGATCTTCAGAGTAAATTTTCTCAACCCGACGATCACAAGGGATTTGTCTCATATATATATCTTGCTCTGATTATGTTAAGTTGTTGGAGTCTCCGTAACCAACCCTGAACATCTCTCTTGCCCTGGTACAGTGCTTCATTCAGTAAGCTGTCTCGAAAGCCTTCCACGTCTTCTGAACTATTTACTAAACTAGACTACAATAAGCCTAAAACATCTTAAGAGAACCTGTTTTTGAACTATCTGCTGAGCTAATAAAATTGTCATAAGAACTTGGTACAATTTAGGGAGTTTCAAGATAATTTTCACTTAGTAATTTTATTAACATTTATCATTTCAAAGACTTAATACCATATGATTTGAGATCATTTTAACGGTAATTTTCTTTAAATATGCAGTCATGTTGAAAGAACAAAAATTCTGGAGGCATTTAAGAGTAGCAAGGCAGTAAACACCATTATCCTCTCTATGGTACATTTACTAGTACTGGTTTTTTTTTTGTGTGATGCACAAAAAATAGGTACCCAATATTAATATTTTATATTAAAATTTTAAATTCATTTAGATTTTAGATATTTAAATTATTGTAAATAATAATAATAATAATAATAATGTAACATATTTTTTATAAATTTTATATTTATATTTTAGGAAATAACTAACATATAACTCCAATATATAATGTGTATATATTATTATTATTATTGAAGAAAATAAGAAAATATATAGTGGATGCATGTGCATGGTAACAATAGTGAAAAAGATAACGGAAGTTATAACGGTAAGAGTATGTTTGTCTAATATATTGTAAAATACAATTTTTATAGCATAATTACCAAAAAAAAAAAAAAAAAAAAAAACCTTAACGAAAAAAACGGACATAAATGAAGGGTACAACCTTCATTCACACTTATTATGTTTTTAGATATATTGCATTTTTATTTTTATCATTACTCATTAGATAATTTTGATAAATTATGGATCTTTTCAATTGTTGACCATTTGAAGATGATGACTTGTGGAGACTGAATAATCTTCTTTGTATCCGTGTTGTTGTAGATTCAGCTCTTTTCTTGAATTCATTCTGTTTCTTTACCATGTAATATAATTGCTTATGGGTTTTGTAGGTTGGTGATAATTCTATTGATATTCCTGAAGCAAATGTTATAATACAAATTTCATCACTTTGTGATAATTCTATTGAGAACTCTACAGTACTTCTTATTAAATATTGGGAATATCAAAAGCTGCTTTTATATTAATTTTATGGCTTAAAATTTCAGGGAAAGATTGTTTCAACGAGGGGACCAAATCATTTTGGATGAGATCCTATCTTTTAGCCGGATGGATTTTGATAGAGATGTATTATTGTGTAAAACTGTTGATATGAATTTTAAGTTGTAATCAGTACATGAATTAAAAAAATTAGGGGCTATAATTAAAATAAATAAATAATATATATATATATATATATATATATATATATAATCATCTGCTACCGTTCCTAGCGTGGAACGGTAGCGGATGATCTATTTTTAATATATATATAATCATTTGCTATCGTTCCTAGCAAGGAATGGTAGCGGATGATTTATATAAAAAAAAAAATTACTAAGCCGCTACTGTTCTAGTGAAGAACGGTAGCAGATTACTAGACTTTCCGCCACTGTTCCACAACGAGGCGGAAAGTCAATGACAATTAGTGATTGTCTCATCCGCCACTGTTGTACAACAGTGACGAATGTGCAATTTTGTACTTTTGTGTGTGTGTGTGTGTGTGTGTAACACCCCTCTATAGATAAGAAATGTGAACTACAATATAAATGCACACAATTTAATATTTCAAGCACACAATGCACACAATATATCCTGGAGTAGACTGTGTATATTCATGTTGGTTCTCACATTCTCACCTACGGGGATTGGGGTGGTTCTCATTTGATCATTAATATGTGTGTGTCTGTTATATAATTATATAACTATATAATGTTAGTGAATGATTTAAATAAATATATTGTTTTACAAAAAAGTTTAATAAATGCCTTTAGCATTTAATTGATCTTGCTAGGTTAAGAATAAAGGAAAAATTATTATTTCAATTCTTACGATAAATATTATTTTTAAATTATAATGCAAAATTACAAACATATATAAACTAATAAACATTTAAATAAACTTACGATGGAAGTATAACCTGCCAGCCCTAGTTATTTTTTTTGGATGGGCTTGCAGGTTACATAGGCCATGAAGCCAACTTGTATAACACAGGTACCACTTAGGGTCTTAAACGAGACGACCAATTTGGATCGGAACGGAGAAATATAAAACCTAGCGTGCTTAAACAAAGGCTAAATGGGCTCAACTCAACAAATCGGGCTTGTTTTTATAGCTCTAAATATGGGTACTAACTTTTAGTTTCCAATTTTAGTTTAGATGGTTCAGCCAGCCCGATTAGCCCGATAACCCAAAGTTTAGGGTTATGGCCAAACTGAACCCAAAAATAAAATAATAAAATAACTTATTAGCCTGAATCGATTAGCCCGACAACCCGACAGGGCTGGCTCGATTGACATCCCTACTTGCAATTCCATAGAACGGAGTTTTGAGTTATTGAAAATTAGATGGGCTATACTTAGAAGCCCATCATTTATCCTGTTAGAATACATAATCGAAATATACTTGCATGTTGTTTAATTTGCTTCATAATTTTATTAGAAATGAGATGAATGTTGATCCTATGGAAGATCAATTGGTACAAGGTAATGAAATACATGAACATGATGATATTACAAAAATAGAGCCTTCAGAAGTTTGGAATAATTGGATGACCGAGTCAGCAAATGACATGTTTAATGAATGGATAACATCTAGAAATTAATGGAAACTATATTTGGTCGTGCAATATCTTTTTTAATGTGGTTTATGAACAATGTTATGTACTTGAGTTTTGATGAATAATTTATTAATCCACTTTATGGACACTATTATGTATTTTCTAAATGTATTTTATTTGTAGTTAAGAATGACTTCTCCCCCTACATCTGCAACCATTATCTCTCAAAGTGTTAAGCAAACAAAAAGAAAATGGACACTCGAAGAAGACAGTATATTAGTTCCTTGTTTGATCGAAAAGCATAATGTACGGAATATAATTATGATACAGGGTTCATGACATGTTATTTACTAGAGTTTGAAAGAATGATTTTGGAAAAATTACCAAATTCTATCATAAAATTAAAGCTAAGCCCCATATTAGGAGTAGAATTAAAACTTGAAAAAAGAATGGGGTATTATTCATGATATGGTGCAAGCTAAAGACACTAGTGGGTTTGGTTGGAATAAGCAAAAAACACATAGTTTATGCTGAAGATGCAATTTGGGAGTCATACTTAATTGTAAGTATTTACTTTTTTTTTTACTTTCATTTATTCTTATTAATGTATACGTACTAATACTTTATTTTATATGTTTATTATAGAGTCACAAAGAAGCTACACCTTTTAGAACAATAAGCTTTAGGTTTATAATGAGTTATTTGCAATATATTCTAAAGATCATGCAACTGGAAAAGATGCACAGAGCGCAGATGGCATAGTTGAAGAAATACAACCTAAAGAGTAAAATGATATAAGAGTTGACAGAGATGATAGTGCTTTTATTGGTTTGGATGATATTGATTTCATAAGTACACAGCCTGAGCCACAAAATGATGGAAGAAAAGAAGCAATTCAAGTAAGAGAAAGAGGTCGGAGTCATGATGAAGCTATCGAGATATGTGTTGAGAATATGCTTAATATTGTGAAGCTAATAAGTAATACAATGTCAGAAGTTGATAAGAACTTGTCTGATGGTCTTCAATACGATCATAATATGGACATGTTTCATAAGCTTGATCGTGCATTAAAAGAGGTCGATTGTTTGACTTATGACGAAATGGACCTTGTTTCGTTAAAGCCCACTAGTGTCCTAATAAAGTGGCTTTTTTCTCAGTCTTGATCCTGATAACAGTGGATAAGAAGATTCCTTGCTTGCAATTAATCATTATTCATATTTACATTTTACGAACATTGCTACTATCATTTGATTGTTTTGAGTATTTTGTTGAAAAAAACACTTATGTTCTTCTTCTTCTGAATATTATTAAATGTTTTTCTTTAAAAAAATTGTTATTTATATGAATATATATTTTGTTTCATAATTTACCCATCATTTTTTTTTTTGCAATATTGTAATTGCTATAGAAATATATTATTTAAAAATCTTATTATTATTATTATTATTATTATTATTATTATTATTATACATTTTGTATAAAGGTATTTATGTCTTTTAAGCATACATTCCATTTCTTTTCTTAAAACCAACCAAACACGGGAATAACATTCATAAAGTCTATTTCTTCAGTGAACCAAACAATGGAATACAAATTCTATTCTATTCCATGTCTATGTCATTCGCAATGGAATAGCATTCCTATTCCTTAAAATTCATTATGTGAACCAAAAATGCTGTAAAGGTTTCATTGGTTCTTTACGCACAATTCAAGTGTAAATTTGGATATATGCAGATTACTAACATTTGTGTGATACATTAAAAAAAAAAAAAAAATTGTTGTTTGAAAGCAGAACCTCAAAAGCCAATATTATTGTATGCTAAGTAAAGTATTGTTCACTAATTTCATGACTTCATTTGGCAAAATTTAATGTGGACTATTAGTCAAAACGATATCGTTTCGTTGTATATTAAATTTATTGTTATCGCCTTTCAACACTCTCTGACCTACATATTTTCCTATCATTCTTCGCTTTGTTGTTCAAGTCTGATCTGATCTCTCTGTTTCGCTCATTCAATTCACAACTTTCGATCCTTCAATTCAATTGATTATGGATCACATTACTGATATGAACAATCATATGGCTGCCATTGAAGAGTATAATGCTATTCCAAGATTTTATATAGTTTAGATGCAATTCTGATTTCTTTTTTTTTTTTTTTTATATATTGTATTTCAAGTTATAGTGTGTATTTTTTGTATTGCTAGTGATGTGGATGTTTTAATTACAGTTGAATCAAGTTCTCCAATTGATTTTGAACATAGCTATGCACTTCAAGGTTGGTGCTTAGTGTATTTTTCATCTTTTAAGTTTTGATCGTTAAATTAAAAAATATTACGATACATTCTATTGCAATACATTTATTGGTTGCGACGGTAGCACTCCCCGTGTTGTGTTTATGGTTCTAGTTTACCTTAATTTAATAGAATCATTCTTGCTATTCTGCTGCATAAGTCTTTAATTTATTTAGGCTCTACTGTTAGTTAGAAATCGAGGGTGTTACATTATAAGATGAATAACTATATGTTGTTATGAATTCCTACATATATGTACATACTATACTTTGGAAATGTTTATAAGAAGTGATGAGCTATATTCCTCCATACAAGATTTATATAGATCTATATTATGTTGAAAATGCTTATAAGTAAAGAACACGTTTTGAAATGACTATTATGTTGAGAAGTTATCCTATGAGAAATGTTATTTTGAAATCCTCCACACTAATATGTATATTTCGGGAACATTTTGAAAAAGCATTATGCCATAATATATTATGCTATGTTTTGTAAGGTATTGAATACCATTACCTTGAAGTTATATTAGCCATTACGGCATATGGAAATCATATTGGAATAATAATAATAATAATAACAATAATAATAATAATAATAATAAATTTAAGGTGTTACAAAAATGGTACGGTGGTCATAGTTATTGATTATTTTGGCTTTTAAATTTGAGGTGTTGCATAAATGGTCATTCTCCGATCCCAATAGTATTTTTTTACATATTTACCAATTATAATATATAAGTAATCAACGTAAATATAAACTTGAATAAAATTATCAAATTTATCACAAATAAGTAAATTATATATACAATATTTTACGTAGACTATTATGAATAAAATACAATAAAATAGAATATCTATTACTTGGATCATTTATTTATTTATTATTTTTAAAATGATATTAATATAATTATAACTTTTACCTTGGTAAGTTAGTCTGGTGGATAATAAAGACTAAAAAACAATATTACAAAGGCAAAGTATAAGGAGAAATTGAGTAATAATTTAGGAATTAAAAATTGCAATTGTGGAAATATAAAAGTTTCTATATATACCTATGATAAGAAATGAAAAATAGTTGGTAAGTATAATGTGAAAAGAAGGCAAGTCCGATCTTATCTCCAAGCCTCTCAGAGCAATCAAAGTCACACAACCAACTTTCCGTAATACAACAAGTATGACCACCATTTTCATGGCTATATTTCCTCATCAGTTTCGAAACCCATTTCTGGTGCTACACAAGAACATAGATAGCATACTGAAATATTTAGAGGACGGATTTGTGCGCAGGATGGCCTTTTGGAAACACACATATCATTGTTTCCCAATCTTAGGCCTCCTGCCTCTCCTCCTTCTCTTGCACGCCGTCGCCATTCGCGTCCCCACACCTTCGTCCCCTTCCTTTCGGGAGGCTCCCGCCTTTCGCAATGGCGACTCATGCACCTCCTCGCACCATAACAGCAGCACCGCCATCCACATTGTGATGCCATTGGACACCAATTACATACGAGGTACAATGGCTGCCATATTATCCATTTTGCAGCACTCCACCTGCCCTGAGAACGCCTTCTTTCATTTTCTCACCATCAACTCCGACCCCCAGATTCTTTCCATAATCAAATCCACCTTCCCTTACCTCGCCTTCACAATGTACCGTTTCGACCCTAACCGTGTCCGAGGCAAGATTTCCAAGTCCATAAGGCAGGCCTTGGATCAGCCCCTGAATTACGCCAGGATTTACATATCCGACATTCTCCCACAGGGTGTGGGGCGTGCCATATATCTAGACTCTGACATCATTGTGGTGGACGATGTGGCTAAGCTCTGGGCTGTGGACATGGAGGACAAAGTGCTGGCGGCACCCGAATACTGCCAGGCCAATTTCAGCAGCTATTTCACAGACCAAGCGTTCTGGTCGGACCCGGTTTTGGCCCGCACATTCAAGGGGCGGAGACCATGTTATTTCAACACGGGGGTGATGGTGGTGGATGTGGACAAGTGGAGAAAAGGAGGGTATACGGAGAAGGTGGAGGAATGGATGAGGATACAAAAGCACAAGAGGATATATCACTTGGGGTCTTTGCCGCCTATCCTATTGGTTTTTGCTGGTAACATTAAGGCGGTGGATCACAGGTGGAACCAGCACGGTTTAGGCGGCGACAACTTAGAAGGGAAATGCAGAGGGCTCCATCCTGGACCTATTAGCCTGCTGCATTGGAGTGGTAAGGGGAAGCCGTGGTTGCGCATGGATGCTAGGAAGCCCTGCTCCGTTGATCTACTGTGGGCCCCCTACGATCTCTACCGTTCCTCTACGGTGCTTACCTTGGAGGAATAGTAGTGAATGCAAACAAACAATACTTACTACTTAATTAGTCAGTTAGCAAATAGGAAGAAGAAAACTACAACTACTTATTAATTAGGAATTAATTGCATGTCTGTGTGTGTAGACCAGATAAGCACCAATCAAATCTCAACTGTGAATTTTTGTGACAACCAAAATCCCATCCCATTTCCCATTTCGCGACTTGTAGCTAGCAACCGAGCAGTACGTGCAGTACAATTACATTGTTCATTTCTACTCTCAAGGTTCGAAACTCAACTACGAGGTAAAGATTATGCTTAAAGTGCAGAGATCCCTTTGACATTTAACTATCTATTGCTCTGTCATGTTGAAATGTGGAGCCATTAAGGTTGAGGATTCTACCTTTAAGGGGAAGAATCAACAAAATTCTGTAATTTAATTAATGGACTTAAGTGTATTATGCAGAGGCTGGAAAGAAAATCATTTTGTTACCCTGCCCTTTGATTTCAAAAAGACTTAGCCACTGAACATTTTTGTACCTGCAATTAACAGCCCTTTAATTTCAAAGGACTCTTAGCCACTGAACATTTTTGTACCTGCAATTAACAATTTTATATATATATAAACAAAATAACTTGATATGATAGGCACATGTACTGTTAATTGCAAACACAGAATGTGCCAACGTTATTTTTGGACCAAGGTCTACAATATAAGATAGACACATGGTATAATTTGCCAATATTGTGCAAGGACAGAATTATGCCAAGGTCCACCTCTCACTTTCAAACCGCAATGGGAACACTATAATGAAATTGAAAATAATGATACTAATAATAACACACGTTGCCGTTTTTAAAAAACAAAAAAAAGATGTCCAATATTCGCCCATAATTGTTTTTAAAAGCTTCACCACTTAGAAACTAAAAGAAAAACCCAAGTGATTTTGCAAATATATCAAGCTATATAATTTACATTTCTGTAGTTCTTAATATAAAAGGTATATTAAGGACACATAATAACAATACTATGTATGAAGATGTTTGACTAACAGGCCCTACTCCCTTCCCAGCAAACCCAAAAGAAGCTTCATTGAGGAAAAACTATAAAGTAATCTTCACCGACACCACACCATACCACACCACTGTAAAAGAGAAATCATCCCGGATACCTTATTACAACCTCAGGCTACTATATAAATATAATGCAAAAACTGGAACTTGGGGTTTCACCCACATCTAGCTCATACTAGCAGTCCGTCCATAAAAAGAATCATCTCGGCCAGTGCTTTTGTCCAACAAGGTGTTTTGGATAACAGTACTGTTGTCCGCATGGCAGTTCTAAAGGTCAACACATAGATAGGAGATGATTGAGCCTGCTCTCCTTTTCGTCCTCGGGCTAACTTTCCACTTCTCTACTAGAACCTTCTTTATGTAAGCACAGCTTGTAATTACAGTGGCCACACCCGCTGTAGTAATGCCGGGGCAATAAACCATGTGGCAGGTTTCCAGCAGCGTGCACTTACTAACAAGATAGCTGAGACCTACATCTGTTATTTGACGGCAATGTGATAGAACTACATCCTTCAGCAGTGGACAACCTTCACCTAACTCAGCCATTGCCATATCCCCCAAATTCTGTCAACATTCAATCACACAACATTGTGTAAGTAATAACATAAACAACAGTAACAATTTTTAAAAAATCAGCAAATACAGTAACCTTTTTGTCCCAAAAAAAAAAAAAAGAAAAAGAAAAACCTTATATATTAAAGCTTAATTCAAATATGTGCATTAACGTTGATATACAAGTACACAACAAACATATAACAGTAACCAATAATAGTGCACAGGCAGAGTTGACATTTATATCTCCCACAAAAGTTGTGCAAGTGAAATAAAAACAATGCTAAACCTAAGTTCACTTGTTTAACAAAACTCAGTTCCTAAATGCCCATCAGCAATCCATAATCATTAGACTTTGTCACATTGGATAAGCGCCTGATTGTCTATAATCACTGTGCAAATGAAAACTCTCACCAGCAGAAAACAGTCTAATCATACATGAAAAATCATATGCAAATCCCAATCCCAACATACGTCACATGTTTTGGTAGAGATGGGAAATAAGGGACACACCTGGAGAACACTCACATCCAAGTAACTTAGCTGAGGACAGCCTCTGGCAATAGCAATAATTCCAGCATCTCCTATATGGTGGCAGCCACTTACATTCAAATGACGAAGAGAGCAACCCTGGCCAATGGCAATGAGTGCTTCATCACCTACCCTGGATATTGAATAGAATTTGATGTCTAATTATAGCCAAACACCAATAGCAAGAATTGAAGGTGCCAAAACAAACTGGTGGCCTAGAATAACTTAAACAAGACTTAAAATTGACGCACAGGCCACAACTTGAAAGCCAGTCTCGCTGATAAAATTTTACCTGATAACATAGATATCTGAGTGATTGTTGGATACTAACTTTTCAGACAATTATGCAGTATTGAAAAGAGAAGGCACATCTTTTAAATGACAAGGAGAGAAACAGATCACCTACCTGTCACAGAATCGAAGGCTTAGATCTGCAAGGAATTTACAGTTTTCGCCAACAGCTACTATTCCTTTATTCCCAACCTATACAAAAACAGATAAAAGAAACCATGCTATTGAGACAAAATGGAAGAAAGAAAGGGAAAAAATAACTTCAAGTTTCTGTGTGAAATACTAACAGCCTACTGCCTTCAATCATGTTATACCACAACTTGGAAAGATCAATGGCCAAAATGGATGATAAAGAAATGATTACCTCATAACAGCGGCGAATATGAAGCTTTTTCAGGTTCTTGCAGCCACTAGCTATACTACAAATTGCATCATCTCCAATACTTGCACAATCAACCAGATGCAGAGCTTGCAAAAACTTGCAGCCTTTGCCAATTTCACACAATGCATAGTTACCAATCCTTTGACAGTATAGCAAGGCCAATTCAGAAAGCTGCCTGCAGAATGCAGTTACAAAAAATCAAAAATAAAAATTGCCATGATTTTCAATGGATGCACACTGGTCACTGCCTGAACATGAAAAAACTTTACTTCACATAATCCTAGAATCAACAATCAATTATGATACAAAAGCTCTGATGTTTTCCTAATCATACAGAGTAGAGAATAGTAGTTAAACAAATGACAGGAGAACTAACAATATTGCCTAGCTTCCTAATTACAACCGCTTAAAGGGAAACCAAAATTTTAGACCTATTTTAACCTGCAGCATCTTCTTTTTTTTTTTCTTGCACCTATGAGTATCACTGGAAAGTGGTAAGAGCAACAGCATCAAGAAGCACCACATTCATATGCATAACAGCATAAGCTTGCATATGAAATGTAATTTTCAAAATCTAAAGTTTATATATTCACCAATGCTTATTAACTTAAAATGGTCAAATCTTTATCACCTATTTGCAAGTCTAGCCAAAACATCTAAATTTAGCAATTTCCACCAACATTTGATTTTTTTTTTTACAATGTACACCAATCCTCTATAATGTCTAAAATTTATTCGACCCAGATTCATTATCAATTTGTTTTCTACCCCTATATTTCCAAAGATCCTTCTGCCCAAAAATGTTTCTTCATTCAGCAGCACCAAGTACCAACTAAACCCTAATTTGGATAGATGAGGTCTGTTCTGAGTCTGCAATGGGGTGTTAGTAAGCAGCACATTCCATGATAAATGTGACTTGAGTGAATGGGATTTTATCCTGCAGCAGAAAAACGTGGGAATGACAAACTAATGGTGGTGGTGGCCTAAGTATGGATTAGAGTTGGGAGCTTTCAGGATGGTAGTATGTTGGGTTGGCTATGAGTTGCAACAAAAATCAAACACTAGCAGAATTGCAAAATTAAAAACTGTGGCTAAAATTAAAATAGCTCACGAAGATTTGAATATTTTTATTTAATAGGTCATGTCTAAGAGTACTACTGATCCTCTACTCTGATTGGTGGAGATATGCAGTATTAGAAATATTAAATTCATATGCATCTTCTTTGCATTTGAAACTTAATTTTCAAAATCTATAGCTTGTGAGTTAACTAACGACTAACAATACACGTTCTCCCTTACTTCTCATCCTGGTAGAGGGGCATAGAAACAAGCAAATCAAATTAAGCATATATATAAGAGATCAACCACAAATGCAAAAAAGAACTATCCTTGTTAAAATTGGCAAATCTGGCATATAATTTGTGGTCTATACTGGAAAGCAAACCTTTTCTTGCTTATCAACTCATAGTACTTCCAAGCCTCAAGCATATCAAAAGCAGTAGATCACTTGAAGAAATTCAAAGGTTTAATAGAAAAGAACCTTCCAACTATAGAAGTGCTTGATGTAAAGATTTGTCAAACTGAACAAACAGCCAAAATATGAGTGCAGATGACCCACATCAAGCATGATGCAGATAATCAGTCAGAAACCCATAAAATACATGACCAGTCAAATAGTAAACATAATAACAAAAAAATTTATCCACTAAAGGAAAAGGAATGAGCGTACGTGCAAGATCTTCCGATGGACTCAAGCCCAAAGGTTCCTATATTGTGACAGCCATTAACTTCAAGATGTGTAAGCCCAGAACAACCTACTGCCACTGCTTCTAAGCCTTTGTCACTTAAGAAATTGCAATCATTCAGTGTGAGACTCTTTAACCTCTTACACCCTTTCCCGATAGCACATAAACTCCTGAGACATAAGCATCAAAATTACAGATGAGATGATTTAAATCTCAACTTTTCCTTCTAAAGTTGAAGTTATATCTTCAGTAGTTCAGTTAGACTTCACAAACAGAAGATGCATATAAATGAAACAGAGGATTCACCACATTATTGACAGAACTTTGTTTAGGGATGAAGAAGCTAACCAAGTGTTAAAAAAATACGAGTGAAATAAAAGGTGGAACACAAATGGGGATATTGGTCATACAACTTAAAAAGAATTAACAACAAATAAATAGTGCAGGCTTTTAGGTGAACACCAATCTTGGAACATTAAGCTACAACATAAATTAATCAAAAACATTAAATAATAATAATAATAATAATAAGAATAATAATAATAACAATTTATCCACAAGCAACTCACTTATCTGTGAATATCTGGAAACTGTATAAAGCCAATATCTCCAATGACAAACAGGAATTGCCAACACCTTGCAAAGCCTCATCAGAAACATTAACACATTGTAGCTTCAATGTTTGCAAAAGAGGGCATCCTTGGGCAACAGCAAGTACGCCTTTGTCCCGGATAAACTCTGAGTCTAATGATAACATCTCAAGAGATGTGCAATGTGACCCAACAGCTTCTAAGGACTTGTCGGTTATCTTTGCACAAGCAGCAACACCAAGTGATTTTAGTGTCTTTGCACAACCAACCACCAAGGAAACTAAGCCACTATCAGTTAGGCCTTCACAGAACCGCAAATTCAAATCCTCAAGTTGCTTGCAGAACTCCCCAACAGCCGCTATACCTTGATCTCCAATATAGCAACCCTTCAAAAAGAAATATGTCAATCAATGCAGGTACAGTGTTGCCTCATAGCATAAGCAATACTTCAGCCATGGCAATATGGCATTGTTGAAGAAAGCAAAGCAAAAGTAACATGGGTGGAAAATTAGTCAGCCTCAAAAGCTTACTACCAAAATAGTCTGATAAAATAAAATAAAATTGTGCTTTGGCACAGAACATGTAGGCTTAGTAACTTAACATAGCTAAGTGATATGCTCAATTACAATAAATGTTGTACCGAACAATATTCAAAATGCCAATGAATTGAAATAGATCAACAAATTTGAGACTTGGTGTACAGCCTAGCTTCAAGCCTTCAACAACAGAGAATACCTGTAAATCTAAAGCCTTCAATGATTTACAATGTTCAGTGATAGACCGCAATCCCACATTTGTTATATTGGAGCACCATATTAAGCTCAATGTTTCAATCTTACTAAAGCCCTCACCAACAGCAGTCAATCCAGCATCTGACAGACAGAACGACTGTGTCCCATTGTCTTCAGACCCTGTTTCTCCATTCTCGGAGTAAAACTCAGATTCAAGAGCATACTCAGTAAGTCGTCCTCTCTACATAATGAGAAAAAGAGAATAACACATTTAGACAAATGGCAAACATCCAGGTGTGAAAGCCCATACATGTATTTCCAAATTTAAAGTTAAGAAGCTAATTGGTAGAGATTAAAGCCCTGTTTGGTAAATGGTTGTTAGCTGATTGGGTTTGAGGGTATAATTAGTTGATAACATTAGTTGATTGTAAAAAAGTGTTTGGTAAATTAGTTGTTAGCTGATAGCTGTTTGGTATAATTTCTTTTCTCAAAAAGCTAATTGAAAAAGTTGCTTTGAGCAACTTTTGAATTTTAGCATTTTGGAGTTACAAAAAGTTGATTAACCAAAAACTTATATTGATTTTTAACCAAGTCAAATAGCTAATAGTGGTCAAATAAGCCAAAATTGGCTTATAGATTAACTATTTTACCAAATAGGGCCTAAATAAAGTAGTCCCAAGGTTTATCAAGGCATCGCCTAGACGACGGCACGACGCCTAGGCATCTGGGCGGTCGAGAACGGTCGCCTAATCTGCTCGCCTCGCCTAGAACAAAAAAACCGGCGAAGTCGCCGGAAACAACCGCACGCGTCGGCGCGTGATGGCAGAGCAGTTCGGAGACTGTGGCGCGTGACGGCGCGTGAGCCCTCCGATGGCGACCGGACTTCTTGTAGTGGTGTCGCCGCTGCTCCCTAAACCCAGCCCAAGCACTGACTTTTACCTCCGATCCCAGTTTAAAGGTTGAAAGCTATATATTCTATATTTTCCCTGTACATATCTAGTCAGATTTTTCTATGTCTCTCTGTGTATATATATACATACATAGAAAGAAGGACTCTTGAGCTGCCCAATATAGTGCAAGTCTCAAGGAACAAGTCCCAATGAACTTTTGGGTGGCTCAATGCAATACAAGTTTCAAGGAATATTAATATGGCATTTGATATTTAATATTAATTGGTTTAAATCTGAATATATATATATATATATATATATATATATATATATATATATATATATATATATATATATATTACTCATCGCCTAGGCGTTGCCTAAGCGGTCGACGGCATCTCGCCTAGAAAGTCCGCCTTGATAACCTTGAGTAGTCCATAGAGACAAATGCACAAAATGGAGCTATCAACTGAATTGCACCGGTAGCCTACTCTACAGAAGCTACCGACTGAGAATTATGTCGACATAATATATCAAGCATCAAACTTTTAAAGATTAGGCTTGATGAAGTGGCCAAGTGCTCACTACTCAGCTCAATGGTTAAGTTCAGAAGTTCAAGCCTAGAGCACTACATGTCCCTTCCTAGGACCTACATTATGAGGGAACCTTGCACACTAGTACAGAGAGTGTCACACTCCACCAATTCCAAAGTTCGCACTCCTCAAAATTAATCTAGCAGAAGTTCAAATTTTTGAACCCAATAACTTATTAGTGGCCATATAGCGTGAACAATTATAATAAATCAAATAAAATCCCCTGGCTCTGTCTAAAGATAAAATCCTTTCCAAAATTTAGGTAGAATGATCCCAATCTTTAAAATCCCACATTCATATTCATACATATTAACTAACTTGTCCAAAATCTCAGCCAAATTCAGAGACATACATACGAAAATCAGAAGAAATTATTAAAATTAGGTAGATTTGAGAATCAGAGCACTTACAAACTGGACGGGAAGAGGAACGGACAACCGTTCATCGATGAATACGTTACGGACATTGGGAAATCGGCGAGCAAGGAGCTTGACGAGGGCGTTGGGGCTTCCGGAAGCGCCAATCCTCAAGGATTCACGGCTGAGCCGCTCGAGGCGGAGCCATCTCTTGCAGACGAGCGAGCAGGCGTCACGGCTCGATTTGGAATCGAGCCGACAGAGGATCTCAACGATCAGCTCATCGGGTAGAGTCGAATTTATCCAGTCGTGACCCCTCATTTACAGATATTCCTCAGCAATTATACCGTTATATGCACACATACATACAAAGATGATGCGCATATAAATACAGGAACGTGTATGTAACTATGGAAGCTATACTCTGATATTCAGATTTTCATACACACAGACAGATAGACAGCAAGAGCGAGAGAGCGAGCTGTAGAAGGTTTTTCTGGCAATCAATGGTAAAGGATCAAACGAATCGGCAAAAGGCCTAAAGCTCTTTGACCATTTTACCCTTGACTCTATCCACATTTACCACTCTCACGAGTTATTTTAGAAAAAAATGCCCAAACATTTATGAGCAAACTCAAAAAATCGAATTATGTTGATTTTTTTAAGATTGAAATTACTCCGTATAATTGTTAGGATATATATACGGAGTAACTATTATTATGCATATAATTGGGTATAATTTTCTTGAGAGATAACAGTTTTATATTAAACTAGTTTTATAGGAGGCATGCTTTTTCTTATATAGAGGATAAGATCAAGCAACGGATTGTGTCATGGAATAAAAGACTACTCTCGCAGGCAGGGAAAGAGATCTTGTTGAAAAGTGTAGCTCAAGTCATGCCTACTTTTCCAATGAGTGTGTTTCTATTGCCGAGTCGGTTTGTTCTTCTATTGAGAGAACCATGAACCGGTATTGGTGGGGCTCTGGGGCTGTGGCAGAGAGAAGGATATATTGGAAAGCTTGAGACCGGTTATATCTGCCCAAGAAATTTGGGGGATTAGGTTTCAAAGATCTACGTGCTTTTAATTTGGCTATGTTAGGCAAGTAGGCTTGGCGCTTTCTTACAAAACCCACCTCTCTAGTTGCAAGAGTTTATAAAGCAAGGTATTATCTCAGAACCACTTTCATTGATGCTTTTGTTGGTAGTTGCCCAAGTTACTGCTGGCGCAATATCATGGCAGCTCAAGATTTTATTTGTAGTGGTGTGAGACACAGAATTGGTGATGGGGAAACTACATTAATATGGGGCCACCCGTGGTTACCTGATGATCCATCGCCAATGATTTAAACACCTATGCCTGAGCATCTTAATGGTTCTGTAGTGGCTAGTTTGATTGATAATGGTAGTTGGGATTATTCCATATTGAATGATATTTTCGGCCCTGAGGACGTGGAGCGCATTAGTAGGGTGCCAATCTCACCAGCCTACGAGGATTCGTGGTTCTAGCATGGTGACCCGAGGGGTTGTTATTCTGTGAAGTTCGGCTACTATACCATTGTGGGTGATTATAATACTATTCAGGGAGATTTTGATAGGTGGATCTCCTTGTGGAAAATAAAAATTCCCCCAAAATGGAAAACCTTCTTATGGAGAGCTTTAACTGATACACTTCCTACCACTACCAATTTAGTTATAAGGAGGGTAGAAGTTGATCTTGCATGCCCTAAGTGTGGTTTAGATCATGAAACTATAATGCATGCATTAGTATCATGTGATTTTGTTCAACGTGTGTGGAATGAATCAAGCTTGCCTACCCCCACCTTTTGAAGGTGGCTCTTTCACTGTGTGGTTTTCATCAATTCTGTGTGATTTCACAGAAGAGAACGTTGGGCTGGCAGCGGCGCTACTCTATCACCTATGGTGCGCAAGAAACTCAGTTGTGTGGGATGGGTATCTTCCACGACCAAGGGCGGTAAAGACAGCAACTGTCATGACGCTCTAGGCTTGGCGATTAGTATACTGCGGCGCGGCTGCTGCCGATGAGGCGTCATCCGCAACGAATGCTGCACCGGCTCAGCCACAGTAGACGGCGTTGCAATGCTACTTCGACGCCAGCTACTACACCGCCACTATGAAGGCTGCTTACGGTGCAGTTCTGCTCACGCCGGAGGGGACATTTGTAGCGGCCTGTGCGAGACCACTGCTGGATTGTTTCTCTCCATTGATGCCTGTGCGGGACCACTCCATCTCGCTTGCAAGGAGGCCCTCTCATGGATACATGACAGAGGTTTGTTGTCCATATATAGCAATTTACACGGATTGTTCCCAGCTACGCTCTTTACTCTCACCGGCAGCATTTGTTCTATCACACGCAGGTTTTGCCATTTAGGCGCGCAAGGCGTATATTTCCTCACTTAATAATTGTGTGTTTGGTTTAGTTTCTAGATCAGTAAATGTCATAGCACATAATCTTGCGGCTTTGGCCCACTCGCAGATTAGTACTTTGTACTGGGACTCTATCCCTCCTGACTCTGTTTCTGCTCTTTTGGTTTAATCAAATTGGTTACCTGCTTTCAAAAAATATTAAACTAGTGTTATCATGAACTTAAATAAAAAATTAGAAAAATAAAAAGTTGTAGAATATAAAAGTATAGTTGAACTTTGCATATATTTGATTAAGTATGTATTTTCTTTATATAAAAAAAATGAAAAATAAAATTTTGCATCGTTACATAGTCTCTAATCACGTATGATGGGTTCTAGGGGTACGGCCCAAAGAATAATTAAAGTGAAATTTGGGTTTGGCCAAGGGGAATCCAATTAGGAAAGTGAAAGTTGGCATTTTTTATGGAAAGAGGTCTAAGGACACGTTTAACAGCGCGATATGGAGCTAAATCCATGAAAACGAACGACGGGAAGGAGCAATCGGCCTAAGTTGTGGGAGCGTTGACCAGCGACCCCAACATTGGATCTCGGTTTGTCAGTGAGTGGCGGACCACTCCTTGGTCCACGACCATGGCGCCTATTCGCCCCTCGCTAGCTTGCCTTGGGGCGTTTGTCGGTGAGCTGGGGGGCCGCGGCTTAGTTCGGTTAATTGGCTATGGTAGATCACCCGGGTGAGTGGAAGGCTATTCATCAAAGGAGGCGGACCGCTTAGGCAAGCCTTACGGTGAATTGGCAGGGTGAGGTTATGTGCGCGATCTCCTGGCAGTTAGCGAGAACCCTAAACGTGCTCTACGACATAGCACACGAAGAAATGTTTGGCGAGAAAACACAACACCTAGTGGAACACACATGGCGGAAGAAGACGAAGCATTGTGGTCCGCACACTTATCCACGACATGCGGCCCTGAGAGTAGTATAAAAGGCAGAGGGTGTCTCGTTCAAACCATCATCATTAGCTCTTCTTTTCTCTTAACTTATCCTTAGTCAACGGTGCAATACGTAAGTTGTCTTTGCGATTCATCAACGGTGCAATACGTAAGTTGTCTTTGCGATTCGCTAGTTAGTAGTGGTAGTCCATCTAAGGGTGTAAACGAATCGAATCGAGTCAAATATCTTATTATTCGATTCGAATTCGACTATATTGATTAATATTCGTATTCGTATCTATTTAATATTCAAATTCCAAATTTGATTCGTATTCGGTTCGACCACTTTATTTGAATATATTCAATCCGACTCGAATATTCGAATTCGAAATGCCCAAATTAATTTTTTTTCCAAATTTTTCAGTAAATTAAGATAAAATGTAATAAAAATTCAATATTTATATATTAATACTATAATATATAAATAAAAAATATATTATAAATAAAACTAACAAATAAATAAATAATAATATTTAAACAAAATAAAAATAATAACAAAAAAATTTAAGTTGCACTGTCGCTGGAAGTAGCAGAGCCGAGGTACTGGAAGTTGCCGTCCTCTGTAGCCGGAAGTTGTCGCGCTGCTGCCGTCCTCTCGAAGAAGCTACAAAATAAAACAAAGAAGTGTCGTATTCGTCCTCTGTCGCTGCTACCGTTTGAACTTGGAAGTCCACTTTCAATGCTACATTGTTGTGACCATTATTGTCGAAACCTTGGAGGTACGAAGATGGATGGAAGTAAGCGGAGCCGCGGTGGTCACCAATCTCCACTCTTTAGACTGGCAGAGATTAATGGTGTTAGACATGTATTCCATAGGAGTCGACATTTATTGTTTTGGACATTGATTTCTTATTAAATAAATATAATAAATAAATGTTTTATTTATTTTATTTTGGCTTAATTAATATTTGATATTATTCCGTACAATCTTTTTAATTCTTCATTCTTAAAGATTTAAGAATATGAGTGACAAAAAATTAATAAATGAAGTATTATAAAAATGTTTCTAGTCATAGGAATTCTAATTGGGCATTAGAATTCTGATAAGACAAGCACATTGTCCTTCTTATGGTGAGTCTCATGCCATACTGTATGAGATACAAAGAGTGGACATGTGGATGATTATTAGAGAACAAGTTAATGAACAATGACTGACTACAACGTACCGCATGGTGTTTACCTACGTGTCATCGGTATGTTGTATGTTACAAGTATGCAATAATCATTTGACTTGAGATGACATGGTTTTCTCGTACGTATGGTGGACTAGTTTTTTCAGTTTTTGTAAGTATGCGTCTTTTATTCCTTAAGGGACTATAAGTGTACTTAGTGGCCTAGTTCAGTATTGTACGGAGACATGTGTGCATTCAATAGAGGATCCGTCGCCTTGAGGTAACAAGGTTGTTTTAGTCTATTCAATAATCTTACAACAAGAATCTCTAGCAAGAGTATAATGAAGTTGGACTTCAAGTTAAGAATATTGAATAGATATATTGACCAGGTTTATGGGTTTGACCAAGTTTGACCATGACCTTTACCTGGTTTAGAACAAGTGTTGTGTGGAAGGAATTTTGTATAATATTTGTAACGAAAAAGTTCATTATAATATATTTATGTATATTCATTGTCAACTAGGTAGTCATGACATACTGCTAAGTGTCACTCATGACTTACGAGTTATTTAATAATGAGTTACTCTGTTTTAAATATTACTCGTTGTTAGTTTGACTATGAACCTAGAAAGTCACACCTTAATGGTTCGTGGTAATGTTGAAAACTTTAAAAGAAATTGATAAAGAATTATCAATATTAAATTAATACATTAATAGTTGATTAATGAATTAATTTAGAGAAAATTAACATTTGGGTCCAATGACTATTGTAGTAGTGTTAATTACTATCCGCGACTTTCAAAAATGTTAATTGCATACCATGACTATGCATATTTTCTCAATTTTGGTCCAGCCGGCCAAAATTGGCCAGAAAAAATTAAACCAACTTTTATCCTTAATTGACAGGGGTAAAATAGTCTTTTCTTGTTTTTTATTATTTGGTCTTTGACTGTATCTGAATTGACCAAAGTCAATTGCCCTAATTTCGCCAAATCTATTCAAACCTAATTGACAAGGACGAGAAACAATCACGGAGGGAGAGAAAATCAGAAGAAGAGAAAATCGAAGAAATAACTGACAGAAGTTAGGAAACTTGGTCGCCATCAACTGCCTTTGAAGTATCCATTCGAATGGCTATGTCGTCCTTTGCTGGACAAATGGGTATTGCGGCCAAACATCTCCAAGCAAGTAAGTAATTCATTTATTCTTCATAGTACACTAAATTTGGCATCTTTCATAGTGATAATGCCATTTTGTCCTTTTTGATTGTATATGTTGTGTGTCTATAGTATTAAGTTCATTAGCATTGCATCCGTGAATGTGTAAGCTTCTGATGTATATATAGTGAGAATTTTTAATGTGGGGACCAATTTTAGAGTAAAGATACTTGTTGATAATCGTACTAGTGGGGATGATAAGACTCCGAGATACCCTTATTTCAGACACATTTTAGGGTGTTTTATCGCGTCTATAGCATCCTTACTTGGTAAATTATGTGCGTAAATGCTTGAAAATCACTAACTAATGCACAAAAGCTACTTTTAGCTTAAAAGAAGTAAAATAGGAGCCCCGGGAGGAAATAGGACCAAAAGTTGAGCTTAAAGAGCAAACCAGGCAAGAGCGGAGCCCCGGAAGACCAAACTGGAAGACCACACGCGTGTGAGCAGGCGTGAAAACTTTCCAGAAGCTTCCCACGCACGCTCACACGCGTGTGAGAGGCGTGGAGACGGTGATGCGCGAATTTCAGCTAGGGTTGTCATTTCGGAAACTATTTAAACCCCTTTGATGAATTTCCAAAAGAGGTTCCTAGAAATTTAGTTTTCCTTTTCTTAGTTTTTCCTTTGGAGAACTTTCTCCATTTTTCTTAACTTTTTAGATTAGATCAATCTCCATTGTAGAAAGACAACAAGCTTGGATTGAAGATCTTCTTCTCTCTAGGTGATCTCTATTTCATTTCTATAATTTTAGCTATCTTGTTCTTGGATTAAATTAGCTTTTGCTTGCATTTCATATTATGAGTAGCTAGTTTAATCTAGGGATTTGGATTGTGTGATTGAATATTGTTTGTGTGATGATCTTATCTCTATATCTTGGATCTATGAGTTTGTGTTGATGGGTTATCTATTCTTGTCTATTGATTGTTGTTTTGATGAGATCATGTTTGGATTTGGCCAATCTAGATGAGAGATTGAGCTCTTGACTCTTTCATGTCTTTGATTAGAGTTAGGATTTGAAGCTTGACACAATCATAGTTCCTATGGACTTCTTAAGAATAGTAGGATAATGTGTAGCTTAAGTGTTTGATAAAATTCCTCTTAGAACTTTGGATGCTTGAAAGCACTCCTAAGTCAAAGAAGGCTTAGTACGCAAGAACTTTGGATGCTTGAAGGCACTCCTAAGTCAAAGAAGGCTTAGTACACAAGGTGGAAAAGGACTAAGACAACAAACTCTTGAATAGACAATATCCTAGCAATCCTAATCCTTGACCTTAGACACTCCACTATGCAATGTTCATGAACACTATCCAATCCCTACCCCTTTTCACATATTCACAAAATCACTTTTACTTTACTACTCTCTTGCACTCAAATCAACCAAATGAACTACTCTCAATCACAAATCCACCCTTCACCACACTCGAATCCTATGCATGATCCAATCAAGTAAACTCCCGAACGCTTGACACACCTCCACGTCCCTCCTTCGAGACCGACACTTGGGGAGTCACAGACTTTCCGTATTATCATACAAATATCTTTTAACACTTAAACCCTACGCAATACCGTGATGTCAGGGGACCAATGATTTTATACTTCTGAAGTTCTGATGATATGGTTTAGGGTAAAGTACTAAAGTATTGTTGTGGGGACCAACTTGTTGATAACTGTGTTGTGCTCTATGTATATGCTTAAAAATAACACAGTTCAATGTGGGACCCTTATGCTTAGCTTTTTGTTGATATGCCATGTGCATATGTTGGACTTATACAATGTTCTAACTTTTTGGGTGCTTTACAGGGGATGAATTTGTGCCCATGGACATATTTCTTTATCATAATGGAATAAGGAATAAGGGTCAAATAGGCCACTGAACTACACACCAAAATGCAATTAGGCCATCGAACTAAAAAACAATGCAATTAGGTCCCTGAATTACACAAAATCATGCAATTTGATCCAAAATGACTTGTTTTACCTGTTTTGCCGGTTACCAATTTTAAAAATAATATTTTAAAATAATTTTAAATAAAATATTAATTAAAATTAAAATTAAGAATTAAAAAAAAAACTTCCGGTCAGATACGAAAATTTTAATAATTCTTAATTTTTAATTTTTAATTTAATTAATTATTTTATTTAAAATTATTTTAAAATATTATTTTTAAAATTGGTAACCGGCAAAGCAAGTAAAACAAGTCATTTTGGATCAAATTGCATGAGTTTGTGTAGTTCAGGGATCTAATTGTATTGTTTTTGAGTTCAATGGCCTAATTGCATTTTGGTGTGTAGTTCAGTGGCCTATTTGCCCCTTGTTCCATGGAATAATAAGTAAGCAAACTGAATTTAAGTATATGGGGGTGATGTAGAAATTTATGAAAGTGTGCCAGCTAAGGAAGTATGCATACAATTCTTCCAGGATAAGGTAAAAGATCTAGGTTATTCTCGAATAGGAGCATACATTTATGAGTTTACAAATGGTAGGTTGAACTTACTTCAAACAGATAATGATGTTGAGAAAGCTTTAAGTAATGGAGTGAAAGCTGGTTAAATATTGGAGATTTGGGTTGATACTATGGATGCCAATGATTTTATTGAGGCATAAGTTAAGGTAGATGAACCTGAAGGTCAATGGGAAAGTGAGGTGGAGATTGAGGTTCAACCTTTGAATAAGGATAAGGAGTGTGATGTTGGAGATTCAATGGAATGTGACAGTGTTAAAACAGAACATCAAGTAGTGAAACCATATGATATTGATGCATGCTATTAACTTCTCTGATGATGCTTCACTAATGGAATCTGACAGTGATGATGATAGTAAATGGCCTATTTTTAGAGCTGCCACTGACATGAATGATCCTGAATTTACATTAGGCATGACATTTGCAACCAAACAAGAGTTTAGAGAAGCAGTTCAGAGTTATGGTTTCAAAAATGGGAAAGATATTAGAACTGCTAGAAATGACAAGGAGAGGGTTGTAGTTGAGTGTTCACAGCATGGTTGCCCTTGGAGAATAGGGTTGAGGACAGTGGTTAACTCACATTATTGGAGGATTCTAAACATGGTTGATGTGCATGAGGCTTGTACTTGGGCTTGGGAGAATTCCATGGTAAAAGCAAGTGTGATTGCTAAGAGGTGGGCCAAGGAATTAAAAGACCATCCAGACTGGATGATGAAAAAATTCAGGGATGCAGTGTGCAGTAAAGAGGGGTTCTGTGTAAGTGACCAACAAGCCTATAGGGCTATTTGGAAGGCAAAGAAACAAAGAGTTGGTGATGATGAAGACAACTTCAAGAGGATCTGGAGTTATTGTGCTGAAATGTCAAGGACAAACCCTAAGACTAGTTATGTAGTGAAGACTAGTGATTTAATTGTTGAAAATGGGCAGAATAGATTCTTGAGAATGTACATATGTTGGGAAGCTAGCAAACAGGGATTCAAACACTGTAGGCCTTTAATAGGTGTGGATAGATGTCACTTGAGATGTGCAACAGGTGGGAAGATGCTGACTGTTGTGTCTGTTGATGCTAATGATAGCATTTCTCCACTTGCATATGCTATTATTGAAGCAGAGAAGAAAGAGTCTTGGTCTTGGTTTCTACAATTACTAAAGGGGGATTTGGAGATAACAGAGGATAATGAGAAAGGATTCTGTTTCATAAGTGATAAATATAAGGGTTTAATCCCTGCATTTGTGGATGTCCTACCTGCTGTGGAGCACAGATTCTGTGTTAGGCACCTACATGCTAATATGAAGGTAGTAGGGTTTCAAGGTAATGCATTAAAAGATGCTTTATGGGCTTGTGCCAGGGCAACAACTTTGAATTCCTACAATGACTATTTAAGGAAACTTAGGGCATTAGATGAATATACATATCAGTGGTTAGGTGATAAGTCTCCTAATGAATGGTCTAGATCTCACTTCTCAACACACAACCACTGTGACATGTTGGTGAATAACATATGTGAGTCTTTTAATTCATCCTCACTTGTGGCTAGGGACAAGCCTATTATAGAATGTCTTGAAACCATAAGGAAGATGCTAATGAGTAAATTCTTTGAAAAGAGACAAAAGGCAGCTGGTTGGAAGACACAGATATGCCCAACAATTGTTGGAAAGTTAAAGAAAGCTGAGAAAGAGGCAGCAGGTTATTTGGCAACTCAGTGTGATTTCTTTAAGTTTGAAGTGGGTCAATTGTATGGGGACCAGGAGGTGGATTTGGAAAGGAAAACTTGTTCCTGCAGGAAGTGGGATTTGTCTGGGGTGCCTTGCAAGCATGGAGTTTGTGCAATATGGAAAAAGTATGGAAATGTGCCTTTGTTTGATTTTGTCCATCCATGTTACTCAAAAGAGAGTTATTTGAAGATATATAGTTGCTCCATTAACCCTATGGCAGGCCCTTTTGAGTGGCCAGTGACTACCAGAACACCCCCTCTGCCACCTATCTATTCTGCCAAAGTGGGGAGACCTAAGAAGCTTAGAACTAGATCTGCTGGTGAGGTTGAGCCACCCCTGAGTCAAGATGGGATGATTGTTTCAAGAAGACACATCCAATTGCATTGTGGGATTTGCAGACAACCTGGACATAACTCAAGAAAATGTCCATCAAATCCAAATCAAAAGGTCATAAGCTTTCTTAAAATTGTAATGTTCCATTTGCTTTGTTTTAAAATTGTAACTTATAGTTTTCTACTGTTTCAGTTGAAGCCAAAGAAAAGAGTAATTTATACAACTAAATGGATCCCTATTCACATTTCTAGCTAGCAATAAGCAGATGTACTTGGTGAAGGTACTTCTAGCCACCATGATCATGAACAAGAATATGGGCAGCAGCAGCAAGAGGAGGTTGTAGTTGAAGCTACTGGGCAGCAGCAGGAGGTTATTGATGGAGTTGGAGTTGGGCAGCAGCAGCAAGAAGATGTTGTACTTGAAGGTACTGGGCAACAGCAGAAAGCAGATGTACTTGAAGGTATTGGGCAGCAACAACGGGATAAAGTTAGAGTAGGAGGTCCAAAGAAAAGGCAATCCAACCGCAAGAAGCCATACTATGCCAGGAGCAAGACAACTCTAAAGTCCAAATTCTTTGGCAATAATGATGACCCTATCAACATTGACTGAATGAAGCTTAGAAGGATGTGAATGTGTTTGGAAATGTAGTCAATTTTTGTGAATGTTTTGTTATTAGGAATAGAATGTGAATGTTTTTAAAATGGTTTTGACCATAGGAGCATAATGTACAATTGACAATAGGTTCTTTAATGTCATGCTTTTTTGCAACTGGCAGTAATGTAATGGTTTTTACAACTGGCAGTACTGTAATTGTTTTTGCTTAATGAATGAAAAGGATCAGTTCATTGCCATTGAATAGTTGTGTTCATACAAAACCTTGCCATTTCTTAAATTACAAAGGATCACTTCAATACAAAATCTAGCCATTTCAAGGATAATTGTTCATTCAATATTACTACAAAGATTACAATCACAAAGGATAAGTGTTCATTTCAAGCACAATATTTACTACCAACAAAACCTACAAAGATTACAATCAATATTCCTACAATCTTGTTTAAACACTTTGCCCTCTCCTGGTTCTTATCACCTTGAAGCTTCATATTCAACACCCTTATCTCTTCATCTTGTCTATTTATGCGTTTTAGCAATCCCGAAATTATTCACTTCGAACGGGAACACATTGGAGGATCATACCAATCCACAAATCCACACCCCACCCGACTCTGTTTTATGCATTTCCAAAACCAACAAACAAAATTAGATTCTCCAAATCAGTACATTAATCCAAACCCTAAAAAAAATAAAAGATACTTACAATACCAGCTGAGCATAGCCAAAATCTACGACCTGGATTCTCATTCGTCCATGAAGTTTGAATCTTCAATTGGTGACCACATTTATAGTGGATAATGGGAAACTTTTCCCCAAATTGGTAGAATTCGTTACCATTATTCAAAGAAGAAGAGAAATTACTCATACCCACGTGGTTGATGGAGAACGGTGCTCGAAATCGTAGAAATTATTCGCGTTTCTGCCGTCCCATTTGTGTTCTTCGCTTCGCTTGGATGAAATTGGATGAAATATGGCGTAGCAACAACAGTTATATTCCCTTTCCCAAATCCAACCAGCAACAGCAGTCAAAGACCAAATAATAAAAACATGAAAAGACTATTTTACCCCTGTCAATTAAGGATAAAAGTTGGTTTAATTTTTTCCGGCTACTTTTGGGCGGAAATTTGGCCGGCTGGACCAAAATTGAGAAAAAATGCATAGTCATGGTACGCAATTAACATTTTTGAAAGTCACGGATAGCTATTAACACTACGTACAATAGTCATTGGACCAAAATGGCAATTTTCTCAATTAATTTAATATTGGGTAGTTTTGGGCTTTTAAAGGCTAGCACTTTTTGGCCCAAACTAGACTATATAAATAGTCTTACCCTTTTTCTTAAAGAGTAAGAAGTGAAATAGAGATTTGAAACTAGAAAATAGCTTTTTCACGTAAAATCACTCTGTACGGTTTTGGATTTGCATATGTCAAATCACACTTCAATGGTAAAACATTCAAACTCCTTCTTTAACCGTAGAATCTTAGAAAAAGTGATTGATGTTTCCGCTGTGCATGTATGAAATTTTCTAACAATGGCATCAAGAGCCATGCTTTTCCTAATGATTTTATGTTTAGATTAATTTGTATATTTTTTTTGTTTTTGATATAAAAATCTTGGGTTAATTAAATAATATAATATTGTGATTATTATATTATTTTTCTATTATTAAGTTGGTGATGTGTAGTTAGCGGTGGGTGGAAAGTATGAGTGGAGAATGAAGATTCTCCCGGATGTCGTTCTCAAAGGATGACACATTGGAGTTAATAAAGTTCAATGCTTTCAAATGGAGAGTTCAACAAGAGATAACTAGGTGCTAAGAGAACTTGTGTAAGCATGTGAAAACAAGAGAGCAATCGTAAGGAACAAAGCATGAAAGTAAAGAAAAGCAATTAAAATGGGAGGTTGGATTCAATCACTAGATCTTATGCATGCATTAGGCTATGGTGGACTTGATAGGATGCAAATCATGTCTAGACTTAAGGGAGAAAAAGGCATCATCACCAAGTTGCGTAGAACTTGGACTCCTAAATCCTCATTCGGCTAGGGCATTTTATTAAACGCTTGGTCTACCACTCTTTCCTGACCTAGTCCTCTCGGATCGTAGGCCGGGAATGTGGATAAGTAAGACTACATGGAAGCACAATCTCTTGTCACTACCACTCTTTCAAACTCCTCACTCATCCTGGCCGGCAATGAGCAAGAATCAATACTCAACATCATCCACGCAAAAGCATTTAATACATAACTGTAAGAATCCCATGTATTCAACAATGGAAGATCAAACATGCACAACATCTAGATCATTAAATCCAACTTCTAGGGATTCTAACTACAAATCATGATGAAATTGAATAGCAATTGCAAGAGATCAAATTTAGTGTAAATGGAAATGGAATGTAAAATGAAGGAGAAGATGATTACCAAATTTGAGCCTTCAATTACAATCATCAACATTCACTAATGGAAATTGTAACTAGTTGCTCTCCTAGATTAGAGAGAGAGAAAACCTAATCTAAAGCTCTTGAATGTAAAGTGAAATCTGAAACTAAACTAGCTCTAAGTTCTAAGATGTCTACAAAATATCTAACCTAGCTTAAATAGCCTTCCCTCCAATGTACTCCCTCCAATTTCGCGTTAATTCCTGTCCACGATCCAATCCACGAACATGGATTGGGTCGTGGACAGGATCACTTATTCTGTACGCGCTCTCATCCACGATCGTGGATAAAGTCATGGAGCTTTCTGTTTCCCATCCACGATCTAATCCACGATCGTGGATCCTTCCTTGCTAGGCTCTATTTGTGTGCTTCTTCCTTGGTTGCTCCCGGTCAAGTCCATATGTCTTTCCTTAGTTCAAAACCTTCAAAACCACTAAAGTACAAGATATGATAGTGCTTTGTAACATGTTAGCACATCTAAGCAATTACAACCCTAAATCAACCACAAAGGATAGCAATTGAGCATAAATTGACCCCATAAAGACCCTTATATAATAGTAGGTGCCAAAGATACTCCAAAGACAACTCAACCAATCAAATGGCCAATAAAAAATGAATGGGAAAGAGAACGGAAAGGGTGAAATCCCTCATCCTATCTAACAAGGGTGTTAACCATGCGCCATACAACTCAAGGAATATTCAAAGGAAGCAAAAACTACTTATGGATCAAATTAAGCTTCGGGAGACACACTTTTCACACCATTTTGCCAAGCATGCAACCGAATTGGGTTCACCTTCTATTTTGCAAGGGTCTTCAAGCTGATCTCACTAGTGGGAGCGATGTACACATGATGAAAGTCTCTTTGTGTACCCTTCTCAAAAGATTGTGTGTTTGGGGTTGCCCCCGGGTGTTATCGTCTCACAAGGAGGTCAAAGTGGAGGCCTTACTAAACTTTTAGTTAAGGGAATGCATGGTGCACAATTGAATTGCAAAGTTATGAACACACATTAAACTCAAGTCGTTGTTGAAGTTTGACAAACAAATTTAAACAATCAAATGAATGAATTCAATAAAAGAAACTAGGGAATGAATTGTGTGCAATCATGATACTTCCTCATGCGACATTTGGACGAGAGAATTGGCTTGTGAGGTTGGTTATTCTCAGGTGATTAGCTAATATCTTTCTCCATTTAGTCTACTAAGAACTCTCTAGCTTTGGAGTGCCTTTAAGCAACCAAGACGCATAGAGTCATTTTCACAAACACATTGCCTACATCAACTACTTAACAATTAGGAAATCACAATTGATTAGACCTTACAATAAGGCTGGCAATATCTTGCCTAGCTTATTGCCTTGGATCATTTAAGAGTTGGCCAATACTCAAAGGATGCATACAATTCATCAATCATGAACAAGAACAAGCAATCCAACTCACACAATCCAATCTCCACAATAGGAATTATAGATCTACACTTAGCACCATGATCTTTCACAATTCAATCCCTATTAGAGATTTACCTACTCATATTCGCAATTGAAAACAACAAGATCTAAAATCATAAATTGGAATTGAAATAGGGATCTAAAATTGAAACAATACTAAAGATAGAAATATTGATTACCTAATCAAGATCAAGATAGAATCCAAATCAATGCTTGAAAGTATATTGTTTTGACAAAGCGTGAAATCAAATGAACTAGTCTCTCTCTACAAGTTAGGATTTTGCTTTCCCTTCTCTCTACAATTCTCTAAGTGATAAAAGTGTAATAAAATCTTCCTCTTTAACTTTCTCTAAAATTTCCTTAAATAGCTTCCCCAAACTTGCCCTTGGCATTTAATTTCCGAGGTGGCTCGTCCACTCATGGTCCACACGTGGACCAGTGGCGTGAATCGTCTCTAGACTTTCTCCACACCGTGTTCTACGCGTGGAGTAGCCAGTCTGAGCCTTTGGTCTTTTCTCCTTCGCTTCGTTTCGCTCGCAAAATTTACATGCTTCGTGTTTGCATCTCCAAAACCTACAAAACCATTCCAAGTGTGCCAAGAATAGAGCTTGCACTAGATTTACACATTAGAGCTTAGAAATGCCATAAATAGTTCACAAAATGACACCAAATCATTCCTAAATTACCCCAACTTAGACCCTTAAACTAGTTATCTTTGGCGCTTATCAACACACCTTAACCAATCCATCCAACCAAACGCATAGAAGTAAAGTGAGGGTCCGGCATAGGCCTCTCCCCGCCAATGGCTTAGGCGGGCTCTCTTTCTTCAATTACAATGTTCAACATTCACCAATGGAAATTGTAGCTAGTTGTTCCTAGGCTAGAGAGAGAAAAAACCTAATGTAAAGCTCTTGAATGTAAAGTGAAATCTGAAACTAAACTAGCTCTAAGTTTTAAGATGTCTACAAAATATCTAACCTAGCTTAAATAGCCTTCGCTCCAATGCACTCCCTCCAATTTCGCGTTGATTCCCGTCCACGATCCCATCCTCACGAATGTGGATTTGGTCGTGGACAGGATCACTTATTCTATCCGCGCTCCCGTCCACGATTGTGGATCAAGTTATAGAGCCTTTTGTTTCCCATCCACGATCGTGCATCCTTCCTTGCCAGGCTCCGTTTGTGTGCTTCTTCCTTGGTTGCTCCCGGTCAAGTCTTGATAAGCGCAATTTTTATATATTATTTTATTATATTTTATTTAATAATTTTTATTATATAGTCATATTTTTATGCTTAATCTTATTTATTATTTTATTTGTATTTACTTTATGTTTATTCAATAATTATAAATAAATCAATAAATTAATAATGTGGTGTGCAGTTAGATTAATAGTCTAACTCTTTTTGGGTTTTATTAGTTATTTAATTAAAATGTGATTTACTTGTTTTTAAATAAAGTATTAGTCCAATGGTCCATAGAAGGAATAAAGGTCAAATAAACTATCGAGCTACACCTAAAAATGCAATTGGGCCACTCAACTAAAAAAACTTGCAATTAGCCCCTCAAACAACTCAATTTCCTACAATCCTACCAATTTACCGGTTTTATTATTTCCAACCGGTTACCATTCCGGCTAGATATCTACGTGTCTTTTCTCTATTCGCTACAAAACTCCATTGTTCTTCGTTATCGCCTCCACCATCGCCACCTCAATTCCATATTAGCATAGCCAAGATCATAAGGTCTACAACTCCAGCTACATATCAATGTCTCTCACTATCTAGCTTATAGCCGATTCCGGCGTCTTTCATTCCGTCTCAGACACTTCCATAATATTCTTTAGTATCTTCAACCTCATACTCTTATCTGCACCAGACTTGCCCTTCGCCGCCTTTGGACAACCATCTCTGCCACACCTCTAATTACTCCACTTCGCATCTCTCTCCTTCTCTTCTACCTCCCCACGCTTCCTCCCTCACGGTTTTCGCCATCATTCTTTTACTTGTGTTATCCTTCTCATTCTTTCAAGGTTCACTTTCAGATCTGTATAGCTTAAACTCAAAATTTTCAGTTATAATCCAATCTGTTTGTTTAGCTTGCAATATAATATAGAATATTGAGACTTTAACTTAACTGTGTTCTCTTGTCCTTTGATATTCGAGAATTAGACTAATTTGCAACCATCGGTTTTGATTTCATCTAAGTTTTTTTTTTTTTCCAGTTTCTGTTTCGAAATTGACGACTTCATATTCAAATTTCAGTCGTTTTCGCAACTACGCGATGCTCCGTGTTGCTGAAATCGAGAGGCTATATGATAATGTCTTCATGTTTGGATTTGCACTTGTTCAATTTTTTGAAACCCTTGTCGTTAAATTGAGGTGTTCATGTCAGTGGACTTTGATTCTGTATTCCGCCAATGTAGTGGTGTTCCAGTTGCTCTTGCTGATGCATATATTGCCCTATGTGCTTCCATGGACAAAGCTAAATGACAAGTGAAGTGCGGGAGGTGTTGAAGATGGTTAAATAACAGAGAAACTAATTTATTAATGACACCTGGGTATCTAGCTGGAATGGTTACTGGCTGAAAATAACAAAACCGGCAAATTGGTAGGATTGTAGGAAATTGAGCTGTTTGAGGGGTCAATTGCAGTCTTTTTTAGTTGAGTGGCCCAATTGCATTTTTAGGTGTAGTTCGATGGTTTATTTGACCCTTATTCCTCCATAGAATTGTGCGGTGAATAAACGGCTGGTCTTCTCCCTTTTTCTAGTCAACAATGAAGAACGAACGGAAAAAAGGGCGCAACACCGTAGCCGTAGAAAATCCTAGCGATCCAACAAACTATCAGTAATCAGGGCCGGTTTTTAGATTTTGGTGGCCCTGTTCTTGTAAATAAATGGGGCCCTTTTAAAATGGAAAAATATGTGCAAAGGACAAGATTCGAACTCCTGACCTCAAATATAAAAAACTATAAATATGTCTTTCTACCATTCCACCAATGGAATCTTTTAAAATTAATTGTAAACTTATTATTTTTTTAAAAGTTTTAACTAGCTAGCATAGATAAATATTAAATATTGGACCCTCTAAAATTTGAGGCCCTGTGCTGTTGGGCTGCTTGCACAGCCCAAAATCCGGCCCTGTCAGTAATCGAAGCGATGGCTGTGTTGGGTTCGGAGAAGCTGTTGAATGGGAGTGGTATAAAAGAGGGCACAAGACGAAGAAGAGGGATCATCACTTGGTTCTGGACCAAGTTCGGAGACGGTAAGCGGAGAAATCGAAGCCGCTTCTGTTCCAATTCCCCCAGCGCGAATTAATTTTGGCTAAAGCAGCAATTTATCCACCTGGGCAGCGTCTGATTCAGCGGAGCAGCTTTGTGCTTGCCGACGGCGAAATCGTTCTCGGCCTTGGATTGATTTTGCGTTAGCGTCCAATTGTGGTCAACCGCGAATTGAGTTTTGCTTTCCTTTTCTTTAATTCATAGCGTCATTATAGTTCTTCAATTCCCAAGCATTATTTAAGCTTTTAATTTACACATGGTGAATTTGGTAACAGTGGCATAAGCTTTAATTCCATTCCTTTCCTTTGTCTTGATTAGCTATTTTTTCGTTTATGAGTACATTACTGCTTTTTACTTTTAGGCCAATGTACTGCTTTCATCAACAATCAAAAATGACTTTGCTAAAAGGGATAATTGCTAGTACTTTCTTAATCTCAATTTGCTAAGTAATCTTTCAAGGAACATGAGGATATTATTGTGAAAGTTTGTATAAGTTATGTTTAATTTGCCAATCAAGTTAAGTTTTATTCTTTGATCTTTTTCGTTAATTGATTGTGTTAATGGGTGACCAACTTTAATGCAATTAGTTATATTGATTTGAGAGAATTCTTAGAGTAAAAACCATGCCTATTAATTCTAAGCTCTTTAGGATAAATGGATAAATAGCTTGATTGTCTTATTAAGCTGTTTATCTAGTTCTTAACTCGGGTATTCCGTAAGTTCTTCTTGACTTAATGGGTTTTAACGGTTTGAATAAGTGTCTTAAGCATATGAATCGTTAGAATACGTAACTGAATCTGGACGCCATACGGATTAGTTATATTAGTGAAAGAACGAACCCTTAATTTGGTTGGCAAGGTGAACTGATATGTAGGACTAGTAATAGTAGTTGATTCATGTTCCTAGGCTTTTCCATTTTGATTGTTTATCTGATATTCTGATTCTGGGTAATTTCTCTACACTTTTTCCTGAGTTTTGATTCAATTGTTTTGCATTTAATTTGATCTTTATCGTTGGTATTTATTTCTAGTACTTTAAATTGTTAATTCGCTTAGTCTACTTTTGAGTTTATTAAATTGCATCGTTACAATATCCTGTGGGATCGACCCTTGCTAAAGCACACTATCACTACAATTGACTCGTGCACTTGCGAGGACTTATTAAAATTGTCCATCAAGTCCATATGCCTTTCCTTAGCCCAAAACCTTTCAAAAGCACTAAAGTGCAAGATATGATAGAGCTTTGTAACATGTTAGCACATCTAAGCAATTACTACCATAAATCAACCTTTGCGTTTTTTTTGGCAACCTCTGCGACTTTTTTCGTTCGTATTCCTCATCTTCATTCATCTTCTCGTTTCCGATCAACGATCAATCCAAAGAAGATGACATGGAGAAGAAGGCTAGCTTGGAGAAGTCGGTTGGTCAATCGGTGAGCCGCCATTATCGTGGATACGATAGTCTAGTTGAAGACGTCAACGCACAGTCGTAGGACACCGAATAGAGACAGGAGACGCGGCGATAGTCGTAGTTGTTCTTCTGCTCACGACTGGAAAATGCGTTGGAAAATGCGTTGCTGGGTGTAGTTGTGGTTGTTTACGGTACTGGTACGATAGGTTGGCCAGAGTTGCCGTCCACAGCCGAAAGTACGTTGGCAAACAGTGTTGACGATGCTGATGCTGTTGCAGGAAAATATGAGACGACCGAGATTTAGTTTTGGTTAAGCTGTGTTTTTACGCATAGGAAAATAATATTATGGTAATATTATAGTATTAATATATTATATATGATAATTAGAATTATATTACCAAATTAAATATTAGATATTTTTTTGGTGATAATAATTGTTATTGTATTTGAAAATTTTTATATATGATAATTAGAATTATATTACCAAATTAAATATTAGATATTTTTGGTGATATTAATTATTATCATAGTTGAAAAAATTTTATATTGATAATTGGAAATTAATTACTACTTATTAAATATAAGATTTTTTTTGTAGTATTAATTATTATCATAATGATTATTTTCTATATTTAAAAATTAATATTTTGAAATATTAGATGATAATATATTATTTTTACCATTTAAAATATGATTTTTATGGTAGTAATAATTATATTGTTATAATCTTGAAATATTTATTTTCTCCTTAAATAGTGATTTTTTATGTGATAATTGAATGTTATTTAGGTAACTTCCCATGATTATAATATTTTAGATTTTAGATTAAAGTGTCTAATTTAAAATAATATTATAATAGTAATTAATTGATTACATACAAATTAAATTTTGAAATTAATTAATTAATGAAAAGTTTTGATTTTTTATATGGAAATTGGTTTCCATATAAAGTGTATTGTAGATTGATCCAAATTTTTATGATATAATTGGATTATATCTTATAAAGCCACAAATTAATGCATTAATTATTCTATGCTATGAATGGATTTTCCTAGCATGTCGATTTGGTCATGGACTTAGGACCCCTTGAATGAATGTGATTTATTTTGGGTTTTACATCATTTTTGGTGATTATAATTAAAATTGGGGTCTGCGTGTCTCTTATCTATTATTGTAATGTAAATCCCTTCCCCGAAGTATGTATCGCATTTATGGTAGATAGGAAATGTAGTACAAAGATCCCGAAAACTTCAAGAGTTGAAGACCCGAAGACTTTAAGAATTAAAGACTCCAAGGCTATGTATGATGGAAGCTTACATGTAATAGATAGGATTTTAATTTTTCACTATTCACTATGCACGGTCAAAATTGGCTGGATCAATTTTGACCATTTAGAACTCCATAACCGATATCGAGTTTACTTTTCATGCACTTTATGTGTGTGTGTGTGAAATTGTTGCATGAGTAAAGTGAAACATAATATTTAAAATTCTTTCCTATATTAAATATTAAGTTGTAAACAATTAGGCCTCAAGAGTTGATTGAGACTGCCTAATCATGACTCTCCACCCTCGTAAGAAATCAAATGTTTTTCTAGCACGGTGTCGGCTATGCCAACATAGGGGCAACATGTTAGTTTAAAATATTTTGATTTTCTTATTTTAAACATGTGATGTTGTAGCACTTAGAAATTTTACTTTTCAAGAAACTCCTAAAGGTGAGAAAAGTTGAAGTTCAACTCTACTTGTTACCAGGATGGTGAGTTTGACTTAATCGAGTCCATTGGGCTAAAATGCCCCTTAAGATGAGGTCCAATGGGCCATGGAGCTCAAGATAATAAAATCGAATCATACATGAGATGTATTGGCAAGAGTTGATCACTTATAAGTTTTTCAAATTCCAAGATGCCCATTAAGGTGAGGGTTGAGATAAATTTGTAAGACCTCGATTACCCATTACAAATCTTCCAACGGGATTTCCGTTTCTTGCTTGGAAAGTGCATGATTCGAAAAATTTAGTGGGAGGTACTATTTGATTGAATATTCGAAAATCGAATAGTTTAATAAAGAATCGTGTCTAATAATTCATGTTATTTTCTGCATTTAATTTTGAAATGGCTTTAAATCCTTTATCAAAAATACTCAAAGAAAACACACTTATTGGACCAAATTTCAGTAATTGGCTTTGGAATTTGAGAATCGTTCTCAATCTGGAAAATATCGATTATGTTTTGATCCAAGATCCTCCACTGATTGGTATCATACCAGATGATGCTGATATTGATAAGCTTGTTGTTCATAATGCTGAGATTGCAAGCGTTTGATAAGTGAAAGGACGATGATCTGAGGGCTAAGAGTTATATCATCACCTCTATGACCAATGAGTTACAACGTCAACATGAAAAGATGTCTGTCGCAAAATCTATGGTTAATCACCTACAAGAGTTGTACGGTGAGCACTGTAGGATTGCACATTATGAGGTTACTAAGGACTTATTTCGGGCAAAACTACAAGAGGAAGGAAATATAGGAGATCATGTCCTAAATATGTAAGTGCAAAAGATGTTACTTTCTAAGGTTGATTTGATGACATTTTGTGCGAAGATTGGATCACTTGTGCGTGATTTGTGAATAATAAGCGATGAAATGTGATTATGCATTGCAAAGCCTTCTAATTTGTGCATTATAGTGTTTTTTGTGATTTATGGACAAAAAGAGTGGCAAAGGAGTTGAAAACGAGATACATTTGGAAGACCATGGAAGAAGGAGAGAAGTAATCCAGAGTGGCGATCGTGACACGGGCATGGCCAGAAGCTCACGACGCTGCCATAATCGTGATCGCGACTGGAATGCATGAGTGAACTCCAACCACGATCGTGGCAGTAACGTGACTGGAGGCGAATGACAAAAAAAAAAAAAAAACAAATCAAAGGCATAAGGAGGCCTAGAGTACACTAGCTGAAAGCCAGGTGGTTCGGGCTGGCTACGAAGGTGAATAACAAAAATCAAAGGCATAAGGAGGCCTAGAATACATGCACTAGCTGAAAGTTAGGTGATATAGGCTGGCTACAAAGGAGGATGGTGAAAAAGATTGAAAGAAAATGTCGGAAGGCATAAATAGGTGCAAAATACACTAGCTAAAAGTCATGTGGTACGAGCTGGCTACGAAAGCAAAGGGTATACAACATAAAATTTTCATAAAGCCCACATGTAGGGAATGCGGCAAAACAAATCTTCTTTCTTTTTCTTGCAGGGAATGCATTGGAGGTGGAGAGCTAAGTCGTCTGACCACCCCCTCATATGACCACCCCTTACTAGTCGGTGGGCTATTAACCAACCAAGGTGCTCCTATCACTCATAAGCCTTTCCCCGCACCTGTTCGTAGCCAGCTCCCATACGAGTATTCCTCCGAGAGAGGGGGGGGGGGATAGGGGGAACGTTAGCTCGCGTAGCCGATTCGTATGGTCTAACACCCCATAGAAGAACAGAGCTGTGCAATCTTTTGCACTTAAAGTTGACTCACGTCTATAAATTGTTCCTCATGTATAGCTTCATGCGCCTCTTCAGAGGCTTTGTTACATCTATCACAACTCTTACAACTTACTAACTCTTTTAAGAGCACCCAAACTATTGTTGTACTTGCCATGAATGAGCCCAAAAAACTCCCCACCCACTTTAGCACTAGCTCCCTGATGTACACATGCGGTAGATGGTAAATTTGGACACAAAAATCTAAGCGGTTCAACTTTTTTTTTTAATTATTATTATTATTATTAATCGGCGCCTAGGCACTAGGCGGCGCCCGGCTGCGTCGAGGAAGGCCGAAATCGGCCTCCTCCGCGGCCGGGCGCCTAGCCGGCCGACTAGGCGGCGCCTAGGCCGCCTAGGCGCCGCCTAGCCCGCCTGGGCCGCCTAGGCCACCGGCCGACTAGGCGGCGCCTAGGCCGCCTAGCCCACCTGGCCGGGCGCCTGGGCCGCCTAGGCCGGCCGGCTGGTTTTTTTTTTTTTTTTTTTTTTTTTAAATTAAAAAAATTATAAATCTGAAACATTTAAACTATTAATGTTATAATGTATTAACTAATACTCTAATAATAAGTAATAACTTAATAAAATAATAAGTAATAACTAAATTAAACTAATAAGTAATACGCTAATAATTAATAAATAATAACTTAATAAGTATTAAATATTTAACTCCTTTCAAAAAAATATTTAACTATTAAAGTGTAAAGACTTACAATATTAAACACTTTACAATTATTAACACTTAAAATATTTTTTTTTTAAATTAAAAAAAAAAAAAAAAAAAAAAAAAAAAAAAACCTAGGCGCTAGGCGCCCCCCAGGCGCCTAGAGGGCGCCTAGCGATTTTTGCAACCTTGTTATTATTATTATTATTATTATTATTATTATTATTATTATTATTATTATTATTACTATTATTACTATTACTACTATTACTACTATTGTTACTATTGCTACTATTACTACTATTACTACTACTACTATTATTATTATTATTATTATTATTATTATTATTATTATTATTATTATTATTATTATTATTATTTATTATTGTGTATGCAAAATTGTTAAAAACTTGTAAATCTTATTTGAAGTTATTTGTCATTAGTTTTTTTCCTTGTAGTTACGCATACATATACATACATACATACATACATATATATATATATATATATATATATATATATATATATATATATATATATTTATTTATTTATTTATTTATGGCCCGTTTTGTATGCTATGCCCCGGGCCTACAAAATGATAGGAACGAGCCTGCACAGAACTCAAACAAAAACTAGTTGCTTTTCACCTCCAAAACCTGGACCACCATGAGAGGTTACTAGGCGAACGCTAACACATTACGTACGACGTCAAATTAATTCTTTATTTTTTGTGTGTTTCTTTAGTATTTTTTAATTTAATCTTTGGTGTTTAATATTAATTTTAATGTAATTTCTAAATATATAAATTTTATATATTAATACTAAATTTACTATTATGAAAAATCAAATTGTAAATAACTTCAGTCATGTTAATTGAATAAGATGCTTAAAATGAGACAAAGAGAAAAATATTCAAATGTTTTCAACAACAAAAAAAAAGGAAGAAAATATTCAAAAGAACTGGAATGAATACTGAATTTAATTATGGAAAAATAACACTTTCTCCTAAATTATATGCTTATAGCATTTTTCTCCTAAATTGTTCATGTATCCACATTAGCCCACTCAATTATTTTAAATGTGACGATTTTTTCTCATTTTTATATTAAATGGAACATTTTACCATTTAAAATAAGTATTTCATTTATTGTTCATTACCAAGTTATTGCTTATATGTAAGGATGATCTCAGTTCGGTTCGAACTTACCGGACACTGTAGCAATCGAACCGAAACCAAAACCGTAGAGACAGTTCTGATTTAGAAGCATCACCTAAAAAGGTATCGGTTCTGGTTTATTAAAATCAAGAACTAGCTGAAGGAGAAACAACAAGAACCGGCAAGGTATAGAGCCCACCGGAACTATTGCCCCGTAAAAGAATTTCCTTGGTTTGAATATCCTTCCTAACAAAAAACGAGGGGTAAAACTCAAAATAGACCTTATTATCTGATGCAAAACGTTGAACAAATAACAATGAAGCAGAGAGATGAGGAACATGCAAAATATTATACAAACTAAGAGTCCTAGAGGGTGTAGATAGAGAGGCATGAATAACATTACTAATAGATAGCTGCGTACCGTCACTGACACGGAGAGTGTCACTACCATTATATTCCTCGAAACTGGAGAGAGCTGCTATATCAGGAGTGGCATGATGGGTAGAACCCGTGTCGGGAAACCAAGTATGAGAATTGAGAAACCAGATTGGTTGATGAAGTATCACCTTGGTACACAAAATTAGCTTGAGGAGAGGTAACTTATGAAAGCTTAAAACAGGCCAAAGCAGAATGACCAAACGCCACACAAATCTAACATTTAACATGGGAGTTTCTTCCAAGCCCCCTGCCTCCCCCTCGTTGCTGCCGTTCGGAGCCACCACGCCAAGGAGCACCGCCACGGCCTCGTTGCTGAGCAGAACTAGTGTGACTAGCAGCTGCCACCAGCCATGCAACCACCCCTGGACCACGCTACCAATTGCCCCGATCAGCGAACACCGCCGGCGCCTGGCCAACTCCGGCAAGCTCGTCGCCGGCTATGAACTCCTGCGCACCCGACACATCAGCGAGTTCCTGGAAAGAGAACAGACGCTTGCGAACAACCAACAAAGACATCACAACCCGAAATTCTAGCCGAAGTCCACGAAACACGTACGGATTTTGCTCCGCAAGAGTCACCAGTCGGCCGGCGAGGGAGAGATCCTCGAGAACCAGGCGCGCCCGACTGAGATAGTCCGCCGTAGAAGAGTCCCCCTACTGGAGACCTTGAAGCTGTCTGAGGAGATGAAGCTGACGTGAGTGGGAAGCCGATGTCAGCGACTACTCAATCGCCTCCCAAACCTCCCTTGATGTTCGGCGGCCAACAACAATAGACATAACTTCTTCAGATAGGGAGGAGACTAGCATGGAGAGAAGAGACTGATCACGACGCACCCATGGGGCATAATCCGGGTTCGGTTGGGGTGCAGCGCCTTCAGCCGTCGCAGGAAGAAAAACAACCCAACACGGGTAGGTTTCGTCGACGAAACCAATGAGATCGTGACCGCGAAGAAGCGGGATCACCTGCGTACGCAAAAACAGATAAATGCGATGGGTAAGCTTGATGCTTACGAAGTGGTGAGCGGTAGAAAGAGAGGACACAGTAGAAGAAACCGTATACCCTGTAGCTACATCTGATTTAAACGAAGACAAAATACTAGTTATAATTTAAAGGAATACTAGTAGGCAGTAGCATTAATATTATAATTATAATTAATTAGTATTAATGAATTGTTCTTAATTCTGTTACTAGCATAATCTTAAAATTATAATTATAATATTTGTAAATGTTGTATGTTCTTTTTTGTATTTGTTCTGATTCTCATATATAAATAATAATTTGTTAGGAAAGAAAAATAAATAAAATATTTATTGTTAAAAATATAAAAGTGTCAATTTAACATAAAATGGGAAGAGAAAATCGCTCCTTTTAAAAATTATAATAACTGAAAGACTAATATAAATACATGAATACTTTTAAGAAAAAAAAATTATAAGTCCATAATTCAAAGGAAAAAACATCACAACGATGCAGAATCGCCTGCCAAATTGACCCTGTCATAGCGACATAGTCGAGAACCGCCGCGCCGCCAAATTTTCGCATATAACTATTTATTGACATACACACAGAAGGCACTTCGATTCTATCTCGTTTCTGGAAATTATTACGTATCAAACTATTTGTGGTTGAATATTTGTTTTCATGGACTTCTTCAAATCAGTATTCTCCGAGGAACCCGATTCCGATTCAGAAAATCCCCCTTCTCCTTCAAATTCACAATCATCCCCTGGAGCTCCGGATACTAATCCGAATATCCCTGCCATCGCTAACGCCTGGACGTTCGGGTCGGGTTTATTGAAAACCCTAGCTTCAAAGTCGGAATCCGTGATTCAGAACTACCGTCGTGATCTGGAGGAGTTCAGCTCTGGTCTCAAGACGGAGACTGCTACGATTCGAGAAGCTGCCAGCCGCGTCGTCAAGGACTTGCCGGCTCGGCTCGAGTCAGGTGCCGCCGTGGCTCAGGAGTCGCTCGAAACTGTCGGCCAAGCTATCGACAACATCGGCTCCACCGTGACGGAGATTATTGTTCACGGTAAGGAGTCTATCCTTGCTGATGATGATTCTGGCAGTGAAGTGTCTGATTTTAACAGTAGGTATTATCAGGGTGGTGATATTAACCTACAAAATTTGAAACCCTATAGTAGAATTGATGCTGCAATTCGAGCAATACAATGTGATGCTAAAACATATTGTGAGGAGCCCGAGGAATCAGAGGATTATAGAGAATGGAAATTGGGATTTGTTTTTGAGGAAAAACTTGAAGAGATTGGAGACTTGGTTGAGGGAAATATAGTGATTGCTGAAATTTATAGTGAGATTGTGCCTAGAAGGGTTGACAGAGAGACATTTTGGAGTCGTTATTTCTACAAGGTTTATTGTGTTAAGAGGGCAGAGGAGGCCAGAGCTAGACTCGTAGAAAGGGCAATTTCAGGGGAGGAAGAATTGAGTTGGGATGTGGATGATGGGGAGGAGGAGAACAATAAAAATGGAGCAAATTCTGACATTAAAAAAGAGATAGAAGAGAGTGAAAGTAAAGTAAGGAAGTTACAGGTTGAAGTTGAACAACACAGTTTGGAAAGAAGAAAGGATGACAAAATAGATACTGGCAAAGATGAGAAAGGGGTTTCAGAAGGACGATTTGATGATGGTGAGTCAAGTAGTCAAAAGTTTGAGGCAAAATCTGAAGATAAAGGGTGCTCAGAAGGAAAGAATGGTAATAGTGATTTCTCTGTTCCTTCTTCTCATGGGGAAGAGGACATTGGGTGGGATGAAATTGAAGATATCAGCAGTGGAGATGAGACCAAGATTGCTGCACGAGTGAGCCCAAACAAAGCAAATCTGCTGAAACCCCTAAGTATGCCTGATGAAGAGGAAGATCTTACCTGGGATATTGAGGATGATGATGAGCCTATAAAATCTTGATTTTGGGCTCTATGGTAATTGGTTTCAACTGCTTCTTTATATTTACATATTCAACCTGCAGAATATTTTATAATGTGTGATGGTGATGCTTTCTTTCCAGTTTGTGTTGCAATAAAGCTGTGTATATATGTGTATATAAATTTTCTTTTATAATTCAAAACAAAATCATATAGTTTACTGGAAGTCAGTGATATCTACTCTGTTATTGGCATTATACTCGAAACTATAGTTGCCGAACTGTCATTCCCAGTATGATATACCATGAACTTTTTAACTTAGAACTGTAGCTGGCTCAGGCTCATTTCCATTTGATTTACTTAAGGGTGTGTTTGGTTGACAGGTTTAGATATTGTTATTACTTGTTTGGTTGGCTGGTTTTTAAAATACTACTATGGGTTTTGATTACCTCTTAATTGCAAAACTCATTCCCTAATAAAATAAGGGTTTCATCCTTTCCTCCTCAGCTGTTTTCCCAACTATTAATAATCATTCTTATTTCAGCCTACTACCAAACATGTAAAATACTTTTATCAAAACTCATTACCATTACCAAATATTTGATACCCATTCTCCTATTCCAATTCTTATGTGCGAATCAAACACACCCTTAGTATTATTCTCATCTTTGTTTCAATCATAATAATATATCTCATGTAGTCTTGTTTAATTATTAGAAAGTTTTCTTCTTTAATTTATCGTGCTGATAGATTGTTTGGCCAACTGAAACTTGTTTGAAGGGATAAGGGTCATATGGCCCTTTTACTAGAGAAAGTTCAATTAGCATCCCGAGCTAAAAAAAAACCTTCAATTAACTATTACAACCCTTTAAAAAAATTCAAGTTTCTTTTTTTTTTTTTTTTTTTTAGGTTTATATGGATAATAAAATAAAGGGAAAATGGCACTTTTTCCCCCTATGTTATGTGTATATAGCACTTTTTCCCCCTATGTTATTAAAGTGGCTATTTTTCCCCCTGAAATGTTAAATTGGCATTTTTATCCTTGAAAATAATTATTTCATTTATTTTTCTTCTCCAACAAATTATTACTTATATGTATGGATGATCACGATTCGGTTCGAACCTAACCAAACACTGTAGCAATCATACCGAAATAGTATGGTCGGTTTTGGTTACGATTCAGAACCGAAAAAATAAAATTAAATAATTGTTGAACCGTGAACTGGAACTGAACCACAGTCATATATAGTGAAAATGATCAAACACTTATTTTGATAAATCGGTACGGTTCAATTCCAATTTCGATTTTGAACTGCCAATCAAAACTTATTTATTTATTTATTTATTAATTTTATTTCTTATTTAAAAATAGTCTAAATTCAACAATTATTTTATTTTATTTTTTCGGTTCTGCATCGTAACCGTAACCGTCCATACTATTTAAGTTCAATTGCTACAGTGTTCGATTAGGTTCGTATCGAACCATGATCTTCCATACATATTAGTAATACTAGGTTGGAGAATAAAAATAAATGAAATAATTATTTTAAGGGTAAACATGTCAATTTAACATTACAGGGGGAAAAGCTACCACTTTTAAAATAACTGAGGGGGGAAAACTGCCACTTTAATAACACAGGGGGGAAAAGTGCTATATGCACATAACATAGGGGGAAAAAGTGTCATTTTCCCTAAAATAAAATTTTGTAATTTTAATTAAAAAAAAAAATACTCCGTATCTAAATGCCTAACATTTATTATTATTATTATTATTATTATTATTATTATTATTATTATTATTATTATTTTGCATGTATTAGCTTATGTTGAAGTTGTGTATGTATATATGATTAAACTTTGCTTTAGTAATTTTCTACAATATATTAGTTTGAAATATGCATCATACTAAAATTTATACACACTTAATCAAAATGGGGTATAGTATATGGAGTATATTGCATGTACACTTAGCAAAAATATGAAATATATATCAATAAACTTCTAAAATTCTGCACTTACACTTAATCAAAATTTGCCATAATAGTATTCCATCCTGCACTCTTAACTAAAAATTAAGAAAGTTAGAAAAGTGCAGTGCAATCCAGGATCTAAAATCATGGCATTACAAACTGAAATTCTAAAATAAATTACTTTCAAAAGTTTTAACATAACTGTACACCATAATTAGATTAACAAAAACATATATAACTTGTACCACAAAAATCACTATCCAGTAGAGCCACCCCTATTAGTAGATCCACCCCTGCATTTAGATCCACCATTTCCAGTAGCCAGCCCTTCTAACTGAGTTTGGTTGTTGGGTAGAAAAAGTTGGGCAATACATTCTGTTATGTCCCTTTTGGTTACAAAGTTTGAATGTCATCACTCTTCCTTTCCTAGACAGGTGAGTTCCAATCATTATTGCATGGACCATGGTCCACACAGCTGTGTGGATCAAAAATAAAAAGTACATTATTTTTGTACTGAAGGTACATTATTTGTGTACTGTAGGTACATTAATACAAACACTCTTGTTAATCATATTGATGACCTCCTTTTTCTTATGTCCCTTTTTTCGACTGACCTTTATACAACATCTACAATTCTTCCTACCATTATCGATAAGGTTTCTTTTGTGAGCGTCGATAGAGCCTCGCTTTTACTCTACCAGTTTAGTAACATCATGTCAATTGGTTTTCATGTAAAACGATTCATGAAAATACCTTATCATAACCCAAAATTTATATCTATCTTAGAAGTGATAGGTTCTTCCTCTATAAATTACAATAGTAATTCTATTGCAAGATGCTCAATATTTTGAACGGGCGCATGGTCTATGTTCAGTTGAAGATCATCACTATCCCTCAATGGTGATAATTTATCTCGATATGAATGATCATCAGTACGATCATTCTGGAATGACTACACCCGAATTGATTTGTTGGTGGAAACGAAGAATCATTGAAGGCAGAAACCTTGGCGAAGCTACTCAAAACTACCTCATTCTTCGTCTGAGAAACAAGTATGCTTACATGATCGAAGACATGGACGTGGTCGAAGCCAGAAGAACCATAAACAACATGCTTGACCAAAAGGATGCTGATGAGAGTAAAAAACTTGAACGAAGAATGAAATGATGCACGAAGACTAAGAAGACCGAAGAAAAGATATGATCTTCAAAGTTTTTATCCTGCTTTATATCTTAGGTAATGGTGTTACTTTTGATGAATAAAAGACAAATTTTTGGGGTCTATGCGTGTGTTAGTTATTGTCTAGTAATCTTACTCCTCGAAATGCTTATTGTTAAACTCTACTATTCGGCTATGATAATAAAAATCCATTTTGGATATAAGTAGCCTGTTGGTCTGAGTATATGTGTTGGCATCATCAAAAAAGGGAAATTGTTAGGAACCCCGAGCTCTTGATTTTGATGATACCAAAGACCAGATGAGACTCCCTAAACTTTTTCATTGTCTTTATTATCTTTTACTTAATAGGCCGAATATTTGTTAGGACTAATCACAACAAGTTCATGACAGAACAAGAAGTAACATTCAACAGAAGATTTAGAAGAGCTCAAGGACGAAGACTTGAAGGCCAAAGACTTACCAAACTGAAAAAAATCAAGTAGACTAAGGCTGAATACTGGAAGGACCGGTCTCTTGAGGCTTAAAGAAGACCGAATAATCAAATCGATTTATTCGAGGAGATGATGGGAGAATGATAAGGTCAATCATTCTAATGAGCACCCAAGGCATAAGAACTCTAAGGACATTCTCTGGAACATTGTCTTGTCCATAGCCTTGATGTTGTGAATGATCAGTGTCAAACCGATTCTAGAAGCAATCCCAAGGAGCATTAAATGACATGTCCTTTTGTGTAAGACAAAAGACAAATTGTCTTTACACTAAAGTAGACAAACGATTAGAAAGTATTGACATTCACATGGGTTAACTATTACCCAACGGATATTACACACTGGACATAGGTTTTGAATTTTGATTTCCCTCCAACGGAATCAAATTCATGCCTATAAATACCCATGCTCCATTCCATTTTGAGCTGCTGGTTCATATATGCAATAGGCTATCATAAGCTTTCAAAAAGTGTGCAAATATTCAAAAAAAAAAAACTCAAACTCTCAATCTAGATTTTAAGAGAATTTGTGCTACTTAAGTTTTGATTCAAGAAGCTCAAGCCAAGATTTCCAAGTTGGAGAAAAGTTCAACCTTTCAACCAACCTCTACTTAGGAGAAGTAGAAAGAGACGGAGTAAACTTGGAGAAGTTGAAAAACCTACAAAAGCGTGGCTGCATAGCTTTGTGATCAAAGGAGCACATTTTGGGAAGACATTGTACTATCAAAGGAGATAATAGTGCAATCATTCACAAGTTGTGAAGAAGAGTGGAGTAGGCTTCGTTAACAGCCGAACCACTATAAAAAACCCTTCTCTCACTCTCACATTTACTTACTGTTTTATCTATTGCATTGCATACTCACGAACCAAGCTTAACATTTTCTTAACAAAATAGTGCAAAGTGATACTAAAAATTGTTAACATCTTTATTTCCGTTGCGTTTATCTTTGGTCAAGTTCTAACTCTTCTAAAGGGTTTCTACTTGTAAAAATTTTCAAAACCAAGTGAGTCTATTCAACCCCCCCCCCCCCCCCCTCCTCCCTTCGAGACTCACTCCTCTACCCATCGGGACCAACAAGACACGTTAGAGTTGATTTGCATACACCTTAGAACAAGCATTCCTATGGTTAGATAGTTACCCACATATTTAACTATCAACATTATTTAAACAAACAAAGCATAACAACTACGAAAACACTTATTTTAAACTACTAATACCATTCTAAAACAAACAGTCCATAATGATTACGTACACACCTAGCTTAATACGGAACAAATCACAACAAGTTACACCAACAATTGAATGCAAACACTACCGACCACCTTGTCACCCTAATGTAAAAAATGACCACCCTTGTGCTCACACACGTAATAGATGAAGTGCAAACACTATACAATATGCTTCCGAATGCACACACGTTAGAATTGATTTGCATACACCTAACAACAAGCATTCTTATGCAAACACCTTGTCACCCTAAAGTAAAAAATGACCACTCGTGGAACAACCCACGACAAAAGTTAATACAACACATATTAAATGTACTCATCCACATAATAGCTGAATTGCAAACACTAAATAACATGCATCAAAATGCACCCACCGTAAACACAAATTTAATCAAATAGTGCATACAAGGTTAAAAAAAAAAACCACAGACAACACCAGGAAAATAAACTAATAATAGGATCAGAACACCCATTGCCAACACCCATTGCCAACACATCCACCCCACGTTACCAAATAAATATTGCTATTATATGCAACAATACACTTGCATTGGTACCTGTACGCACACACATACAAGAAGTGCACAGACTATTTCGAGATATTCTGTATGCACAAACGTCAGAGTTTATTTGCATAAACCTTATAGCAAATCATTTAAAGAGTTAACATAGTTACAACATATTCATATGTTAACAGACTTTCAACACACAAATCTCATAGCTAATTTGCATACACTGAACAACCAGGCAAAACTCACAAAATTCAAAAACTCTAACCACCTATCTGAACCCACACACATTATATATGCACACACACGCATCATAAATTAACACTTAGTTTGCATAACGACCACCCGTGGAACAACCCACGACAAAAATTAAATGAACACAAAATAAATACACGCACACACATAACAACTGAATTGCAAACCCTAAACTACATGCAACAGAATGCACTAACTGTTAGCATTATATTATCTAACATAAACTAAAGAAATATAAATACGAGGAACCTGACCTCGTAATAGCGAAAGCTTTAGTAACATCTGAATATCCCTAACCATAGTTGTTGGAATTGCCGATAGTTAAAACCTGCATAATAATGTTAGTATACGTTTTGACTACCACTTTCTCCTGAATACTAGGTGGTGTGTATTCAGAATACGGGAGCAGTGGGAGGACTATATTGCTTAAAAGCCTACATGCCATCAATATAGGCAGATATTCAGTTAGCTAAACTAAATTGTAAGATAAAACTTAAGCATACAAGGTCTTCAGAACATATGGTTTTCATACACAGTGCTTTAATTAATGTTTAATGAACATAACTGGCTCCATGGTTTCACTGTAGATGCTTCAAATGGAGACTTGGTTTCTCCCTCCAGACCCTGAGCATTACCTTAGTTTAAGAACTCTGATGGAGAGAGAACTTTTGTTTTGCAGAAGGTTGGGGAGAGGACCAGAGTCACTGAGTGGTTGATAACCCATCTCACAATTTCATCAACGTGAGATGGTTATCTGAGCAGTTGAAACTGCTACTTATTTTATCTGACCAATAATAGAATTATTATAATTATTATTATTATTAAAATTAAATAAATACTTATGAGCCATAGAAAATAATAATGAACCATATAATAATAATGATAATTATTCTAACAATCTCCACTTGGCTCATAAATCATAAATTTAATAATGAACGTGAAACATAATATGCATAGTATAAGCTAATTCCTTTGTTAAATTGGCCAAAACATAAGTATCATCAAGTTAGAAACTAATAAGAATCGTGGCGGTAATACGCCACTAATTTAACACAGTCCATTTCATGTATCACAATATTAATTTCAAACTTAATAAGATTCATATTGATGTTTTTCATGATGGTCCACGATAATTTCTTTGTCGAAGACAAATCCTGTTCATATTGACATAAAACATTCATGTCTATATACTTCAAAACTAAACAAGATACTTAATACAGAAACGAAATTATATTGAGCTCCAAGTATCAAATATATCAAAACACAAACCTTAACATAACGTTAACAGTTTTCAATAACGCTCATCCTCTCAGCATGCTCATTAAATGCCTTTGGTGGCAAGGCTTTAGTTAATGGGTCTGCAACCATTAATCTAGTGCTAATATGTTCAATTGATACCCTTCGTTCCCGAACATCTTCTTTAACAGCAAGATACTTCAATCAATATGTTTAGCACCACTTGTATACTTGTCGTTTTTAGAAAAGAAGACTGCTACGACATCTACTATACTAATAAGAGCCAAAGAGAGTTAGGCCTAAAATGGGTAGAAAAAATGGCGGTCAAATTATTTAATCAAATGGATGGGTCAGATGAATTATTTAATCAAATAGATGGTTAAGATGATTCAGATTGATATTATTAATAGAGATTACCTAATTTAACCTTACTTTTATGATTATCCGTTAAGTTTTCCGTTAAATATTCTCTTCTCCGTTAATATTCCGTTAACTTTTAACTTACCCATTAATTTCTATAAGAAAGATCTTAGGTTCGAACCTCATCTCAATCAAATTTGACATAATTAAGTTTCTCACTCTATTTACTCTTATTAAATTAAATAAATTAGTAGCTACAACAAAAAATGATACATATGTATTTCTTTAATTTAGAATTATGTGTCTACAATACCTTTATTTGAAAAAATTATTCATTATCAAAAAATTAAATTAATTAAATAAGAGAAATAATTTCATTAGTTATATTGTCTTTATTTTCTCTCATGCAAAGATTCTTTACATTCAAATTTATCAATTGATATTCATTACATTGTCCATTATCTTATTTTTACAATATCTTGTAATTAAATATCAAAGTTAGTTATAGTACAAAATAATGTTATATATTTGTTTACCAAATATTTTATTAATACTATGAAATTTTTTTTAAAATAATTTGAAGCTAATTATATTAACTACTTGGGAATTGGTTGACAAATAGAATACTCAAATAACCCAACAAATTGAAGCAGAATCGCTCTATTTTACTCTTATTGAATTAAATAAATTAGTAGTTACACCAAAAAATGATACATATGTATTTCTTTAATACCATGAAAAAAAATAAAAAAGAATAGTTTGAAACCAATCATATTAACTACTTGGGGGATTTGTTGACAATGAAAGTACTCAAATAACCCATTACCCAGCAAATTGAAGCGAGAAACTACCTTTTAATATCTTTGCAATATATAATATTTTAAATTTTCAAATTTTTATTAATTTATTTAATCTTTTTTCTTAAACTAGGGATTTCTTTATGCACAATAACTCATTCAACAATAATGGTTGAACCAAATGAACCCCAAGCAGAACACCTAAAGGAAAGTCCATAGCTCCTATATCATAATCTCATTGCATGACGTTGCGATCTATGCTACCAACAATAACCGAATTGCAAATAACACACTACAAACAAAAAGGAAGAGAACAAATAGTAAAGATGAAGACAATGACAATGTTCCTCAAAAGAGAATTAAGAACACTTAGAAAAATTCAAATGAAAAGTAGTATTTATTTAGACTATCATTTTTAGACCAAATATTTAGACTATCGATTTTACAAGGTTGCAAACATTTATTTTAGTAATAATTATAATGAATTTTCTATATTATCTTGGATTCATATACTTTGAGTTAGATATTTAAATAAAAAAATTCGACATTCAATTACCCATGTATAAACTTCTCCTATATAATCTTGCATTGATATACTTTCAAATATTTATTTAAATATAAACATTGGGCATTAACCCATACGCGCAATGCGCGTATAAAACTAGTTATCACTATAAATCTTCAGCGGCTTGGCAATACTGTCAACAATTCCAAGTCTTGAAATAAAATTTCGTAGCCACAACCCATAATTTGTGGCCATAAAACATGCCACAAACTCAGCTTCCATAGTGGACGCAACAATGACAGTATGCTTCGCACTTTTCCAAGAGATAGCCCTCTCGGCTAAAAGGAATAGATATCCAAATGTGGACTTCCTTGTGTCCAAACACCCGGCAAAATCTGAATCTGTGTATCCTATCACCTCAAGGAAATCGGACCACTTATAAGTAAACATGTACTCCTTTGTGCCTGGTAAGTATCTTAATACCTTCTTTGCAGCCTTCCAGTGATCCATACCAGGATTGCTTTGATATCTACTGATGCCTTTGATTTGTAACACGTTTTTCACCCCATTCTTTAACCTTTTTGATGACAAAATGCTTGTAGTTGAGTTGGAACCTATGACTTGTTTGTGTGATTTGATGTTCTTTAGATAAAATGGT
>CP025647.1:13809302-13837368 GCA_003576665.1 Ipomoea trifida | reverse complement strand
GCAGGTAGTGAATTCGTTCGGGTTTCAGTTTAAAATATTCAAACTCAATTTCATTATTAAATTAAATTTGTCCAATCGATTTTTGGTTATTTCGGTTCGGTCGGATTTCGGGTTGAATTTCGGTTATTACACAAACAAATTAATACATGTTCATAAAAATATTATAACTATAGTATTAAATATTATTTGGTAGCTTTATGCATTTAGTTTAAATATAAGTGTTTTGATAATTAGGTTTAATTAAGTTATGTCATTAGATTATAATTATCTTTCCTTTTAACTCTATTTTATTTTATTTTATTTTCTTGCTTTCTTGGAAGGTTTCTGCGCAACAGACTAAGGAAAAAGAAAGGGGAATTAATTAACTTTGAGGGCATCACTACAACAAACTAGAGAAAGAAAAGGAAATTAATTGGGGTTTTTAATTGGGTTTTTGTGTGCGGCAGAAGAGGGACGAAAGAAAAAGAAAAAAAAAGGAAGGGAATTAATTTTGGGGAGACGGCAGCGACGATCATAGCCGAAGAAACTTCAGCGAGGAGGAAAAAGAGATTCGAGACTTCATCGCAGGAGACTTACGAGCAGAAATCGCCACTCTCATCTCTTTAGGCTTGAATTACTCTCTTCCATCTCAGTTTTATTCTTGTTCCTTGTTCTTGAACAGTTTATGTATTTAATTATGATTATTGGCTAGAAGTTTTAATTAGGGATTTGGATTAGCCTTGTCTTAAATTAATTGACTATTCTTCGTGTGTTGATTCTTCTAAGTTTCAGTTAAATAATTGAACTTGATTATATTTATCTTATGAATTTTAGTTGTGAATTGTGTGACTGGCCATTGCATATTTCCCATTATTAAGGTTCATAAGAAGAACTGACAGGTGAATTATGAACCTAGACCTCGTAAGATAAACATAATTGACCTAAATTAGACATAGCTTTAGGTATTTGTGGTGAGTTTTGGTTGTTGCTTAATGGGTTCAATTAATGTTGGTGAGATATCGACATATGATCACAGTTAATTGGATACAACCTAGTAGCTCGACGGAGTATTAGGATATATATGGAGCAATCATCACTATAATCGCATGAATCAGTATTTAGGATGGTTAGTTAATTACCTAATAGGTGAACCCAAATCCCTAGTCTTTTCTCAATTAGAACTTTTCTTAATTTTAAACTCATAAATATTCTTTTTATTCCGTGAATTTCTTTTATTCGTGTTTTTCTCTTATCAACTAAATTGGTTATTCAAAACAACAGTTAATTGTGTTCTTCGTGGGATCGACCTTGGAGTACTCCAGGAATTTATACTGTGATTGACTCTGTGCGCTTGCAGAAAATATCAATCAATGGTCTATATACAATTCTTTATTCCTAATATTCAATTATTCGGTTGTTTTTGTTTCAATTTAGTCATTAGTTGAGCGTTTCGTTGAGAAAACTGGGGAGCTTGTCAGGTGAATTCTTGCACATATCCAGTTGGTGGCTAAGGCTATCTCCATTTCAATTAATGCTGTGAATTTTCGGCAGCTAGTAGATGTTGCTCAAGTGCTTACTGATTTGAAGCCACAACCATCGATACATGTTAGCTCTGGTGAATACTTGACCCAACCCACGTTTACTTAGTATGACTATGAGTTTTGGGCCAATCATGATAACATACGTGAGTTGGCTGAGGTTGAGCGTGCTATCATAAAGAAGCCAAATCTGAAGGATATGCCATCTTTTAGTTGGGGGCTTATGCAGGATTTCTGTGGGGATGCTTGGGAAGTTGTTGCTGATATTGCTAGGGTGGTTAATCAAGGACAATCTGGCCATGGGGTTGCCTATGTTGGTCATAAGAAGGTATGTTTCGCTTTTATATCTTTTTGTTTAAGTTTATCTGTGCCCCTTCTATGATCTGTTTGTGCCCGTTCAATTAGTAATGTGTGCATTGTTCTATTGTTTTTCAATTTTTACTGAAAGTGTTTCCATTCGCTTTTTGTGTGCCTGTGTTGTTATATGCAGGAAGTTAATAATGAGCGAGTGTCCAGGTTTAAGCCTGTTGATAGGCTACATGTAGATAAGGGTGTTCAAGTTCATGATGGGGTTGCAGATCGATGTTGGTCCTGAGCGGGTATGTTGTTTGCCGTTTATCTGTTATTCTTTAAGTTTATCTATGCCCTTTTTGTGATCTATTTGTGCTACTTCAGTCAATAATGTGTGCACTGCTTTGTTGTTTTGCAATTTTTACTAAAAGTCTCGTGTTTCCTTTTTTTTTTTTGTTGTTGTGTTTGTTTTGATATAAGCATGAAGTTAACGAGGAGTGGCTGTCGGGTTCTGCTGTTTTTGATGGGTTAGGTGTATATGAGGGTGTTTAAGTGAATGATGAGCATGTGTCAGGGTCTGCTCCTGTTGATGGTGGTGGTGTAGATGAGGGTGTTCAAGTTCATGATGAGTATACATTTGGTCCTACTCCTGTTGATGGGGTTGGTTTAGATGAGGGTGTGTAGGATCATGCGTTCGATACACCTACAGAGGTTACTGTTTGAGCATTTGGAGTTATTTTCATTGTTGTTGTTTCGTTGCTTTATTGTTTGCTTACTCTAATGGTCTTGTATATTGCCAGTAGGTCGTTCCTCGTCTAGAATGTACCCTTATATGTGTTGCTCTGCTGAAGGCCATTAAACATGTCTGACCTGTTTCAACTTCAATCCATCATGTTGGTCTAAATTTTAATGCCCCCTTGCCTTCAGTCAATTTACTTGATGATGTTCATTTCTGCAAGTGGGTGCTTGAATGTGGTGGTGATGACTTGTAAGTTTTCACTACATATCTTTTTTTTTTTTTCTTTTCACAAGTGCGTTATTTTGTGTCTATAACAAATGTTGGTATTGGTTGTAGGCATGAGGTTTTATTTTCTTACAGTGGTCATTCTGTCCGTCGTGATGATCTACATTCTTTGGCTCCTGGTTCTAGGGTTTCCGAGGTTGTTGATGCGTGGTCCTATATATAAAATTCCCGAGAAGTTACCAAGGCTCTAACTGCACCAACTAGGGTGTTTGAATCACCGTACACCACTGTAAGTTTTTACATGGTATTGGTTTCCTTTCAATTGTTTTGATAATGTGTGTTGTTGTTGTCGATTATCATTCATATCATTTTGGCCTTGTTTACAACTTAACACTATTGTATTGGCCACAAAATCAGATACCCAAAGGTTGGCTTGGTTTTCTGAGGGTTTGGGAGTTGATTTTGCTCTTTTCCCTTATAGGGAGTGGGGGTCATGTTCATCTGGTAAGGATTTATCCTCACTTTCCTTTATCGCAGTTTTTCCAACTTAGTGCTCACTATTTATTTGCTGTGTGCACATTAGTTTATGTTTGTGTGCATCGTGATTTTCTTTTGTGTGCATGTAGGGTGTTTTCCATTTATTCTATTATCATATTTAGACCTTATCTGATTTAACATTGTGATTTATGCCATAGTTGTTCTTCCCTATTCTTCAAAGCAATCATTTCTATGTCTTCTGTGTCAACTTTGTAACTAAGTGGCTTGAGATTATTGATAATTTTACTTCGATACAGCCCACTACGTCGAAATATGGTGACACCCAAGACAATCTGGTACGTATTGTGATGGCATTGCTTGTAGTTTATTTTACGGTTTGATCTTTTGACGGTGTTCTTTGTTTCTTTTTTTGTAGAAATTATTGTTATGCGAGTATTTCAAGTATGTTGGTGAGCCCATTAAGTCTGTTGTGTGCCTCAATTTGAAGACCAAAAGGATGCAAATGAAGTGGCGAGACACTAAGAACAAGGTGAAATGTGGAGTGTATGTTATGTAACACATGGAAAGTTATGTTGGGGAAGGTGTAGGAATATGGGATTGTGGTCTAGTTAGGGTCGATAGATCTTAACGTGAACGCTTATGTTTCCATTACATGAAGGAAATTTGCACAAGCAATTTATGGACACCGTACGAGCAATGTGGCACATCCATTATACTTCCTTTCGACTCCTTTGTGTACCACCAATGATTGATTTGTTAATTTGAATGTGTGTGTTGATGGTTTTTGGGTGTTTGAGCTTATTGTTTGGCTATGTCATGTTTTGTATAGTTTTTTATGGCCAAATATGAAATACGTCAGATAACAATATTTAGATGGTTGGTTTTCTGTAATTTTATCAATTTACTGTCATCCTATAATGGCATTAGTAGTTTATTTTGGTTTCATTGTTGTTTTCATATATTTTGTGTTGTGAGATTGTTACATAGATACATTTGTGTGTAGTGCAAGTGCCAATTGAATGCATTTTGTCTTTGTTGCAGTTTAGTCCATGCTTATGTTCCGTGCCTTTAACCAGCATTTTGTGTGCCCATGTAGTATTATTTATACGCAAGTATCTTATAAGCTGTGTGCACTAAGTGTTTCTTTTTTGTGCATTTTTGTGTGTTCAGGTCTTGTACATTTTTTGTTTATTTAACTATGTTGTGTGCTCTTGTAGTCTAGAATGTGTGCACTCCTGTGTATGTTTTGTGCCTTTATCCGCCCTTGTGTGCACAGCTTTTGGTTTGCGTTTGCCACCTATACTGCATACGTATTTTGTGCTAGCATTGTGAAAGCAGTGACGTGCAGTTATTTATTCATGGTTGAATGTAATTGGATTTAAAAATCACATGGTGTTTTCTTTTTCGTATGGAGAATTACATCATTTGAAAAATTTGTTAGCCATTCCCGTTGTTGTTCTCTGGCTACTGTTTCTTTTTCTTTTAATGGGCAGTTACGGCTGTCGTGCCAAGCATGTAGGTCAGACATATGGCACTTACGGGCATTTTTTGTATTTCATTCTTCTGCTATTTCTCTTGCACTTTTTAATTGCTTTCCACTTCCTTTGTTATTGGCTATCTGTGGTGGTTTGACTGTGATGCTAGTTGTTGTCTGTGCGCCATAAAATTTCTCTAGTAACTCATTATTGTTACTTGAATCCTATGTCTCCCCTTTACTCTTAAATATTTTACCCTTGGGATCTCGTACCAAGTTTAACATTTCCTTCATTTCTATCGTGTTCCCATTTGATAGTGTGATGCAGGTGTAGAACTCATTCCATAGTTTTGCTGCTAGTGTGTTCTCCTCTGCTTCTTTATTGTCTGTTGCACCTTGATCCTCACTTTTTTTTTATTCAATTGGTGTGCACATGCATTCCTTTTTCACCTTGCTACTATGTACTTTACTTGTTTCATTTATGCGTCCTCGTCCTTTAGAACTGCAAAAACAAGTCTGCACAATATTCCTACCCTGTTGAATTTCCCACATTAACATTTCACTATCCCGTTTTCTTTTTCGTATTCTACTTTGAAGCTGCTCTTTTGTCCCTCTTAGACTGTATACAAAACGTGGTCATGTGCCTGTTCCTTTCTTGGTATTTTGCATGCAGCCTCTGTATATCTCTGTTTAGACCTCATACAATATGTTATTGTGTACACGGAGGTTGCGTGCTTCGCAATGCGGAGAGGTATCTTCAGAATTGAGAAAGATGCTTTGCACTTTGCAACTAATCATGCCTATCTATGTTGCTTCATATCTATAATGCTTTCAAACTAGGTGAAAAACACTAACAAGGCCCGTGGTCGTTGATGTAGTCTATAAATAGTTTGTTTTCTGCCTCGGATCATGATGTTGTCCACATTAGGCTTCCCATAAAAACTTCATTGAAGTAGGGCTCTATCTAATTTGATCTTTCATCATATAATTGTGTGTGATATCTACTATTTTGTACAATAATTCACCCCTTATTTTAGTTGTTTTGTTGCTTATTTTCCTTATCCTAATGAAATTGAGAATTGTTTGTGTTATATTATCCCAAGAGTTGAATTATCCACAAGGAGCAGCAAAGGAAGAATTTTGGAGCAGTTTGGACAAGTTTTAGAAGAAAAGGAAATTACCAAGAAAGAATAGGAAACAAGAATAAGAATTGGAAAAGAATTGGAAGTTGTCTCATGGGCCAAGGCCCATCTGTCTCTTATATATTCTACATATTCTCTACAATTTAAGGAGTTCCCCTTACAGAGTTCTGAACCCTAGCTAGTTTTAGTTCACTCTCTTTATATTTCCCTAGCATAGTTTAGATTAGTTTTACATTAGATTATTTACTTTGAAGCTTGGAATCTTGGATTGAAGTTGGATTTGTTCTTTATCAGTTAAGTTTCTCTTCCCTTTATATTTCTTGCAATGTTTATGGTTATTTATTATTTTGCTTTGTTTAATCCTATCATGCGGGAGTAATTCATTTATGGGTTTGGATTAGGGGCCCATTATTAATCTTGATGTTCGATTTATGATTAATTGAATAAAGGGATTGAATCTTTTACCTAGGGTTTATGTTTGATAGTATATATACCCCAGGACCGGTCGGATATACTTCGACCCCGGTCGGTTTGCGTACGGTCGGGGGATCGGTTGGTCGGGCGGCCGATGTCAGGTCGGCCGTCACGGGCCGAACAGTGTTCCCCGATGGGCCCCGGCACGGCGCGCTAGTGACTGCCACGTACTCCTCCCCGCTTGGGCGTAGAGTGAGGCGGGCGCATGAGCGCCACGTTCCCGTCATGCCGGAGGTCTGGCAAACGTACCTTTTTCCTCCCTTATAAATAGCGCATTTATGAGGAGAGAGAGGATCTTTTGGCCGTTTCTAGACTAAGACTTAAAGAGAGCTCGGATAGTAGGGAAGCCCACTGCCGACCCGCCGAGCCCTTTGAGCATTTATTGACTTGTAACCGGGTTTGGATCCTTGAGTTATATAAGATCGTATTTTCCGGTTTTCCTAGGTGCCCGTATTTTACTGTATCAATGTTGATTTAGGGATTTCTTTGCACTAGTTATTGGTTTGTGGCTAGAATTAATTACTAGTCTAGGAGAGTGATTCATTACAACGACAGTTGGATGGAGACCTCGAGCCTTACCAATTTCAACCTAATTTTCCTTCTATGAAAGTAGAGGTAATTTTGGGGGCTTACAATGCTTAGGTGCTTAAGGTTATGATTGATGCATCAAGACAGTGGGGCAATCTTAGCCTAATTCTCTTATTGATTACGAAAGTAGCTGAGTAGAATTCTTTTGTGCATTGCCCATATATCCCTTGGTTAATTATTCTTTCCCTAATCCTGAGCTTGTTAGAACATCAAGGTTACAATCCCCCTGATCTGGCCCATACCTTTATCATATAGTTTTTATCTTAATCAATTGTTTACTTTTATTCCACATCATTCACTTAGATTCTATAAATTCATATACTCTAGTGCCTGGTAATTCACACAGTTACGTGCCATAACACCAATCCTCAGCGGAACGACATTACACCCTTTTTACACTCATCATTTGTGCTCATCAGTGTGAACCATCGGTAGTCTCCTAGTTTGTACTCCATCATTATTGTGTTCCATCTCACTTCGAACTGATCATGTCCCAAGGTTTCATTCCACACCACTGCATTGAATGCCTTTCGAAATGTTTCATCTTTCGCTAATTTTCCGCCTACCTTCTCACCCACTTTTGACATGATGTGTCATATACAGAAACATTGCCTTGATTCCAAGAACACTTGGGGAATTGCTTCCTTCAATGCAGAGTCTTGGTCTGTTATGATACAATGCGGTGTGCACACCATACAATGTTTGAATGCATCAAGTAGTCACACGTAAGATGGTATATCTTCCTTCGATATCAGCCCTGCCCCAAAAGTCATGCACTTCTCATACCTACACATTTTTCACAGATAGTGTGTTTGACTGTACATATTTATTACATCTAGACCATGCCATGCACATATTTATATTCAAATGTGCACACATTAAAATGTGTTCAGGCACATAATTAAATTGTTATGTATTCACAATATTATGGGTACATGCACACAAAATATGTTGTAAGTGTTCACATTAGTATGTATACGGGCACACAATGTTTAAATTCATTAATTTTCACAATATCTCATTGCTAACCTGTTGGTGTGGTACATTGCATCGAATGAAACCATATCTCCAAAACATGCGTAGTTTTTCTTGGTTATTGGGTCCGCCCAAAACACCCTTCAAAGTTGGTTTTCCTCGTCCACATCGTACTCAAATGTGTACATAGGATACAATGACTGCTTCTTTGCATACTTGTTTATTATTGATGTTGACAGAGTAATTGGGCAAGCAGCACTAACTCGGATTACAAGCAGGCAAGTGAACTCAGGAGTCAAACGGTCACCCGTTACACTTGAGGAGATGAGTTATTATCAACAGCTCCACTACCATTGAAGGCTCACCATCATTGAACAACCGTTACAAGTCACAAAGAGTCGTTGTACCTCAAGTATAAGAGGAGCCCTATTGTAGAGGAAAAAGAGGACTTGATTTCTGACAGACAATACCACTGTCCTAAAACACTATTGTACTAGAACTATTGTTATTACTTACTCATTTTACTGCTCATTATACTCAGATCAATAATACAAAATACATATCGGTAACAGTACTTACCGTCATTTGTGCTCTTGTTGAGAGCTGAGGCCAAATCTCAGGCACAACTCTACATATTACAAAAGAAGGCCGCCTCAGTGCCTTCCATGGCAGGGCGTCCGCCTCCTCAAGTGGGGTCGCCTCCCCAAGCGGCGTCGCCTCCTCATCCACGACGTTGCCTCCTCTTCCAGCAGCGTCGCCTCCTCAACAACGGTGTTGCCTCCTCCTTCTCCAGCAGCGCCTCCTCATCCATGGTGTCGCCTTCTAATCCATGGTGTCGCCTCCTCCTTCTCCAGTGGCGCCTCCTCATCCACGACGTCGCCTCCTCCTCCAGTGTCGTCTCCTCCTCAACAACGGTGTCGCCTCCTCCTTCTCCAGCAGCGCTTCCTCATCCATAGCATCGCCTCCTCATCCATGACATCGCCTCCTCATCCATGGCGTCGCTTCCTCATCTACGGTATCGCCTCCCCATCCACGGCGTCGCCTCCTCTTCCTCCAGCGGCGTCGCTTCCTCATTCTCCAGCAACGCTTCCTCATCCACGGTGTCCGCCTCCTCATCCACGGCGTCGCCTCCTCCTTCTTCAACGGCGTCCTCCTCATCAAGCGGCGTCCGCCTCCTCATCCAGGGCGTCCGCCTCCTCAAGTGGCGTCCAAAATTTTCAATTTACCTAATGGTCATGGTCTGTCGTGACTATTTTCGTACAAATAAAATAAAATAAAATAAACTCTATTCCCTTAGGGCCGACACGAGATCTGATCTCGCTAGCTACCTGACGGGATGGTGTTTTCAAGGTAAAACTTAAGGCTTTGTTACGAAACCACCACACTCTGTTCCCTTAGGCCTGGCACGAGATCCGATCTCGCTAGCTACCTAACGGGAGGGTGTTTTCTGGTAAAGCTTAAGCCTTAAGGCTTTGTTAAGAAAATACCACACTCTATTCTCTTAGGGCCGACACGAGATCCGATCTCGCTAGCTACCTGACGAAAGGGTGTTTTTCTAGGTCAAGCCGAAGGCCTGGTTTCGAAAACACCACACTCAAGTCCCTCAGGGCCGGCACGGGATCCGATCTTGCTAACTACCTAACGGGAGAGCGGACCTTCGACCGGGCTTACGACCGGTCGAAGTGAGCTCGCACGCAAAACGACAAAAAATTTTGAAACTGGGTCAAGGCGTGGCCGAGGCCCGACCTCGACCACTCTTGGTCGAGGCCGACCTCGACCACTTTTTTGCCTCGGCCACTTTTTGCCAAGGCCCTGCCTCGGCCACCGCGTTGGCCAAAAAAAACTCTTATTAATCTCGCTTTACACTATTACTAGTCCCTAGTTGACTCGGCTACGCTTGCAAACTAGGGAGTAGGGGGTTGGTGATAGAGTAATTGGGCAAGCAGCACTAACTCGGATTATAAGCAGGCAAGTGGACTCAGGAGTCAAACGGTCACCCGTTACACTTGAGGAGAGGAGTTATTATCAACAGCTCCACTACCATTGAAGGCTCACCATCATTGAACAACCGTTACAAGTCACAAAGAGTCATTGTACCTCAAGTATAAGAGGAGCCCTATTGTAGAGGAGAATGGAGACTTGGTTTCTAACAGACAACACCATTGTCCTAAAACACTATTATACTAGAACTATTGTTATTACTTACTCATTATACTGCTCATTATACTCAGATCAATAATACAAAATACATATCGGTAACAATACTTACCGTCAGTTGTGCTTCAACCTCATCTAGGTGTGCATATACGTCTCTCCTGCAATTTCTGAACTCAACACATGTTGCCCTAATATTTGTGAATCATCTTGCTATTTCTTTGAATAGTTGGAATGTTTTTTATGGTCCTATGTGTACTTTTACACAATTTTCTATTAATGTTTGATAACCAATATCCAGTTTACGGTTTATCTTTAGGAAGGGTCTTGCCATGGGTGAGCATAAACTGTGGTTGCGTCTCTCTTCTAATACGTTCACTGCATAGTAACCATCTTTGTGTCGTTTAAAGCCACATCTTGCCTTACATCCAACCCAGTTTGAGACGCACCACCGTGTCTTTATATTAGGGTTTTTGTCCTCACTTGTGCTTTTGTTCCCTTCATTTGTTTTCACTATGTGCCCTTCTCTAGAACACAGCAAATACTTCACTCCAACATCTCCATCTATATTCTTTCTCATTGTGCTGCATCTAACATCGAAACCTACAATGGATGCGTATCGTTTGTAAAATTGAACGCCTTGGTCTACTATGTGTGCAAAATTTTGTGGTTCCTATTTGTCTATTGTGACACACGACATCCTCAAACATGGGGTGCAGGAAAGATTCCATAGAATAACAGGTTGACGAAAAGCTATTATTTTATCTAGCCTTAATTATGCACTCTAGTGAATTATGTAATGTGGTTTCATTAAAAATTATTGAATTAAATTAGAATTTTGTCAAAAATTTACTTTATATTTTAAATTGAGTGTAAGTGAAAGTGGAGGTGAAGTTGGAGGTGACTGGTGAGGTTGGTGTTGAAGCTCAGCCCACTAACAGTTCATAGCCAGAAAATTCCTATAGAACTCCTCACACTTTCAAACCTAACTTAAGATAGCTCAAAGATCACCCTCCAGAATTAATCACTGGAATGTGCGAGACATCGTAAAAACAAAATCCTCTACTATGGAAGCATTGTTCACGTTTTTTTATCTCAGATTGAAGCGAAAGAGGTGGACGAAGGTTTAGGTGATCCTAGCTGGATCGACAACATGCAAGAGGAACTTGATCACTTCAAGAAGAATGGCGTTTGGGAACTTGTTCCAAGACTAAAAGGTTACAACGTTGTTGGTACAAAATCAAGGCTGGTAGCAAAGGGGTACTCACAAGAAGAAGAAATTGATTCTGATGAGACCTTTACACCGGTCGTAAGACTTGAAGCAATTAGAATCTTCCTAACCTACATCGCATTCAAGAACTTCACAGAGTATCAAATGGACGTCAAAACTGCATTCTTGAATGGATTACTCAAAGAAGAAGTCTATGTTGAACAACCTCCAGATTTCGAGGTAAAAGGCGAAGATGATAAGGTCTACAAACTAAAGAAGGCATTGTATGAGTTAAAACAAACACCTAGAGCTTGGTATGATGCCCTATCAATGTTCTTAATTAGTTGTGGATTGACCAAAGGCCTAGTTGATAAAACTTTGTTTAGAATTCAAAAAGGAGAACATATTTTGTTAGTACAAATTTATATTAATGATATCAATTTTGGAAGTACTAATAATTCTGTGTGAAAAGTTCTCTAAACTTATGCAGAACATGTTTGAAATGAGTATGATAGGTGAATTAAATTACTTCTTGGGCTTACAAATCAAACAATTGAAAGAATGAATATTCATCAGTCAAGTTAATTACACTAGACCTGATCAAGAAATTTAGTCTTGAGTCGATTAAACAAAATATAGGGAAATGATTGTTTCACTCATATATTTCACTGCAAGCAAGCCATACATATCTTATGTCGTGGGAGTGTATGCAAGATTTCAATCAAATCTAAAAGACAGTCACCTCACTACCACAAAGAAAATAAACTCGGTTATATTTCTATAAAACATTTATTTGCCAAAAGTTCTTTTAAAATTGATTCTAAAATATTTTGGAAACTAATTTCTTGAAATATTCTGTATGTCTTGAAATTGAATTTGCATGATAATTTAGCCTTGATTTTTCTTGTGACTGCTGTATATACACACACACACACACACACACACACACACACGCACACACACACACGTACATATACATTCATGGTGTTCAAAATTCATTTTAATTACTAAATGTCTCTCAAATGTGTTTATTTGTGTATATGTTATGTTTCTAAAACTATGATGAACTTGTTTATCAGTTTTATTTGAAATATTATTTTCTTAAAGAAAATTCAATTTCTGAAAGAAAATTTTATTTCAAACTATCGCTTTAGTTCCTTCAAGAAACATGCGCATGCAGGTTCTATTTTATCCGGCCCCCAGTATATTATTGCTCTGGAAGGGGCTATTTCATCAAAAAATTTCCTAGCCTTTCACATTAAGTTTGCATGGCGTTTAATGCTCCTGTCTCAATTCTTAATGATGAAAAACCTCAAGAATGTCACAACTCTTTCCCTAAAATTGTCGTTTACACCCCTCGTTTCTCAACCGTTAAAAGTCAACCTTTGGGTCAAATTTGAGAAAACGCAACCTTCACACAAACAATCCTATCCTTCGTATAAAACCTCTCACATTCAAATTTATCTCTCCAATCACCGAGAAAATTAACTTCAAAACAAAATTCTTCAACTTACCATGAAAATCATCCCAAAATCCCCAAAAATTCTACCAACTACTTTGTACACGGTAATGGCGACTCATATGTCAACCCAAACTGTAAATCCAGTAAGATGAACCTATTCTCATACCCAACCTATCAGTTTTGGCGAAACAAGTTAACTCCATGCAAATTTTGAATCTTCAAGATTTTCACAATATTGCACAAAGTCCTAAGAAACCTGATTATTCAAGCTTTGGAGAAAATCGGTCTTCTAAAGCTCTGCACTTACTCCTTCACATGTATTTTTGGAGTTGAATTCGAGGAGTTGGCATATCCGAACAACCTAAATTTTCTGGATATAAAAAGTTCCTAAAACTAGAATTTGAGATGTTGATTGATATTCTGTATAGGTGTATGGAATGCAAGACTGGAAGTTTATGACAAGAGATACAGAGAATTAGTTATGGATACTGAACTTTTGATCAAAAAGGGTTTTAACATGAGAAGAGGGAAGAATATTGTCAGCTACAAGTATCTGTTTAGAAACCCTAAGGAGGAAGCAGACTAACTCCCAAGTTGTTCAAAGAAGGAAAAGAAAATTTATGATTCTTGAAGGTGGAGATTCTAATGAACCGGCTAGCCTTCCTATGTGGTTAGGAGCAATGTAAATAAAGTTGTGACTTCAGCCATGTAAGTCACTACTATTGTGCCTCATATATCTAATGGGAAAGTTACTCAACATATCTCATCCTGACTTCCAATACAAGAAGAATTCCTTAGATGTAATGTGAAAATTGCTGCAAATCCTATCACTCATCTTTAAATTGAAGGGATTGATCATGAGTTATTTGAAGGAAATAGGGAACAATTTTTTAATGAGGATCCAGTACTTGTAGCAAAATTGTTTAGAGTTAAAGAATGGAGGAAATGTATGATTGCTAATTATATATCAGTCCCATAGTTCAACTGTGGCCATGTGGGACCAGAAATTGAAAAAGATGAATTGTTTTCCCTATCATGGTTAGAAGCAAATGACATTGTAGAAGATCTTTTATTATCCACCATTAATCAGAGTTTATTCCCCCAAAGTTCAAGCCAAGTTATCAAGTTCAAGAGATAAATTGCCAACCATGGAGGATAATTTTCAAGCCTTGTCAATTGAAGAATTAAAGGGGATTGATCAAGCCAGTTTGCAAGAAGGAATTCAAAGATCATTGGTGGAGTTTAAATGCTATCTTGGTGTAACTTCAAGTACACAACCCGAGCATGCAACACAGGGGAAGGTTAGATTTCTATACATAAACTTGTTATTTGTGAAAATATTGAGCAAGTCACAACCTTAGGGAATTCAAGCATTCAAACTGGAAAACCTGTTGCAAGTCATGTTGGTGAAATAGCCCAAGATGAGATATTAGAGGAACCGGTCATGATTCCAGGTCATTCTCATGCAATGGTTCAAATTGTTGAATCAATTGAAGGACTTGGAAGAATCCCAGTTAAAGTCTGTGAAGTTCAAATTGAAAAACTAGCTACGGATTTAGCTATAGTTCCAATTGAGATTCAAGAACAAACAGAAGCTACAGTCTTAACTACGGTTCCAACTAAAGGCACAGTTCAAGTAGAGAAACAAGCCACAGTTCTAGCTACAGTTGATACCCTAGTAGAAGTAAATGTTGAGTACACGGCTACGGTTTCGCATGAGCAGGTCACTGTTGAAATAACAATTATTGCTACAGTCCATAGTCATGAAAATCAAGCTGAAAATAAGGCTAACGAATCTGAGGAAGTCACGATCAATGATCAACAAATTATTTCATTCACTACCACTGTGTCTCATTCACAAGGTGAAGAATTCCTTGAAAATCAAAATTCTTTGATAAAAGAAGACATCTAATTTTCTAAAAATTTAATGGATGTTCAAGTTGAGTTGTCAAAAGAAATTCAAGACAGTGTTGAAGAAGAAGAACAGGCTCCATCAACAAAAAGAAAAAAAGTGGTTATCCCTAAAACATCTGAGACCAGTGAACCAAACAATGATAATGATCTAGACATGGAAGTACTAGCTGAAGAGGAATGACAAATGCAATTGGTTACAATTCTCATTCGTCATAAACAAGCAGAATTTGGTAAACGAACCTTTGATCTAAAGAAAAGTCTGAGTAAAGGAAATATAGAAGATGAAAACAATCTGTTGAGCTCTCTATTTCTTAAAGTGGATGAATGTCAGGATGAAATTAGCACAAAGTTTGCAACAGTTATAGAACTCAAAGGAGATATTGATAGAGATGCACATGAAAATATACTCAATTACTCAAACAATTGAGAAGTTTGAACGATCAACAAAAAGATATAACCAAGGTGCTGCAATATTCTAATGAAAAGAATGAGAAAAAGTGGGATAACAAATTTTATGTGTTAATGAAAGCACTAGAAGTTGATAGACAAAGAGCAGAAAAATTCACAATTGCATAAAATAATGGACTACTTAATGTCATTCATTAGCAACAAAACCATATTATTGATCTTCAAAATGAACTGTCAGCCATGAAAGGTGAACAAACTACAATCCTCACTAAAGTAGAACAAAATTAATGGCAATGTGGAGCTTCTCCTTGATTATGCCAAAAGGGGGGAAGAGAGCAGTCATTTGGCTCTAAGTTCCTCATTTTCTCCTACAGGAAGCTCAATAGGAAGAGGTAGATGCATGGTTGAAAAAATCGCTAGGCGCTCCCTAGGCGTTTGGGGAGCGCCTAGCGCCTAGGACGCCTAGCCGGGGATTAATCGGTGCCTAGGCGCCCGTGTATTTTTTATTTTATTTTTTATTTTTTAAAAATTTGTTTAAGTATTTTTTATTTTTTAAAGACTAATAATTATAAATTATATAATACTTTAATAGTTAATACTAAAATATTAAATATTATCCTAAAAAATATCTAAAGTTTGTACAATTTAAAATTATTTCGCTCAAAACGATGTTGTTTTGAGTGAAATAACCCATTAAAAAAAAAGAACAATAGTTAATCGACCGACTAGAAGGCCTAGTCGGTCTAGTCGACGCCTAGGCGGTCAACGCCTAACCGGCCTAGGCGGCGGTTTGGCGGCCTATGCGGAGCTTAGGCGGCCTAGGCGGTCGCCTAGCCGGCCAGCTGCCTAGACCACCATTTAATGTGATGCGCTAGGCGGTCGACCAGAGCCTAGCGCCTAGGCGGGGATTAATCGGCGCCTAGGCGGGATTTTTGCAACACTGGGTAGAGGTAGAGGAAAATCCAATGATAATAATTTTATACAATTTTTAGGTACTATATGTCCAAAATTTGGTACTATTGACTACTTTAGAGAAGAGCAACCCAAGTATACTTTGAATGATGCAGCTCCTATAGTCTAGAAGCAGCCCAAGAAGGACCAAGTTGCTTGGGTAGTAAATCAAAATAGGAGACTAGAAGATGAATTGAAAAAGGATCCTGAAGTTACAAGAAGGAAAATGTTTTATGTGACTGATGAAGTTTATATGATGCATGAACTAATGGATTATACAGGTCATGAAGACAAATACTTGGATGCAAGAAGAAGCTTTGCAAAATGCATCAAGTGGTTTCGCGAAGGAGTACTGCCGGGATGATCTATTGAGGAAGCCTACGAGTACTACATTACAGGTGATATTCATGACAAATACAAGAATGCCAATATGAATGAAATTCCAAAGGCTTAAGGGATCATATCAACAAAAGAATTGAAGAAGAAGCCAAAGGCACAAGGAAAAGATTATTTGGGTAATGTAATTTGACTTTGAAACTACTTTTTTGAAATATTTCATGTGATCGTGCTGATGTTTTGAATAAGTGCTTATCATATCTGGTTATTGAGTCTATTATGTTTTTTTAAGAATTGTGTTTAGATCTAGCACGTATCAATTGCATGCCTGAGAATCTTTTATAATAAAAAGGGGAAGAAATTATCTTTTCTCTCAGATATGCATTTAGGAAATCTCTATCTAAAAATAATTCTTCAAGGTCATATATTGATATTAAACTCATCAAAGGATAGCCAAAATAAAATAAATAACCAAAAAAATTTCTCTTTAAAAATGACTAAGCCAAATGACTGAGAATAGGTTTTGTCATAAAAAAAAATGGGAAATTGTTAGAAATAAATTATAATTAGATTTTGATGAGCCAAAAATGTATTTTTAGGATAAAAATTTAGTCTTCTATTTATTTTATTTTGTATGAGTCTTCTCAAACAAGTCCAGGAAAATTTCAAGGAAAATAAGAAGATGATACGTGAAAAAGAGCCAAAAAGAAAATTAATTTGAAGCCTATGATCTCAAATTAATTTTTAAAAAAAAAATATTTTTTGAAGAATTTAATCATGGAAATAAGATATAAATTATTGAAGACTACATTTTGATTTATGGCAGAAAGTCAAGGGACTCACGGCTATGTTGATTTAAAGGAAGAAAACATGTTATTTTTGCTAAGGAGAAAATCAAGCTAATTTAGAAGAGACCACAGTTTTAGAAGAAGTCATAATTTTAGAAGAGGAGTAAAAGTCACGCCAATTCTAGTTTTAGAAGTCACACTTTTGAAGGCTATGGTTTACTCTCAAGATCACGACAATGAGAGAGTATATGGAAATATTGGAACAAAACAAACAACAAGAATTCAAGTGGCTTAGATGGAAGAAAATAATTAGCAAGGAAATTAATGCCAAAGGTACAAGGTTTAAATCCTCATAATAACATATTTACTTTAAAAAATGCTTAGGATGAGGTCATGCTTCTTCTAAACACCCTAGAAGAGGTCACGCTTCTCTCAAATATTAAGGACCGCTTTGATCACGATTTAACCAAAGAGGAGGTCACGGTTTCTTCTCTACAAAAAAAGCTAGCTACAATTGAATCATAAAGGAATAAATAGAAAATTGTAGCAAAGAAGTAACAAGAATTTAAGTAGTGATGTTGGTGGAAGCAAGGAAAATAATATAAAAGAACATGGTTCAAATCCTATTGACATTATATTTTATAAAGCTCTCCTAAAACCAAGGTTACAAAAATCGCTAGACGGGGCGCCTAGGTTTTTTTTTTTTTAATTAAAAAAAAATATTTTAACTGTTAATAATTGTAAAGTGTTTAATATTGTAAGTCTTTACACTTTAATAGTTAAATATTTAATACTTATTAAGTTATTAGTTATTATTTATTAATTATTAATTATTAGTGCATTACTTATTAGTTTAATTTAGAGTCATTTTCATTTTTGGTCCTACTGTTAGTAGGGCATTACCGATTTTAGTTCACTCCATTAATTTTTGCTACATTGCGGCCAGTCTTATTTAGTCCTTGCCACTTTTAGTCCACCCTTAAAATTTTTGTCAAATTGCCGTCCAAAATTTTTGTCAAATTGTCAAATTTTAGTCTTTTCATGCTTTGATCACCTCCTTGACCATTTGTAGTGATTTTCCTTACACATTTTCATCCATTGAAGAGGTCCGGCGAAAGCTATGTGAGCTACAAAGCTATGACTTTCGCCGGTCATCTTCATTGGATGAAAATCTGTAAGGAAAACCACTACAAATGGTATATTTTGGACGGCAATTTGACGAAAATTTTAACGGTGGACTAAAAATGACAAGGACTAAATAAGACTGGCCGCAATGTGACAAAAAATAATGAAGTGGACTAAAATTGGTGATGCCCCAATAACATTAGGACCAAAAATGGAAATGACTCTTTAATTTAGTTATTACTTATTATTTTATTAAGTTATTACCTATTAGTTATTACTTATTATTAGACTATTAGAGTATTAGTTAATACATTATAACATTAATAGTTTAAATGTTGATTTATAATTTTTTTTTAATTAAAAAAAAAAAATCAGCCGGCCGGCGGCCTAGGCGCCGATTACCGATTAATCGGCGCCTAGGCGCGATTTTTGCAACACTGCCTAAAACCCTAAAAGGAGGTCTAGCTATTTGAAGGAGGTTACCTACCTTGTATTTTAAAAAGCTCTCCTAAACCCCTAAAAGAAGGTCTAGCTATTTGAAGGATGTTACCTACCTTTCTTAAAACCCTAAGGGGGCGTTTGGTTCATGGAATCTTAGATTACCCTAGGTAATAGGATTACCTCCAGGAAGGTAATGTGAGATTTTGGGAATGTAAGATTACCTGATGTGTTTGGTTTGGATTGTGGAATATAATATTACTTTGTTTGGTTAAAGGTTATATTTTAGGTTATATGGGTCAATTTACCATAATGCCCTCAATATATATATATATATATATATATATATATATATATATATATATATATATATTTATTTATTTATTTATTTATTTATTTATTTATTTACATGTGTGTGCATTTATTTATTTATATGTATATATGAATGTATATCGCGTAAATATTAAAAAACTAAATATATAAATATACACACATATATATTTGATTATATAAACATATATTTATTTCATTATTATTATTATTATTATTATTATTATTATTATTATTATTATTATTATATAAGGATTAGTTAACAAGGGCAAAGTTGGAATAGTTCAAGATAATCTAAGATTACCTAAGAAAATGGGGGTAATCACATTACCTTGAAACATTACCGCCACATCAGCTTTGAGGTAATATAACATTACCAGGTAATCTCATAACCTGAACCAAACAATGTAATATAACATTACCAGACTCAGATTACCAAGGTAATGTAAGATTACCTGAACCAAACGCCCCCTAAAAGGAGGTCTCCCTCTTTGAAGGAGGTTACCTTCCTTAAAAGGCTAAGGATTGGAGGAGGCCAAGGTTTTCTATAAACAGAGATGAAGACCATACACGAATCGAAACCAACACCAACTTTCCCAACCTACTTTCCCTCCACCGCTAAACTACAACTTGTCAAACATGAGTTCCTGCCACCGCTCCGCTACAACTTGTCAAACATGGGTTCCCTCCACTGCTTCACTACAACTTGTCAAACATGGGTTCCCTCCACCGCTAAACTACAACTTGTCAAACATGGGTACATTTAGAAGGTATTGTAGTAAACTACAACTTGTCAAACATTTAGAAGGTATTGTAGTAAATAGCCCTATAAATGTCAGCTGTGGGGAGTTTCTTATGAAACATACTCTGCAGTAGGAAATTACATTTTCCCTTGTTTATATGCTCTTCCAAGCCCCCATTTTTATTTTCAAAATTATTACACTACATATGAATCACCAATCGACGATGCTGGAAAATTTGTAGACCAGGCCATTTTTACTTTCCCAGCAACATCCACTAGAATGACTAAAATTTCATCTTATCTTGAAACCAAAAGCATCATTAATAATTGCCAACTTCCAAGGATGCAGTCAGTAACCACTGACAGCAAGAGATAATGTTCAAACCATAAAAAATATTCATGTTACAAGCTTAGGAACCCTTTTCTGCACTGAAGCATGGTGCCTGCTTTTAAGGTTCCTTAGTCACAGAAAGGGATCCAAGAAAATAGTGCAAATGTTTCATTATTCGCTTCAAATATGATGTTTCAAACCTTCAATGACACCTTCTGGGCAGCAAGAGCTTCGGCCTCAAGCGTGGGTTCCCACAGTAAGGTAGTTTCAGCAAGTAATGCAGTCACCACATATGGATCCATGTTTGAAGCAGGGCGCCGATCCTCCAAATAACCTTATCAAGGAAAGCAAAGAAATATATAGAAGGAAGAAACATCAATACCCGCAAAAGTGTTCACATAAGTCATCCATTCTTTTATTTGGGTTACACCGAGGGCAATGGGGAGATGGGATTCATTCACGCCACAACAACTTGAGAAGGGAATTTGGTAGGGTGCAAGAACATCAACTTCTCCTTTCCCCCTTCCTATGTGTTACCAAAAACACCTTTCCATTCTATAACCAGCTAATACTATCAGCAATAGTTATCAGCTAATAGCCAGTTGCCAAACACCCCCAATGTTTGTGACAAATCTATCCTACTTTTTCCTATGTTCAAATTAAAATGTTCCAAGAGTCTGGTAGTGAGAGTATAGTAAAATTTTTCATACCTTTGCCATTCTTCTCTGTATCACGGCCCACACGAATAGAACAACCACGATTAGCTACTCCCTGCATGTATGTTAATCTTGAGCAAGTTAGCTACCTAGCCATTTAAGAAAGCTTATCCAGACTGCATGTAATGCATACTAGTGATGAAGCATACCCAAGAAAATGTGTTAATACTTGCAGTTTCATGCTTTCCAGTCAGCCTCCTCTCATTTCCTTCTCCATAAGCACTTATGTGTTCCTTATGACGAAGAGAGAGGTTCAAAATTGCTTTCTTGATCACCTCAAAACCCCCCTCCTCTCGCATACTCTTTGTACTGTGAATGACACAAGACCACATTATTCATTAACTAGCTAGTATGACAGCAGGTAAGCTTTGGCATGTTGAATATCATTAAAAAAAAATTAAAAAAAAATCTCAAAGAACCTGTAATTGGTGTGGCATCCTGCACCATTCCAGTCGCCCTGTCAATTCAAAAAGAAAACAAAAGAAATTTTACTTCGAAAATTCTTTCAAGATAATAATTTATCAAAATGTGATTATGCTACCTCAATTGGCTTTGGATCAAGTGAGAGAACAACTCCAGCTTGCTCAGTAATTCTCTATTAAAGCAATGAACAGACATAACAATTAATATCCCTGACTATAGCTTGGAAGCATAAAATTTTATTTTATTTTTTTTTAAATCATGCATATGGAAAGCACAATATTATTAACAATATGGATTTCCAATATTATTTTTCCATAGCTATGACATCATACACTGCTTTAAATACCCAAGGAAAAATGTAGCATTTTGGTGAAAATGAAGAGGATGATAAGTTACCTCAAGAATGTATCTAGCACACCAGATATGGTCTCCAGCCTCAATTCCCACACTAGGACCTACTTGGAATTCCCACTGCCAAAAAGGTATTCAATTTAATTTAATGCTTTACTATACCATAGGGCATTATGGCAATATAATTCAAATCCACATCTTAACAAAGAAGGCAAGCAGAATATCACCTGGCCAGGCATAACCTCCCCATTGGTACCACTGATGTTAATTCCAGCATATAGGCAGGCCTTGTAGTGAGCGTCTGATATATCACGTCCAAATGACTTATCCGCTCCAGCACCACAATAATAAGGGCCCTAAATTTCCCGGAAACAGAAAACTACATAACTGCACCCCATCAAGTCAATTGCACCAAACACCTTTATAATAAATACTACATCTCTTTTGATCTATTTATTGTATACAAGTAGATTTTCAAGAAATACTCCATATTAGAACTTAGAGAATCATATTAGAGTGATTAGAAATTCTCATTTCAGATTATAATTAATAGTTACCTGAGGACCGGGGTAGCCTCCAACAGGCCAACCTAAGGGCCATTTCACATTTTGCTGAAGTAAGGTGTACTCTTGTTCTATGCCATACCTAGTTATCATTGGTTACAATAAGATAAGTAAAAGACAAATCTAAAACTGGAAAACCAAAAATGGGCATTAATGGCCCTACAGCTGAAATATTCCCTCCCTGTATTCTGTCATCTTGAAAAACATAGAAACGATGATTTGGTAGAGTTATTTGCAATTATTTACAAAGTGAAGAGTATATATAAATTGGTCGTTTGACTTGTTTGATCTTAGATCTCAACTCAACATTTATTGTTTTAAACAAATTTATCAGAGGTGCAATGTAGAGGTAGTATAGAATGAATATTATCTTTTATGTTAAGTGATAGACATTTTTTGTTGAGACATATGGGGTAACAGAAGTAACACCAGTACTTTGGGAAGAAAGTTGCTTATTAGCTGGGGTCTGTTTGCCTTCAACTTGTATGCTGCACGTTGGGCAGAGGCCGGTAAGGGTCAACTCCAGTATCATGTGGCAGGGGATTGTTGGGCGGAGGCCGGTAAAGGGCCAAGTCCAACACCCTGCCTCTTGAAAATGTGTAGCGGATAAGGAAATAAGGTTGCACCTTCGCCTAGCTATAGCTTTTGGCGCAATGGTAAGCGCTTGATCCTAACAAGTGGTATCAAAGTCAAGTCACGGCCGCAAGAGCTTAACTGGCTAGTGCTGAGAGGGGGGATTGTTGGGTGGAGGCCATTAAGGGCCAAGTCCAACACCATGTGGTTAAGGGGATTGTTGGGTGGAGGCCGGTAAAGGGCCAAGTCTAGCACCCAGGCTCTTGAAAATGTGTGGCGGTATAAAGAAATAAAATTACGCCTTTGCTACTAGCTATAGCTTTTGGTGTAGTGGTAAACGCTTGATCCTAACAGTGCATAAAGAGAAATTGGGGAGGAAGCATACCAGTATAAATAAACTTACCAAGGCACTTCTGAGACAACTTTTGAGTCACTAAAAATCTGAGCAGCTCTGTGGCGTTTGTTTGTTGGAATGGGCTCACCAGCCGGTGTGTATGTATCACAGATGACCTATTTCAATAATGCTTAAATGTAAATTCAGGCTTCATAGTAACACCAATGCAGAAAATATCAGCATCTAACATGAAATGATTATTGTCAAGATAATGTTCTCACCAAGATGTTGTTACCGCCACGAAAAGGATCCTTAAAAATAGCCTGAGGGCTAAAAAGAAGTGTACGTGTGGTTAAGGTTCTATCCAGAAAGGTGAGAAAATGACAAGAAATGGAAGCAACTACCAAAACACAAAGATAAAACCAGTTTGCTGATGATGATGATGATGATCTTACTATAGAATAACTTCACTATCTTCTCCAGGTGCTTGTCCAGTACTCGATCCATCATAGTTCCACTTTGGAAGCTCAGAAGGATGTTGAACTGGCTTTGAAATTGTCTACATATAATAAAATTATATAGTTTAGAAATCAATTGATTAGCTTCCAACATCAAATTTTAGGTTTAAAAAAAAAAAAAAAACATTACATACCCTTGACTTACTACGCGTGTCAATTCCAGATCCACCAATCCTGTTTTCATTGGCAAATGGCAATAACATAAATGTCAATATCAGCATACATTAAATGAGATTTATGTCTCAACTTACTAAGAAGGAAATTTAACATTTTATGAACTAATAACAGTGCAAGGCTGGCGGCTGGCGGCTGGCACTGAATATTGTCATTAAAGAACTTTCTATTTATATGAGGTAGTGTAACTTTTTGGGATACATGGCAAACAAAAAATGTACCAAATGTATTCAGCAATGATCTTATCGGTATATGGGGTGATATCTAAATTTAGTAGCTGTTCAATCCGGTTCACCGTGCTGTTCCCAGACTGGAGAGCAAACACTCTAAACTTAGCAGTGCTTTTTACTGCCACCCTTTTGTTGGGTTTCATTACAACAGAACCCCACATCTTTGAAGCCATTGGAGTAGCCTCTGTCAAGTTCTTTGTCATCCTCATCTGCCATTGGGCAGAAGGAGCTAAAATCTGCGCCATTTTCACCTGTTATCAACTGAAAGGTTGAAAGGCCCCAGAATAAGATACTTTAGCATCAAATGGAGAAAATACATGTCAAACAAAGAGAACTTGGTTACAACTTAAAAAGCAGTATGTGAAGGAGAAATCAATAAATAAATGGTTAATTACTTGGTATGTGATTTATAAGAAACTTCATATTAAGAAATACAATATTTTAACACTTGTTTGATGTAGCTCATCTAAGACTCAAAATTAATAGTTACATTGATATTCTATCAAAGGCTTGGATGGTGTAAAAAATTTGGACTGATTTGTTGATCAGTGTACATATCAGGGAGGGATATGATCCATTTTTGCTAAGTAGTAAGCTCAAAGTTTTTTGGAACATTTAACCTTAGTTTGAATTCCATGTCCCCATAACCTCCAATGTACTAAAACAATTAATTTAGTTTACAAATCTCATTTTTCTTGAAGAATCAACCCCCAAGGATGAAATCTAAGAAACTGCTGATCATATTTTATATCCTAAGCTGGAGTAAACAATACTTGCTCAAGATTTGCATAATGTATTTTCATAAGTGAACAGTGAAATCATAACCTATTCATTTCCAACTAAGAAAATCCTATTGCAGGGTAACACAACCAAACTTGTAATAACAAGGTCACGAGTTCGAATCACAGCCTCTTGGTTTGAGCCGGTCAGGTATCGGCAACCTTGGCTGATTTACTCCTTTGCCGTCTAGAATCACAAGGTGGGATTTACCCAATACACACACTCGGATAGTGGCGGCAGGTTTTCTCATCATCCAAAAAAAAAAAAAAAATCCTAGTGCAAGTATTTCTAAATCCTTTTAAGTAAAATCCACCAGTATACATTATTGGAACATGGCTGCAGCTAACAGGGTTGAAAGTTGAAACATCACATTTCATACAAGCATTAGAAATAATAATTTTGGCCTTTATTTTGGCGCTCATATATGCTTGCCTCAAACAATTAAGCATACAAAGGATAAAAACACACAGTTTCCTACTTTTCAGGAAGAATATAGCAGAGAAAGGGTGGTATTAGTGTCACTTACTCAGTGGAAATGGGCTAGCAGTGGCAGGGAACAGAACAGCTTTTGAAAAACTGGAATGTGGATTGGTGGAGAAGGTGAGCTGGGGTATCTAGGTAGTATGCGAAACTAAACCTCACACACTCACATATTGTCCAAAGGGAAAAATTTATATAGAAAAGGAAGATCGGGTGGACCTGCAAAATGTCATTGGCTTTTCCACAGTAGATAGGGGTGTGTTTTGAGTGGATGAAATTTGCTTTTATTATATGCCTATAATCATCAACTCCAAGGCTTCAACTCATTATACTATTATCAATCTAAAAGCCTTGATTGAATCGATAAAAAGATTATTTATTCCGTTCAAACTTTGATTTTTGCTATTAAAAATTTCTTTGATAAGTGATTTCTAAATTTTAATAGTAAAATGCTACACCATTCCCCTTCCAATTAGAGTTCTACTACATGGACTTCCATTTTCTACTCCTTCACCTTCACTCCTGGCCTCGCAAGATATGATAGGTTATCTTTATCATATTGGTTCTCAAGGAAAGTGTCAACATCAAACTACTTTTGTGTAAGGGAGTAAAAGTAGGGAGTATAACTTGAGAGTCCAAGTAGTATTTTCCTTCCAATTACTACTTCAACTCATTAAACTATTATTATCAATCTAAAAGCCTTAATTGAATCGATAAAAAGATTATTTATTCTGTTCAAAGTTTGATTTTTGCTATTAAAAATTTCAGTAAATGTCACATGGGGTCCTCCGACTATAGTGATTTTGCCAAGTTTAGTTCTAAACTTTCAAATTAACCATTTGTGATCCTTCGATTTTCAAATTGAATTGAACCATTCTTGGTCTAAGTTAACCACACATGGTTCTTCAACTTTCAAAATTTAACCATCTGTGATCCTCTTGAAAGGACCATGGTTGGAAAAATTTCGAAAGTTGAAAGACCATCAGTGATTAACATGGACCACAAATGGTTAAATTTGAAAGTCGAAGGACCACAAATGGTCAATTTGAAAGTTTAGAACTAAACGTGACAAAACCATTATACTCGGAGGACCTTAGATAGTTTTAACTCTAAAAATTTCTTTGATAAGTGATTTATAAATTTTAATAGTAAAATGCTACAGCATTCCCCTTCCAATTGCGACAATTTAGATCATAGACCAGGTCCATAAAGTATTATAGACCCTGAATCAAAATGACGCTCTACAGAATTCATACTCGTAAGGCACAGAATTTCATAACACATGACACAGAAAATCACAACACAAGACATATACATATATTATATATTTACTTATTTTTCAAATCTGGTAGTTTAGGTACATAATTTGTGTTTATAGGCAGAAAATTTCAGACACATAAATTAATAACATAAGACACAATTACTAATTTCTTTAAAGTACTGATTTTCAAACACCAGACACAAAAACCCACAACATAAGATACATACACATGCACTAGAGTTCACAATTGTGAACTCTTATATAAGGATTGTCCAATTACCTGTCAGTCTAATCTGCATATATAGTTTCTACTTTTATTGAAAACGTGTTAGGATCAAGTACTTACCACTATGCCAAAAGTTATAGTTAGTAGTGAAGGCGCAACTTTATTGCATTATATCGCCAACATTTTCGAGAGGCAGTGTGTTGGGCTTGACCTTTTATCATCCCCGCCCAACAATCACTCTAGCGACCAATTGATGGACTTGGCCCAACAATTATACAAAGTATTATTTTTTTAAAAAAAAAAATTATTGAATTTTTTAACTCCATTCTAATTTTAGACTGTACATAGAAATAAAACTATATTATCATTAATGTATCAGTATGGCAAGAACGCATGCTCTTGTCATGAAATAGAGACGTGAAAGTATTACATAATGATGCTTTTATAGCTAAAAAGTCAAAAGGATTTAGTGCTTGCTTATCTATAGTTTATTTGAGAAGAGACAATTAGGCTCTTTGTAAGAGTATTTTAAATAACTGAATAAAGTATCAGCATTGGTTGGTTTGGACTTTTCTTTTGTTTGAAGTGATTAAATTAGCAATTCACAACATGGGTTTTATCGAATAAATGACCTTAGGTTGTAAAAGAGGTGCAGCTAATTAAATAATTATGCGTAGCTAATGATGTTGATGTTGATGTTGAATCTAATATAATATAAGCAAATAAGAAATTACAATTTTGTGGGCAAGTATGGTTGTTGGAGATACTGACATCTGATCTTTCTTACTGTTTTCATTTTCTATACGGGGACCATGGGATAAGATGAAGCATTAATTAGAGCTTCAAATCCTAAAGTAGTGGTGACTAAAACAATTCAAATGACTGAATAGTTGAAGATTAGTAATTGATTTGATTGATATTTTCAATTATTGATTATAAGGTTACGGTAATAAAAGTTTATCGAAATATATAGAGAAAAGTGTCAAACTGGCCCCCTAAGTAGGGTGGATAGTGCAATTAGGCCCCCTAACTGAAAAAAGCTTCATTCAAGCCCCCTAAACCGGCAAAAAAGTGCAATTGAGTCCTAAATGACTTGTTTATCAGGTTACTACTCCTTGGACTGAAATTAAGTGTAAAACTTTGTAATTTATATCACATTTGGTCATAATGTCAAATTAACTTATATTCTATAAATAATTTTAATAATTTTTAATTTTTTTAAAAAAAAACAAAACAAAAAACAAAAGTCGGCAATCCCAGCTGGGGACTACCGACTTTTTTTTTTAAAATAAACATTATTTAAATAATTGTTTTTATATTATTAA
>CP025647.1:13761181-13805275 GCA_003576665.1 Ipomoea trifida | reverse complement strand
ACACACACACACACACACACACACACACACACACACACACACACACACACACACACACACACACACACACACACACACACACACACACACACACACACACACACACACACACACACACACACACACACACACACACACACGTTGAAATAAAATTTACTATAACAATTTTACATACACAATAATAATAATAATAATAATAATAATAATAATAATAATAATAATAATAATAATAATAATAAATCAAAACAACACACACACACACACACACACACACACACACACACACACACACACACACACACACACACACACACACACACACACACACACACACACACACACACACACACACACACACACACACACACACACACACACACACACACACGTTGAAATAAAATTTACTATAACAATTTTACATACACAATAATAATAATAATAATAATAATAATAATAATAATAATAATAATAATAATAATAATAATAAATCAAAACAACTACTGGAGAATGATAATAGGAGAATGAAAACCTAAAATCTGCTTTAAAAATAAAAAAGAAGCCCAAAATCTTGCAAAAATTAAAAAAAAAAAAAAAATGGCCCAAAAATAAAAGGCCCAAAAATTTGTCCCCTAATTTTTTTTAATTTTTTTTTTGCAAATTAAACAATATTATTAAGGAATATTAATTTTATTATAATTATTAATACATAAGGGCATATAGGTCTTTATACTCATTATTTCCATACTCTTTTATCCCAACCAAACAATAGAATTCATATTCCCAATAATTTCTTTTCCACCAACCAAACAATAGAATTCATTTTCCTAATAACTACTTTTCCATGGAATTGCACTTTCACTTCCCTTCAAATATTTTCCGTGAACCAAACGTGCCCTTAATGTGTCCCCTGCTTGTCACAAGGTCTAGTATTTATACTAATGAGTATAACGGTTCTTATGCTCAGTATAACAGAGCCTACAATGACTAGCCTATAGTAACTATGCGCTCTCCTCATTAAGTGTCCGGTCCCTTCACAATTGTTGCTTCTTTAATGGGGGGCAATGCTTGTACTTTTAAGTGCGTAGTGACCATTATGCTTGATTTTGATCCTTTCAAATTGGCTTCTCCAGACCAGGTTCGACACTTATCTAATTATTCTATTATCAACCCTTACTCCCGAATTGTAAAGTACTCGAGTCAGTTTAGGAAATAATAATAGTCGTATATTTTGAATATACCGTCATTAAGGATTTTTTAAAATTTCAATTACTGTTTTTTTTTTTTTTTTGAAGAGAAAATTTCAATTATTGTTAATTATATGAATAAGTAAAAACTAAAGTGTTGGGATTATATTATTCCCAATTCATCACAAATCAACTAGCGTTCTATAAAAGGAAAAGAGAAAAGAGACTAATTAAGGGAAATCTCTAGGCAAATACTCCGCAGTCCGCACTATTCTAATTAATGTTCTACTCTAGTTCTTGCCAACTCTTACCATCCATAGCCCCTATTTTCCTATTATTTTGTCTTCCATCTTTTTCATCAAGAAATGCCTCAAGTAGTGGCTTCCAATTAAGAAGTTCAACCATGTGATCACGATTAAAGTAGTTAAACCCTTTAACTTAGCTTAAAAGGATAATTGATTTTTTGTTTCGAATTTTCATGTAAAAATCGTTTATTTATTTATTTTATTTATACCACTTACCATTCACTAATGAGTGCTTAACCTTAATATCTTTAGGTCCAAAATTCAACACAAAGAACCAAATAATCGAGTCCAAGTCTAAGTCTAACTTTATGTCCGATCCAAAACTCAATTCAAACGAACCAAATGATCGAATCTAAAAGTCTAAGTTCAACTTTAGGTCCAAATTAAAACTCAACACAAACGAATCAAATGATCGAGTCTAAGTCTAAGTCCAACTAATATAGAATACAAATTACTATTAGTATTCAACCAACATTCCTACAAAGCTACATGACTTGAGGCATAGGACAAACTAACTTTACATAGTTGAATTGAAATACAGAGTTAATTTCTAGCGGAGATCTATTATTTTGTGTGGCAATTTCATATTTAGTCCAAATTATTATTTTTGTCATTTAACATTTCAGATTATCATATTTTGAACACTTTTAGTCTTTTCGGTGACTTTTCTAGCGAAAGCCTATTTGAGGAAAGGGCAATTTGATATCTTCACTTATCTCCTTTTTTTTTTTTCTAGATTTTTTGCTCACATTTTTGTTTAAATTTTTTTTAAGAAGGTTTATGAGGATGTACATGTATTGTACATTTGTACATGTGAATTTGAATTTTTTTTCTTAAAAAATAATCAGAAAAAATGTGAAAAAAAATAAAAAGATAAGTGAAGAGACCAAATTGCCCTTTCTTGAAATAGGCTTTCGTCGGAAGGACTAAAAGTGTCCAAAGTATGATAGTCTGCGATGTTAAATTGCAAAAACAATAGTCTAGAACTAAGTTTGGAATTATCACAAAAAACAAGGGACTTCTGCTGGAATTAACCCTTGAAATACATATTTATGTGAAATCTTTAGGAATGCATCACTATAAAATTGTGTTTTAAATTTAGTTTAAATTACTTCTTTTTATTTCTACTATATACTAATAAGAGTCAAAAAAAAAAGTTAGGCATATAATGGGAAGAAAAAATAACGGTCAAATTATTAAATCAAATCATGGATGGTTCAGATTGTTTAGATTTTTATTTTTCTTTGAGATTTTCAAATTTATCCTTAATTACTAAATTACTCATTGATTTCAATAAGAAAACATCTTAGGTTCGAACCACATCCCAATCAAATTTGACATAATTAATTTCTTCACTATATTTTACTCTTATTAAATTAATTAAAAATATATTAGTAACTATAACAAAAAATGATATATATGTATTTCTTTAATTTAGAATTGTGTATCTACAATGCCTTTATTTGAAAAAATTATTCATTATCAAAAAATTAAATTAAATAAGAGAAATAATTTTATTAGTTATATTGTCTCTATCTTCTCCAATGCAATGATTCTTTATATTCAAATTCATCAATTGATATTCATTAAATTGTCCATTATCTTCTTTTTATACTATCTTGTGTAATTAAATATCAAAGTTATATATAATACAAAATAATGTTTATTTACCAAGTATTTATTAATACCATATATATATATATATATATATATATATATATATATATATATATATATATATATATATATATAGTTTGAAACTAATTATATTAACTACTTGGGGATTGGTTGACAAAGAGAATATTCAAATAACCCAACAAATTGAAGCGGGATCACTCTATTTACTCTTATTGAATTAAAAAATAAATTAGTAGTTACAACAAAAAATGATACATATGCATTTTTTTGATTTAGAATTATGTGTCTACAATGCCTTTATTTAAAAAATAAAAAAGTATTCGTTATCAATAAATTAAATAAGAAAAATAATTTCATTATTAGTTATATTGTCTTTAATTTTTTCTCTAATCCAAAGATTCTTTACATTCAAATTCATCAATTGATATTCATTCCATTGTCCATTATATTCTTTTTACACTATCTTGTAATTAAATATCAAAATTATAATGCAAAATAATGTTATATATTTATTTAGTAAGTATTTTATTAATACCGTGAAAATTTTTTTTTTAAAATAGTTTGAAGCCAATCGTATTAACTACTTGAGGCATTTGTCGACAATGAGAATATTCAAATAACACAACAAATTGAAACGGAAAACTACCTCATATATCTTTGAACTACATATTTAAAATGTTCAAATTTTTACTACTTTATCTAATCTTATTCCTTAAACTATGGATTTCTTTTTCCACAATAACTCATTCAACAATAATGGTTGAACCAAATGAACCCCAAGCAGGAACACTAAAGGAAAATTCATAGCTTCCTACATCATAATCTCATTGTTTGACATTGTCATCCATACTACCAAAAGTAACTCAATTGCAAATAACACACTGCCAACAAAAAGGAAGAAGACAAATAGTGAAGATGAGGACAATGACAATGCTACTCAAAAGAGAATTAAGAATACTTAGAAAAATCCAAATCAAAAGTAATATGTATTTAGACTATCATTTTTAGACTAAGTATTTAAACTATTGATTTTACAAAGTTGTAAACAATTATGTTAGTGACAATTATAATGAATTTTCTATATTATTTTGGATTCATATACTTTGAGTTGCATATTTAAATAAACAAATTCAGCATTCATCAATTTCCTATGTATAAACTCTCCTATATAATATTGCATTAATATCTTTCAAATATTTTTTTAAATATAAATATTAAGCATTAACTCATTCACCCGCGTAAAACTAGTATTTTGATAAAAAACAAAAATTATATATGATTAAAGTTTCAGATTGAGCATTGTTAAGGAATACGGACTACGCATACAGTTACATAGAGGAAATCTCGTTTTCTGTTCTGCAAATGCATGGAAAATTTGCATTGCAAAGGAAAACAAAAATGGCTTCGCCCGGACTCGAACCGGAGACCTTCAGTGTGTTAGACTGACGTGATAACCAACTACACCACGAAACCATTTGTGAACAAGCATTTTAAACATAATATTAATCTGCAGTTTCTAAAAATCACATTAGTCAATTAGTCAAGAAGTATATATTTAATACAGAGTAAATTTTGCATTATAAATTCCACAACTACTATGGCATTGTTAATTTGTTACTTTTTTTTTTAAAAAAAAAAACTAATTTGTTACTTCATGATGTTTAATTTCACAACCTAATATATTTTTATATTTACAATATAACCCCAAGTATATATAATGAGTAATTACCAAACTCTAACCCTCCACCTCCAAAATCACATTATAAATTTTGATTCAACTATAAACATGAATGAGATAATTCCCTTCACTCATAATATAGAGTATTAATATTATATAAAATTATTAATGGCTCTCTCGCTTTTTCTTGAGTTTTTTCTCTCAGACTTTTTTGTGAGTGTTTTCTTCTGGTTCTTTCTGTCTTCATGGGTTCTGATGGTGCCCTACAATCTATGGCGACGCTTACTCTAGCAGATTTAGATGACGACGATGGCGTTCAACGAACAAGTCGGAAATGTTTCCCTTGGCCCTATATAAAGGACCTTAGTCCTTTATAAAAGGGACTTTTTTTTCCCGCTCTTCTTCTCTCTAGTACACCCAAGAAGCTATCATCTCTACTCTCTCTAGATTATTCAAGAGCAATGAATAAAATGATTTCTTTCGTCTAAATTCTCTCATCTACTCTGTATTTTACATAAATTGTTATACACCCAAGTACATTCAAGGCAATTTGTACTATCATTACTGCTATAATATTTAATGAAGTGTCAAGACTTAATTATGTGTGTTAATTTTTAACTATTTATGAGATTGATGACAAGTAATAATACAATTGAATTTATTCTTAAACAAGTTAATGAGCATGCTAAAGTCGTGACTTGTTTTATTTTATTTTATGTTCCAATGCTATTATGTTTGCAATTATTACTTATTAGACAATTGTACTAATATATATTCACACCATAAGAACAAAAATCAACTTGCAGACATGGATGATTTTAGATTTTTGTGGTCCCGTTCTTGTAAGTAAATGAGACCCCACCTAAAAGTTAATCTTTCAAAGAAAGAAAGAAAATGTGCACAAGGCAAGATTCAAACATCTTATCTCAAATACGAGTTACAATAAACTTGCATTTTTACCATTTCTCCATTTAGAATCTTGTAATATTAGTCGTAAACTTTTTATTTTTAATGTCTTAACTAGTTAGGTAAAAATTAAATATTGGGCCCTCTAAAATTTGGAGCCCTGTGCTGTAGCTCAGCTTGCACAGCTCCGGCCTTGGACTTGCCTAACAAAAAGTTTACATACAATTTCAGGCCGAAGTCCAGACCTTAAATTTTCGTAATAAGCCTAGGCCTAATTTTTTAAAGTTCAACTCAACTCGACCAATTTTAATCACCAGCAACATCCATGATTGAGTGTATGTAAATTAAACTCAAAATGTCTATATTCATTTTTCATCTTGGAGTTGAACTTGTATACATTATTAGCCTATCAAGAGATAATTGCATATAAAATGTATGCCACGTGATCATCTTCAAATGATGCAAACATTTGGATGACATGAAAGAAGAATAAACCCCAGCCCCTGCCCCAAATTATGATTATACAAACATAACCACAATCATGAAAAGGTTATGCTAATTATAAATTAAATATTGTGTTAGAGGATGTAATGGGAGACATGTAATACTTTTTAGTTAAATATGATTTTTTGGACTCATTAAAAATATTATGTTTTAGTTAAAAATGATTACATGTGAGATAGTTTTATATGAGATTTATTTATGTATATATACTTTGTGCAGAGTTGTCAAGTTGAGTAGCTTGTAAATGCCTTTTTGTTTTTACTCCTGTATTCAGAGCATGCCCATCAATGAATAAAGCATAGATATTGAAACAGTGATGATCCAAAGCAATGATCCAAAATTGATGTGGGTATGAGATAATTCACAAAAGCAACACTCTGCAAGTGCTTGAATATTGTCAGAAAAAACAAAAATAAAAAATAAAAAAAATATAAATAGGGCTGGGCGCTTGAGAGTGGCCTGGCTGCCACTCTCAACAAATTAATTATTTTGGCCGTTGCCAGGCAACGGCCAACACCTATTTTTATAAAAAAAAAAAATTAATAATAATAATAATGTTGCCTTTACAATTAAAAATTAAAATTAATAATCATTTTAATTAATTAGGTGTTAAGCATATTAATTATAATTATTATTATTTTTAATTAATTTCAACTTTACAATTATAGCACGTATTGTTTAATTATTTTTAATACAATTATAAATTTATAAACAAACTAGATAAAGAAATAATTAAAATATAGTGGGATAAAATGGTGGGTCCACAAAAAACTAAGGGGAGTGTATTCAATCATGACTTTCATAGAATTTTAAAGACTTTTATGAATTTTAAAAGTTTGGAGGTATTCAATTCAAACTTTTAGAGAGTATTTAAAAGTCATGCAGTATTCGATCAAGATTTTTAAAGAGTTTTTAAAAGTCATGTGGTATTCAATTAAAACTTTTAAAGAATCTTTAAAAGTCATGTGGTATTCAAAAAGTTATGAATTTGTAAGGATTTTTTAATTTTAGAACTTCTGTAGACTTTTATATACTTTTCCTTCTCAAATATAAATAGTTGAAATCCAACCCCCAACCCTATAAGATTTCAAAATTTTCTTTCTACCAACATTGAAGGTTTTTTTTTTCTCTCTTTCTCTCTCTCTATTTAAACTCTATTTTTTTCTCCTTATTTAAAATTTTAAACTTTATAAACCTTATACCTAAATGCAATAAATTATTTTTTCTTCATTATCCTATATTTTCTACATTTTTTTTATTTAGTAAGGAGGGGATTACCCAAATATATAGTGTGATCAAACATAATGGGCGTTACGCCACGAGGTGTAAAGGGTTTTCACCCAACCCAGTTTCAAGCCAGAAAGAGGTATGTCTGCCATTCCTCACCAACTTCTTAGAACCATTAACCAGAATGGGTATTGCCTTGAGGATACCTCTCTATGCATTAGACATGTTCGACCTAGGTCTCCAAGTTCTGCAATCGGGTGACGAAATTGAATATTTGGCTTTGAGAATATGAACCCAGAGGCAGTCCTCGTTTTGCATCAACCTCCACCCTAGCTTAGCAAGGAATGCCCGGTTCATTGGCTCTAACCTGCGTATGCCCAGCCCTCCATGAGTTTTACTTTTTGTGATCACCTCCCATTTCACTAAGTGGCATTTCCTTTCGCCCTCCTTACTTCCCCATAGAAAGTTGCGAATGATCTTCTCGATAGCTTGAATTACTCCGCTAGGCAAGAATGTTGTCGGCATTGTGTAATAGGGTACTGATGACAGAACTGCCTGGGCTAACGTATACCTTCCTGCAAACGAGAGCGACTTGGACTTCCAACCAGCTAGTTTCGCCCTTAGCCTTTCTATAATCCCAGAAAATGAGTCTTTCATCAATCTTCCATGGAATGAGGGAACACCAAGGTATTTGCCCATGTCCGATACCCTTGGAATTCCCAGTAGCTCGCTGATACTCTGTTGCAGTGCTTCGGTCGTGTTCTTCGAGAAAAACACCGAAGATTTTGAGAGGCTCACTTTTTGGCCCGAGGCTTCACAAAAGACATCAAGACACACCTTCATCTCCCCAGCTTGCTCCACGGTAGCTTCCCCAAACAGAATTAGGTCGTCTGCAAAAAACAAATGAGAAACATAAGGGCCATTCCTAGAGATTTTGATTCTTTTCCATCTGTTGTGAGCTATCGAGTCGTGAATAACATGGCTAAGTCTTTCCATACATAATACAAAAAGTAAAGGGGATATAGAATCTCCCTGTCTTAGGCCTCTGCCTGGGCTGAACCAATCGGAATTCTATATTTTAGTGTGTCCTCCAAGAAGCTCCAGGACAGCCTATCGTAGGCTTTCTCAAGATCCAGCTTGACTGCCATCCAGCCTCTAGCGCCTTGCTTTGTTCTCATTGAATGTAAGACTTCCTGATACACGAGAATGTTGTCTGTGATCGCCCTCCCTGGAACGAAACTGGTCTGGTGAGGTCCGATAAGTTTTTTCGATATGCCTTTTAACCTTGAGGTCATTGTTTTGGTCAGAAGCTTATATGACAAATTACACAATCCAATGGGTCGAAGCTGTTTAATTGATTCGGGATTTGGTACTTTGGGTATGAGAGAAATGATTGTATCATTCACTCCTGGAGGGAGACTACCAGATTCAAAGAAATCCTCGACGAAGCTCACCAGACAGCTGCCGACTACGTTCCATGATTTTTGATAGAAACCTGTAGAGAAGCCGTCGGGCCCTGGTGCTTTGCATGGTGCCATGTCGAAGAGCGCTTGCTTTATCTCTTCCTCCCGGAATGGGGCATTCACTTCCTCCCAATCTGAGCTAGGTAGTTTGGGAAATTTGCCAGACTGTAGAATATGGGACTGTGATGATGTCTCTTCCGCATAGAGGTCTACAAAATAATCCCGGACATGGTTTCTGACTTCAGCTTCTTCTGTGATCCACGTGTTGTTGTCGTCTTTCAGAGCTGTGATTCTGTTGCAACACTTCTTAACCGATGTCGCTGTGTGGTAATATCGGGTATTCCGATCCCCCGACGTAATCCACTCTTCTCTGGATCGCTGAAACCAGATCAATTCCTCCTGATATAGAACTTCCTCTAGCTCTAAGCATAATTTTCTGTCCAGCTTAATAAGTTCCGATTTAGGGTTGGTCGCGAGGCTTCTCTGGACTCCACCTATTCTAGCCAATAGGCTTTTCTTTCGAAGGAAAATATTACCGAACGTACTAATGTTCCATTCTGTCAGAGCCTTAGCCAATTCTCGTTTGTTGTCTTTTAAGCCTCTATCACTCTTCCAATACATGTCGACCAGAGGTAAGAACCCAGGATGTGTGGCCCAGGCCATATTAAACCTGAATGATTTATTCGAAGCTTGTCTGTGGATCTGTCGAGTAGTAATAAGCAGAGGAGAGTGGTCTGATTCAAACCTTGGGAGATGAGTAACGGACGTATCTGGGAAGCTAAGTTTCCATTCAATATTGCTTACTACCCTGTCAAGCCTCGCCCCTCTAAATGATGCCGTATTGGCTCCTCTCATCCAAGTGAACATTGCTCCTGTAAAGCCCAAATCTATCAACCCTTCACGGAATAACCATTCATTGAAGTCTGAGCACCTTGTTGTGGGAAAATTCTCAGGGTTGCTCACTTCCTCACGTGATGTGACTGCATTAAAGTCCCCAGCTAGTAGCCACGGGCCTTGGTAGTCTGAGGTGTTGGTTGTTAGGTCAGCAAACAACTTCCTTTTGAGGTAGGGGTTTGGGCTCCCATATATGACTTAGAGCCTCCACACACTAAGTTCTGCATGATGTACCTGCAGAGTAATGAATTGAGGGTGAGTATCAATAACATCAATGTTTATTGAGTCTTTCCAAAGGACACAAATACCGCCCGAGAAGCCTACTGCTTCAACTCGGACCCATTCTTCGTAGCCTAATCTAGAACAGATTGTGTTGGCATGGGAGCCAGACACTTTTGGTTCCAATAAACAAACAATAAGTGGTTTATGAGTCAAAGAAAGAAAGGTCAGGGCGCGCTTGAAAGATCTTGATGCAGCGCCCTGGCAGTTCCAAACAAGGCACGTCATGGGAAACAAAGAAAAACAGCGCCTCAAGAGCGCAAGCGGCCATCAGCCGCAACACCCCTTGGTTCACATAAACCATCACCATCCATCATAAGCGTATCTGGATTGTTGAACTCAAACTCGTTTGAGCCGCCAAGGTCGGGAGGGTCCTCCTTTGGTGAGTGTTCAATCCCAGCCATTAGAGGCAGCTCCCGTTGCCCATCCGCATGTTGGACCACCGTGGTTGTGATGTTTCTGCCACGATTCGAGCCACGAACTACTGTGTGCTCTGTTTCCGCTGCTGCACGGTTTGGTGCTCCGCCCCTGCCATGGCGCCCCCGGTTATCGCTACGGTTAGGCATATGATAAACTCCATGTTGGGCAGTCTGGTATCCACCCCTACCACCAGGTTGGGGTCCTCCCCGACTGATTGCCTGTCGTCCCCTTGGGTGATCTGTCTAGTAGCCTTCATAAGAATCAACTTGGATTGGGCCTTGATTTTTAAATTGAACTTGTCGACTAGTCTCCGCCCCCCTAGTATTGCGATGGGTGCCGGCCTCACTCTGCATAGGACTTCTTTGATAAGTGCCAGCATTGGTCTTAATCCTGGGCAACGCTTCCTCCGGTTGCTGCAAACCCATGGTTCCGTCAGCGATCTCATGACCTTGATTCAAGATAGGCTCCTCATAATCTTCTAGTACTACAAACCGTGAATGTGTTTCAAAATTCCCAAAGGCCGGAGCCTGCCCCATTGGCGTAAATTGCCTTCTGTTCGTAGGGGAACCTTATACCTAAATGCAATAAATTATTTTTTCTTCATTATCCTATATTTTCTACATACCTAAACTCTACCAATTTTTTTCTCTCTCCTAAACTTTATAATCTTCCTCTAAAAATTCAAAATAATATTATTTTTATTTCATTGTTGCTTGTATATTTTGATTTTTTTTCTATGAACTTTTTATCCCTAACTTCTAAACTTTTTCTCATAAATACATGAACAGAGTAAATTTTTTTTTATCTATCACCATCAACTTTTACTATATGTTTCATAATATTCATATGTTTATTCGTAATATAATTTTTCTTTTTTCTTTTTAACAACATGCTATTACGAATAGTGAACTATTGTTCGCAATAGCAATTTGTGGCTACAAAGAGAAACATCTTGTTGTTGTTAGCAGTCCCATATTGTTATTGCAAATAATAGCTCTTTGCTTGATACCTAGCAGTATATCAAATATAATTTTCATATATATTATTAATTTTTTTATTTTATGGAACTAGTAATTATATTTTTTTTAAATATTAATTTCTCAAGAAAAAGTAAGTATATTTTTAAATATTTTATTTGAACAATTCTATAACTATAAATTTTAGTGTTTAATATTGTTATGAATTGCTTATGAAAGTTTGTAAGGATGTATTCAATTTAGAATTTTAATGACTTTTTGTAGACTTTTTAAAATAAAAAAGTTGATAAAAGTTTATGCAAGTTTTTTATACAGACTTTTATAGAATCTTACAAAGTTTTAAAAAGTTTTGAACGACTCTATGAAAGTCAATAAAAGTTTATTAAAATCTATCATTTTAAAAGTTTTAAAAATCTACAAAAGTCATGATTGAATACACCCCCCTAAGAAATAACTCAAACTAGTGTGGAGAAGAGTTATTGTGATTAAATGAGATAGTGAATGATGAGGTGGAAGTTAGGGCCCACAAAAAACTGGAGAATAAACCCCAACTGATAAGGATGCTCTCATAAGCATAAATTGCTAACACGTGATATCTCTTATTATTTATACTTCATTGCAATTGAGTATATTTTTATTGAATGGAACTACTTGAAATAATCATTGTTAGAATATAATTGTTTAATATTTATTGGCTCAGGCCTCAGTGTAAAAAAAGAAAAAGTGAAAAAATTACACTCCTCGTCTATAAGTTATAGGGTAATTGTAAAATTTATCTTTGTTGATTGTGCTCACTTTTTGCCCTAATCTATCATTGGCGTTGCACTAACTTTTTGTGCTCACTTTCTATCCTTAAGCTATATTAAAATTACAAATTTCGTCCCTAATATTTTGATAGTAAATCGACAAAAAATACAAGCTTAAGGACAAAAATTGAGCATAATCAGCAATTAAGGCGTAGTTTTTAATAATGTATGCTTTGCAATTTGCATGACAAGTAGGTATATATTTTGTTGATTAGTAGTACATGAATTGAAGTAAATTAAAGAATGAAGGATTTTGGGCAAATTCCCCTTGGGGGGACATCGATGATGAGGCTTGGTCGATCTTCAATTGGATCTGCGGGCAAGCAAGTTGATCGCAGTATGAAGCAGCGAGTGCATAGTTTGAGGGCATCGATTCATCCCAACCGTCCCCGAGAAAACATCAAAGTTCTCCAGCTCTGACGTGGTTTCCATCACACCCTCCAACCGTCTCTCCATTCCCAGATTCCTCAAAACCTCTACTGCACTACTTGCTTTGTCGTCTCTCATCATCCAAATTGCTAACTCTATCACAAACCTCCTCATTCTTGGAACCTTAACTGATGGGTACTGGTGTTTGGCGAGAATCTGAACTAGCTTATCCGCCACTTCACATTCTTGAATTCCGGCTTTCTGAAACATGATCGTTGATTCCTCAGGAGTCATGAATTTGAACACCTGTGCCGCTAGTCCAATCATCATTTCCTGCAGTTTTTCATTTTGCTCTGACCAGATTCCTTGAAGAACCTGCATGCGGCGGGCAAATTAATTCAAGGATGAATTTAATTAATTGGGATAATGCATGCATGCTCTCCAACTAGTTCTGAGTAGACCCTAACTATATATAGGAAGCATTTTTAAGTCCGTACCATGCTCAGGTCTCAGGCTGTATGTTAGGCAGAGGTTGTAAGAGCTAAGTCCAGCACCATGTGATTAAGGAGATTGTTGGGCGAGGGCCTAAAAAGGGTCAAAGTCTAACTCTCGAAAATGTGTCGCGGTATAAGAAAATAAAATTACACCTTCGCTACTACCTGTTGCTTTTGACATAGTGGCAAGCACTTGATCTAACAAGTGTTATAAGAGCCAAGTCATAGACAGTAGTTAAAAGTGTGACAGAGCTACTAGTTATAGTTTTTGGTTTAGTGGTAATGCCCGACCCAATTAAGGAGCTAATCATATTGATTTTTCTATATCTCCTAATTTCTCTTAAAGGAGTTTTGGCGATATTGCGTTTGAAAAAATTAAATATTGGGACAATATCAGATGAGAAGAAGTATGTGCAGATGAGAGGATTGGCTTACAGTAACTCCAGCTGGGACGAGGCTTCTGAGATGATCAAAGCAGCAATCTGTTCCACCATAGACACACAAATTCCTTAGGATCCTTGCTGCATTTATGCGCAGAAGTGGATCTTCCAGAGCTTCAATGAGCCTACCCGTTACCTTCAACTTCAAAACGCGGTGGCAATTGGTCTCGCTACCTAGCAGCAGCATAGCAAGTGCTTCTCCAGCTGCATTTCTTACATGGTTAAGCCTTTTGTTCGTGTTCGTGTTCGTGTTTGCTTTAAAAAGAATGTTGAAGAGGTGATTGAGGACTCCGCCTGTGGCTCCAATCTTCTCCGATGCATCCGCCTCAAGGGCCAGACATTTCAGGATATCTATCCCCAAGTGCTGCAATGCAGGAAAATTCTCGCCATACTCGAGTATATCTCTGATGTTGCTGATGGTGAGCAATACTTCAGATATTTGTTGTCTCAGCTCTTTGCCCATGCTGCCTGTGGTGCCTGCCAGCATCTTTAAGAGCTGGAGAGATCGCGTAAGCGTCAAAATCTGTGTCTGTGTAGCCATTCCATCCCCTTTCAGTAACCTCTCTCCATCTCTTGTGAAGTCTATAATCTTGGGTAGAAGGCCTCCTCCTCCTCCTCCTCCTATGTTGCCAATCTTTCCACAGTTGTCGTGATCACGGGCGAGTTTCTTCAAAATGAGCAGCCCCAAATGGTTGAAATGTTCACTCTTGGAAACCATGCCCTTTTCATAGATTTCATCACAGATACCTGCTGCACAAGAGCTCCTGTTGATCTGCAGAAGTGAAGATATGGACTCCATAGCGCCAGGAATAGCAGCAACCCGAAGAGCATTCTGCTTTTTGCCAGCCAGTTTTGATAGGATTTCAGCTGCAGATAGCCTTATCTCTTCATCCTCCTGGTTTTTCCAGTTCAACATCTCCACCACCCTTTCCATTACTGATATGTTTGTCCCAATCTTCTGCAGAGTGGCATCTGAAAACCGAGTGCTCGTTGCCAATTTCCTCAAGATTCGAGCCCCGGTGAGGTGTTCATCCCGGGCGTTTGAGGCCAGCAGTTCCATGCCAAATGAAACCATGTCCATCTTCACCCCATCAAAGATGCTTCCATTCACACACTTGGAATATGCATCATAGAAGAATCTCCTCACAGCAGCCATGCCGTAAGGCCCCAATTCGCACTCCCTATTCACCTCTTCCAGTAGCTTCTGGGACATGATTTTCCATTCCCAGTAGGCCTTCTCCAACAGAAACAGCAAAGCCTCTGCCAATGCCAGGGAGTAGAATATATTGAGAGCGGATTTCCGGTTTCTCCTATCCGTGTCTCCCTTGGCTATCTCGCCATAGTCTTGTGCGATCAACCGAGACAACGAGAGCACCAAACAGGCTGTGGCAGATACAATTTGGAGCCAATAAAGAAACTTGCTAACATTTCTGGAAATAAACATCCATTTAGCATAGGGAAACAGAGGAACCTCTGAACTTGCCCAAACCCGGCTTTGCATTACTTCCCTTGTTCTCTGATTATTGCTGTTGCTTGCCTTTCTCATTGGCCTGCAAAGCGCGTTGGCAATGCAATGAGACCCGGATTTGATCGCGCGAAAACTATTGATCCCAATGTTGGTGATGGACCATGTAGCCTGGTGCTGCCACTCAAGTTCATGACTCCTGCTAAAAATCCTAGCCCCCTCTATCAACAAGATGATGGTTATGAACCAAAAATCAGTGCTGCCCAGAGTGATGGCGAAACCGCCTAGAAGAACAACCGTTGCCCAGATGAAGCCGAGCGTTCCTAGCCCCGTCGCTGCTTTCTCCAACACTGCCAGCCTCAGTGCAAAAAGGGTTAACTTTTTCTCAGGCGCTCCAATCTCTGCTGCAGAAGCGGAATTTGCAAGATTGGCGCTGTTTTTCGACTCTATGCTGCTTTGTGCCTCAATTCTTGCGTTCAGCTCAGAAATCTGGACGCAAAAGCTTCCCAATTCACTCTCTGCCGATGACCGCCGATCCATCTGCTCTCGCAAACCAATAATATAATTATTGAACCAACTGTGGCTCAAAAGAAAAAGAAAAAGAAAAATTTCGTAACAAGTTCGATCACGTTGTTGTTTGTAGATGTGGAGAAGAGAAAGTGGGGTTGGCCGTTTAAATATAAGTAGATTTAGAGAGAAGATGAGCTTGGAGTGCACGTTAAAGGTGCAGAAGAAATGAGGAAAGGCAAACGTTAAGTCGCGTCATTTTGCGCCAATTTTTGTTCTTGGAAGTTAGTTTTCTCTCCTTGTGGGAAGGCGGTTTTCCCTTTCTGTTGTTTGCTTTAGTAATGCTATTTCGGCACTTCAATTACGCAAGCAAATTAACGGTTGAGGCAGCTATGTGTACCAAGTTCTAAAATGACATTATTTTAATGTTAATAAAAATGCAGTGCTCCACACTCGAGTTACAATAATGAACATTTTGGATAAAATAATGTATTTTATGAATTAGAATAATATACTTTATGTGCTAGAATAATCTATTTTATATATGAATTAGAATAATGAAATTTTTGGGGTAAGATAATGTATTTTATGAGTTAGACTAACATACTTTATGTGTTAGAATAATGTATAATATGCTTTATATGTTTGAATAATAAAACTTCTGAGAGAAAATAATGTATTTTATGATTTAAAATAATGTATGTACTTTATTTGTTAGAATAATGTACTTTATGTGTTGATAGACCGTGGTCCACGCTATATTATTCTCATTTGCCTCGCAGGGCTAAAACAAATTATGAAATTGTTAGCTTTTTTATTTAGTACTATTGACTCTATTACATTGTAACGTATATATTCATTATAGATCCCTTCTCTAAGACTTGATTTCACGACTTCTCATTTGGGATAATAACTACATATCACTTGACCACAAGATCTTTGGCAAATTGTTGTTAGCTTGATTAACCTATACCTTTTGGAAACGAAACATTCTAATACAGTAATGTGCAAGATTTTTATTTTGTATCATTTTGAGGTTGAGCAAAGAGAGGTTTAGGTATCCATGAATATCACATTGCCGATCATTATTGCATGGACCATGGTCGACACATTTGTGTAAAGTGTAAATAAAAATTACATTTTTAATATACTAAAAATAATTATTTACTTACAAAATTTTTTATTTGAAAGTACATAATTTTTTATATATTATCAAATAATATGCATTCAATACACAAATAACATACTTTTAATACATTAAAAATGTATATTACATTTATACATTTTTAATATATTAAAAGTACATTATTTGTGTATTGAATGTACATTATTTGATAATATATAAAAAAAATCATATAATTTCAAATAATGCATTTTTAATATATTAAAAATGTACTTTTTATTTATGGTTCAATGACCCATGAAATAATGATTGAGCCAAATGAATGTCATCTCTCTTCTATGAAATATTATTTAATTTCAAATTTCAATTCCAATCTATTTCTCAGCCCAAATGCAGCTTCAGCGTAACAATCTCCTCCTTATAGTGTTTCTTGGTGGATAAACCAAATAAAAAGAGGGAAACCTAATGTAAAAACCAAAATAAATAAATAAATAAATAAATAGATAAACAAAAAGAATTATTGATAATAGTTAGGATAAACATCTGGACCGACTGGATGGCTGGACCTAGCGTACATGGATGGCATTGGCGTAGCAAATTTCCAAGGCTTTGATGACGTTCAAGTAATATAAACTAACCTACTATTGATAAACGTTTTTTCAATTCAGCCAATTCTCTGTTTCATTTCGTCATCAGAACCACAACATCCAAAAACACGTTGAACTGATTTTCTTGCCCTTTTCCATTATCTGCCACAACTCCATCTGATCTTTGGCAGCTGCATGTGTTACTTCTACTGGAAGTTTAGTTGGTTAACCTAAATATCCCTGTATACGGGAGGTGGTGGGTTCGAGTCTCAGTGGAGGCGTTGCTGTCTCTTTGTTCTTCAGTAGGTTGAGAAAGTAGTTTATGGACAGATACTACACTCTAATAGAGTCAGTAGCATTCAAATATATATATATATATATATATATATATATATATATATATATATATATATATATGATATCCATAATGACGTCCCTATTTGGTAATGATGACTAATCTCCAGATTTAAAGAGTTTTGTTTGGATACTAGCTCGATCAAACATGTTAAAGGGGTGTTACCCAAGGAATACTAAGGGTGCGTTTGGTTAATGGATTTACACAACTATGTGATTTGATTACCTCTTCAATTAAAAACCTCATTCCCTAATTAAAAACGGGTATCATTCCATTTTATTAGTAATATAATTTTTAAGTTTGGATTAATGCTTTTAGATTTTTGTTTTGATTTTTTGTTCATATTGGTGCTTTGGATGTCATCAATTGCTTTGATTTTTTATTTTTTGTAAAGCATTTATTCCCATTGTAGAGTCATGCATAACCAAACATTAATATTGGTAATCATTTCAATTTCATTCTAATACAAATACTTTCACCAAATACATACCATTACCAAATATTTAATTCCTATTTCGACTTCGATTCCTATGTTCGAACCAAATACACCCTAAATATAGCTATTTCTGTAGTTATTTGTGCTAGGATTATACATTTCTTGACCACCTTTTAGTACGGAGTAATAGTATAACGATAGAAATGCGCATTGTTAAATTTAGCAATGGAAATTAACGGGAAGTATATATGTGATATTGTGATTTCATTTTAGCAACGTAATAACAACAGAATGTTTGTTAGTCTGTTGTTAAAAGTTTTTTATTAACTATAAGTAATACAATATTCCTACTTTTTTGAAAGCAAAAGAACTTGAATATATTAATGGAGATTAATATTTTAGATGGACTACCATGAAAACTTAAATAATATTCGGAGTTGTGGAGTTATAAATATTACTTAAGTTTGGTAGAAAGTAAATTGGGAAATATAAATTGTGGTGGAATTCTTAATAAGAATTTGTGGCCAGATCGACAGTGACTACTGCCTCTTCGGAGTTGTGGAGTTATAAATATTATTTAAGTTTGGTAGAAAGTAAATTGTGGCCGGATAGTGACTACTGACTCTTAGGAGTTGTGGAGTTATAAATATTATTTAAGTTTGGTAGAAAGTAAATTGTGGCCGGATAGTGACTACTGACTCTTCGGAGTTGTGGAGTTATAAATATATATTATTTAAGTTTGGTAGAAAGTAGGCAAAAACTTGTGTGAGACCGTCTCACCATGAGACGGGTCGGGTCGGGTCGGGTCAAGATGCAAATATAACACTTGTATGCACAAATGTCATACTTATATGCTCAAATGTAATACTAATTAGGAATAATTTTTTTGTTACTTATAAGGGTAAATATAATACTTTTAAGGGAAAATACAATACTTTTACATTTTAATTTAAAAGTATTATATTTTTTCGAGTTTTTTGTATTTTTAGTCCCACGACTATAGTGGCACTTGTAAGATTGGTCCACGACTTTCAAACTTTGTAATTTTGGTCCATGACTATTGTTTTTGTTGCAAAAATAGTCCTTGCGGCGCCAAAAAAAAATAAACAAACAAAAACCGACGGATTTTCCAGTAATTTTTCGTTGGAAAAAAAAATCGACATATTTTTTGTCAATTTCTCGCCGGAAAAAAAATTTCCCTTTCAAGTAGGATTAAAATTGACATTTCTAAAAAATTAATTTAGTTTGCTTTTTATTCAAAATTGACATTTCTAAAAAATTCCCGTTTGTGTTGGCAAATGTTACTACTGGGCAAAATTATTCAAATATTATTTTTACTTTTTAGTTTAAATTTAATCTTAATAACATTATTTTTTGTTGATCTTGAATTTGTATTAATAATTTTGAATTTGTACTTAATTGGCTAAAAATTAAATATAATTTAAATTTAAACGGAAAAGTAAAAATAAATTTTAATTTGTATTTAATTTTACTAAGATTAACTTGGCTACGTGTGCTTTTAAAAATGAATTAGTTTTAACTTTAATTAGTTTACCAAAATAAAAAATAATTAAATTGACTACATATGTTTTTAGAAATGAATTTGTTTTAACTTAAATTAATTGTTTAGAAATGTCAATTTTAATGCTACTTGAAAGGAGAATTTTTTCCAGCGAGAAGTTGACGAAAAATATGTCGATTTTTTTCCCGGCGAAAATTTGCCGGAAAATCTGCCGGTTTTGTTTTCCGGCGCCGGAAGGACCATTTTTGCAACAAAAACAATAGTCATGGACCAAAATTTCAAAGTTTGAAAGTCGTGGACCAATCCTATAAGTGCCACTATAGTTGTGGGACTAAAAATGCAAAAAAATTCACATTTTTCCTCAAAAGTATTATATTTGCCCTTATAAGTAATGGGCACTTGTCAACATTACTTATTATGAAAAATGTATTACTTTTTCTCTTATAAGTAAGAAAAATTGTATTCTTGATTAGTGTTATATTTGAGCATATAAGTATGACATTTGCATTGTGACAATGTAGTATCTGTTCATAGCTATTTTCTCAACCTACTGAAGCACAAAAGTCAACAATTGACTCCACTGAAGCTCGAACCCTCTCCCCATTATTCATGTGTGAGTGTAAACCGAGACACCGGGTGCCACTAGACCACTAGACCACGGGGTGCCTAAATGGTCGAATCCTTTAAAGTGGAGAAATTGCCGAATTCATTAAATTGGTTGAATTCATTTGCTTCTCCATTTCGCTGCATACGTGTAATATGTATATATATTATTTATTTTATATATACATATATTGTTTCATTATAAAGTCTCATACAGTGTGCTACGAAGGTACATAACTTATGAAAATATATATGTTATACATGATTCATGTAATTATATTTTCCAGGATTAATATATCTTTTAAGATATATTTTATGAAAGTTGGAATTTTGAACTGCCAATAACTTCCATGTAACATCTCCTAACAGTCAAAATATTTCATATAAATATTTTGGAGAGACATCTGAAAGATACAGGCAATTGACAGAAGCAATCAACTTGCAGTACACCAAGATATTTCACAATCTTACAGTTCTACAAGAAATTCTTAAACAAAGCAACTTAAGAATTTCATTCATCTTCTTGTATCACATAAGATTAGATCTTGAACCTTGTTGCTTTTTCTGAGGGAGATTTAAAGTTTATAAGAAATTGATTACACGCCTGAAAATATTAAATGATCCGATTTTGTTCCCTTGTTTTTTTCTGAATTTTTTGTTGTATCTCAAATGTATTACAGAATACCAACATTTTTTCTAACAATCTATAAGCTTTAAGGTTTCGAAACCTGTGATCATTTATCATGTCTTGAAAGTTCCTAAGACAAGATGTGGCGTGAAAGAACAGTTTCCCATCACGGAAATATTTCAGAATGAGAATTTCGAATTTGGTGGTAAGGATGACAATAATTACTTTTGGGACTGTCATTTTATTGTCCAAGAAGATTTCATGCGGTTTTTACATGATGTCCATGGCATGCTATGTACATGCTATGCATGTGGTTTGAATACATGCTATGAAGTTTTATTTACATCTTCACTCAGAATCATGGGGCCTTAATTATGCCAAGATGATTAGTGAGATGTGTAAAACTGGTTTCATAGAAATAAATCATGTTGTTAGCCGTGATTTATTTGGCACGAGAAAATTATGGGCACATTTACTAATTGAAAATTTTCTCCAATTTTCTTGAAATTTGGAAAACTAGCAAACAGAAAACAGAAAACATATTTATTAGCACAATTTTCCATTTTGAAAACAGGAAATAATTTTCCCACTACTAAAAACTGTTTTCTAAATGGAAAACAGAATCAGCTATCATCTATTAGATTATATCTCACTATAACCACATTCTAACCATTATCTACTTACCTATTTATTCATTACTATAAGTACATCCATTATCATACCACATTCTCACCATTGAAATCTATACCACGTTTTATATTTTGATTGAACTCAATTGATTATTGGTTTAGATATTTTTAATTATGTTATATCAGATACAAGTTTGGTCAAGATATCGGATATCGGAATTTCACATATATTACTATATTAGAATTCAAAATAAAAATTATATATTATATACATGTCATTCAAATGAATATATCCAAACATATTTTAAATATTAATATTATCTAAACTAAATTTTATGTTAACTTAATAGATTATTAGTTCGGATATATTTTTATTTATGTTATATATAGATATAAATTTGGTTCGGATATCAAATGTAACTTCTTTTTTTTTTTTTTTTTTTTACATATATTGGACTTAAAATTAAAAATTATATTTATTCTATTTAAACCAAATATATTTTTAAATATTTTAAATATAAGGTCTAAAAATCACTCCAAATTAAACTTATTGTTAATTTTATAACGTTAATCTAAAAAAATAAATTTGAAAAAATAAGTGTTAGTAAACAAGTTTTCTAAACAGAAAACAGAGAATGAAAAACAGAGAATCAAAACTGAAAAATTAGAAAACAGAAAGCAGTTTTCTGTTAGTAAACATGCCCTATGTATTTCCCTATCGTGGATGTACTGTATTAATGCATCAAAGGCCGGAAGAGATGAAGTATAAAAGCAGATACAAGCTGCAGGATGTAGTCAGTACGGTATTTTTATTTGTCTCGGCCTCGGCATGAATGTAAGTTTTATTTTACTTGCTGACTAAATTTTGTATCTTGTCTGGAAGATGATGCATGTGATTCTTTTGAAGTTTTGCATAGCCTGTTAAATACAATGATTTATTTATGCATGTATATAAATATTTTTATATTGAGATTTTGTCTCGGTTGCATGCATAGTAATAAAATTTTTTACATAGCAATGACCTCCTGCAATATGTCATTCTATGGAGTACAAGATACATGTAAATTATAAGTTGTATCTTGGAGTGCTGTAAATTGCTAAATTTGGTGTAGATTTATGAAATTTCGTCAACTAAAAAAAACTTTACAAATGCATTTTATCTATTTCAAAATGATTTATTAATTGATTTTAAATATTGGACACAAGTTTTCGCGCAAAGCACATAAAAAACTAGTATATATATATATATATATATATATATATATATATATATATATATATATATATATATATATATATATATATATATATATATATATATATATTATTTTATTGGGATAAGGGTCAAATAAGTCCTCAAACTATACCCAAAACAGCAATTAGACTCTCAATCTATAAAAACCTCCAATTGAACCCTTCAACTTGTTAAATTAGTGCAATTGGCCCATTTTACCTGTAACCTTTATGTTAATGCTGACATAGATAGTCATGTGGACTAAAAAAATAAAAAAAATAAAAAATAAAAAACTTACATATGATGACGTGTACTACAACTAAAATATATTATTATTATATCTAAAATTAAAAAAAGTAAAATAAATAAATAAAACCCTAAACTAATCCCTCACCCAAATTCCACTCCACCCATTCTGATTATACCCAGATTCCATTGCGACTCCATTTGTGACTTCAACACTACACCATTAACCACTCCTAAAGCTTTGTTAGTAGACACCATTGAAGAATCCAAAAGCTCTATTGGTACGGACCCTACGACTCCACAAAGCTCTGTTCGTTGACTCCATTGACGACGACGGGAGAAGAGGGTGATAGAAGAGGTGTTCACAAATCGCAAATAACATTGGTTTAGGTAATAGAGGTACACTTACTAGTAGAAAATGCTTTGTGTAGTTAATAGTGTTTATATATTAGATAAAATTAATTTGAAAACAAATTTTTTAGATTTAATCTTTGTCTGGCAGTGGTTTCTTTTTTTTCAAAGCTTTATCAGTTTCGGATGACTTTTTGATATGGGTCCCCACCTTGTAGTCAATAATGTAGACATTTTGGGTCATTGTGGTCCTCGAATGCATATAGTTGCTAGTATAATTTAACCAAATTTATTGTAAGTTGTCAGTAGCTTTGTCTTTTATGTTGGTAGTATAGCTTGTTTATTGTAAGGTATAGATTGTGTAAAAAGTGTATAGCTTTGCCTTTGATTTAAACTTTATTGACTTCAGTGTGGGGTTCATTGTATTCTTAAATGTTTCTTTGTTGTTGTTTTTGTTGTAAAATGTATTTGGAAGCCGAATTAAGAATACATCATGGGGGGCATTTTGTCTACTACCCGGTAATGAAATACATAAATGGAGAGGTAGAACAAATTACAATTGACCCTGATTTAATATCATATTGCCACCTACTGAAATATTTTGTTGTGAGGTATGGTAAAATAGAACCTTTGTATTTTAAATTACCTCATGAGAGTATGAAAAAGCTACAATTGTTTAATAATGATGCTACTACACTTGTGTTGATTAACTTGGCCCGTAAATGGGGTAAAGTAGACATCTTTGTTGAGCATGGGATTGATGATGTAGACTTATTAGTTTCAAATTTAGCTTTAACAATAGCTGAAACAAGTGTTGAGCATGCCCAATCAGAATATGAATTTGATGGGGGTGTGGTTACATAGCCAGAATGTAGTTCACATCCTGCTCAAGTTGAACAAGAAGATGACGATTTAGTATATGAACTTCAAGATGAAGGTGATGAAGATGGGGTTAGTGGTGACAGTTCAAAAAGAGTTGACGATGATGATTACAACTTTAATTTGTTGATGTTGAGTGTGTATATGATGATGAAATAAGTGATGTTAGGAAAAGTAAAGAAAACAAGAGAAGGGCTAGAGTAGAGGCTGAAAATGAGGATGTAGGAAGGGGTGAGAATGAGCAAATACAAAGTGATTATTATGACTCCGATGACCCCCCGAGTTATCAATCTGAAAAAGAAGAGGTAGAAGTATCATTTGAGCAATCTAACAAGGAAAAATCATAGATTCAAACACTTTTCTTACAATCCTAGTGTTGAGATAATTGAATTAGAAGTGGGTACCTTATATGATGATGCAAAACAATTCAAGAAAGCCATGATTAATTATGCAGCTTATTCAAAGAGGGATATTCACTTTGTGCACAACGAGCCCAAACGAGTAACTGTACAGTGTGTAAAATCTTGCCCATTTCACTGTCATGGTTCGTGGGAAGAAAGGTTTAAGTGTTTTCAACTGAAAACACTTGAATATGAGGATAGATGCAATCTAAAATATAGCTTGGGAATTGTGAGCCAAAAATGGATTGAAGATATGTATGAAGACAAGATAAGAGATGATCCTACCATTAGACACATGGAACTAAAAAAACATATTCAATCAGAATTGAAGATTAATGCAAGCATTAGCATGCATGGTGAGAAGAGCAGTAAGGGCTATAGTGAAAAACATTAACGCTGGGTTTGAAGATCAATTTCGAAGAATTATGGACTATGCTGCTGAATGTATCAACTCCAACCCGGGTACCACTACAGTGGTTAAGACTAATAGAACTACCCCTGATAGTCCATGTGTATTTCACAGATCTATGTTTGTTTTGGGCCATTAAAGAGAGGGTTTTTAGATGGGTGTCGAAAATTTATTGGACTTGATGGCTGTTTTTTAAAAGGGATGTTAAAAGGTGAAATCTTAAGCGCAATTGGGAGGGATTCTAACAACCAAATGTACCTTATAGCATGGCCAGTTGTAGAGATAGAGAATACAGATTCTTGGCGTTGGTTTCTAAAGCTATTGAAGAGAGATTTGGGCATCACCAATACTTTCCCATGGGCAATTATTAGTGACCAGCAGAAGGTAAATAAAAATTAGCATGAATATCTAATGTGTAAAGAGTAAATTGTAACATTGGCATTTGTATGTTTTGTAGGGTTTAACACATGTCATTCAAGAACTATTCCCTGACTCTAAGCATCGTAATTGTGCAAGACATGTACACTCTAATTGGAGTAAGCTACATACAGGTAAAGTGTTGAAGAAGCACTTTTGGATGTGTGCTAAAGCCACAACAGAAGCTCATTTTCATGAACAACTTAAACACCTAGAGAAAATGGACCCTACAACGAAATCTGACTTAGAAAGGTATATTTATGTTCCAAATTGCATTCTGAAAATTATGTCCAATATTATTATATTGTGGCCATATAATTTTTTGTCCATTGTATTTTAAACTAATAGCATTGAATGATTACTAAGGTACCCTCTAAGGTTGTGGTGTAAAGCTTTCTTTCGAACAAATGTCAAGTGTGGTATTGTTGACAATAATTTATGTGAGGCATTCAACAGCACTCTAGTGAAAGCAAGAGTAAAACCTATCATTCCAATGCTTGAAGACATATGAGTTGGGGTAATGAGGAGGATTGTAACAAAGATAACGTCTATTGAGAGGTGGACTGGAAATCATGGACCATTGATAATGAAAAAGCTTAATCAGAATATACTTGAGAGTGTTGGATGGAAGGTAAGTACGTGGTGTTAAGTGGTATACCTCGTGCACATGCAATATGTGTCATCTTTGATCAAGGAAGAGATCCCGAGGGTTACATTGATGCATGTTACTCAAAAAAAGCATACCTAAGGACATATGCACATTCACTTGAACCTATGAATGGAGAATTATTTTGGCCAAAAACTCAATGTGAAGAGATAAGAGCTCCAATACCCAAAAAATGACAGGGAGATCTAAACGAAAAAGAAATCGTAAGGCTAGTGAAGTTCCATCAAGTCGTGGCAATGGTACCACTATTACTAGTGGCACTACCATTGCCTGTGGTAGTTGAAGTTGTCAAAGAAGGGAAAAGATATGCGATATTCGATTTGTAAGAATTTAGGCCATAATAAAACACGGTGTCCTACTAGGATTGGTGTCCTACCAGACCAACAAAGATAAGAAAGGTGTGCTAGTCAATTATTTTATTTTTATATATTTCTTTAATTTTATTTCTGTAATGTTTAAAAATAATTATTAATAATGTTTTTTCTTTGTTGTAGCCTGATCAGTCAAGTGAGCACCGCAAATATGAAGCTGAAATTATATTTTGGAAGTTAGCAAACACTGAAAATATTTTTCTGATTTTTATTACTAAGTTGTAAAGTGGTAGAACATCCACTAAACTTGATATTTTGTTGTCTAGCTTGCTAAGTTGTTAGTTGGCAAAAGGCATTTGTTGTTTTGTTGGCTAGTTAAAACAGATGTAAAGTGGTAAAACTTCCACTAAACTAATTGTTTGTTGACTTTTTTTACTATGAAAGTGCTTTCAATTTGGAGCTCACTAGTTGAAATTCTAAAAACTATACTCATCCTCTAATCGACACATCAAACATGTGAACATTGAGTTTACAGGATAAAACTAAATAGTATAGTTCAGTTTAGCAGGAAGAAACTATGAAAGTCTAATAGCCACATTTGCTATGTCATTTGCCTAACACTATTAAATAGTATAGTTCAGAATCCAGAATGAATGATTTTCCAATAAGGAGATTTTTAACAAAGTAACGAGTTCATTACACAATAAGTGGTACAACTACTTTACTAAAAGATTAATCTACAACTACTTAACCAAAAAAATTAATCTACAACAAAGTTGGAAATAATCATTTTTATAAAATTTTGCTTCAAACTTACATACACAGAAAATGCTAATACAATTGCTAAACCAAATACTATTTATTTCATTTTTTTTAGACTCAATTTCAAATTTTGCCTTCAACTTTGCCACAACTAGGGATGGCAATGGGTCGGGTGTGGGTCGGGGAGGGCTACATCCATCACCCGACCCACCTTTCATTTTCTCCACCCACCCCCACCCCCAACCCGCATCGGGTGGACTTTTTTAGAATCCATCCCCACCCCCACCGGGTGCGGGTGTCCACTACGGGTACCCACCACTTATCAATTTATTATTTTTTTCAAAAAATAATACGAAGTATCAAAATTACTTAGACATAATTAAACAATAAAATTCATTAGTTATACTAAAACATAAAATAATAGAAATATTATAATATAATAACTAAATTGTTAATTTAAAAAATTAAATTTAGTAGTTTAGATATAAAAATACTAAAGAGTTACCCAAAATTATTGAAACTTTTATAATTAACTATATACTAGTACTACTTATTTTACTATTATATATATATATATATATGTATACACAAATGGTGGGTCGGGTGGGGTGCTAGGCGGGTTTTGTACATAAAACCCGAATCCAACCCGACCCACCGCGGGTTTACATTTTTAAAATTCACCCCCGACCCACCACCCACTATCACCCAAAAAAACTCGATCCATGCGGGGTGGATTCGGGTGATTATCCGCGGGGCGGATTGAAATTGCCATCCCTAGCCACAACTGTACTGCAACTCTAGATCCCTTCATAGCTTCAGCTCCAGTACCAATTTTTAAATCATAGTACCTGCAGAATTAGTATCCCACCATAAAAGTCAAATATATTATTACATGGAAGTCCAAGAAACATCCTGACGGTAAATAATGTGTTACCAATATATTTTGAGTATTATTGATCTTTAATGTTTGAGTACAGTGCAGTACAAATGCTCAAATTGATAGAGAGCCCTAGTCTAGAAAATGTCATCCCCCACTCTACAAGTGCGAGCGTCCTTTTATATTCTTGAGCGCAACGACTCTCTGCTTCACCTTCAATGCGCAGTAAGTGGATGTTAATGTTGAGGAGTCGTTGGAGTGGATGTTAATGCTAGGGAGTCGTTGGAGTGGACATTAATGCTGGGGAGCCGTTGAGTGGCTCCTCATCATTAATGTGTAATGATGCTTGTTTGACGTCCGCTCACTGTCCTCGGGTAAGTGTTGATAATTCGGGTCAGTGCTGAGGCCCAATTATCCTGTCACCAGTCCCACAACTCCCTAGCCAACGAGAGCGATTGAGTTGGTTTGGAAGTAATTAAGTGTCTAAAAATTGTTTTCTTGAAGAGTACGAGCATTGTGGCCGAGGTCAGGCCTTGGCCAATTAATTGTGGTCGAGGTCACCTCGACAAAATTGGGCCAAGGTTGACCTTGGCCATAATTGTGTGTGTGTGTGTGTGTGTTTGTTTTTTTTGTTTTTGTTTTTTTGTTTGGCTTTTTGTGTGCGAGCTCACTTCGACCAGCCGTAGTCTCGGTCAAATGTCAGCTCTCCCGTTAGGTAGCTAGCAAGATCGGATCTCGTGCTGGCCCTAAGGGACTAGAGTGTGGTGTTTTTGAAATCAAGCCTCCGGCTTGACCAGAAAGACACTCTCCCGTCAGGTAGCTAGCGAGATCGAATCTCGTGCCGGCCCTAAGGGACTAGAGTGTGGTGTTTATTAAAATCAAGCCTCCGGCATGACCTAGAAAAAACACTCTCCCGTCAGGTAGCTAGCAAGATCGGATCTCGTGTCTGCCCTAAGTGAATAGAGTTATTTTATTTTATTTTATTTGTTATCATTGTGGTCGAGGTGCGGGACCTCGGCCACAGTGCCCGAGGCACGGGGCCTCGGCCATGGCCGAGGTGACGACCTCGGCAAAAATTGGCTGAGGTGACGACCACGACCCAAATTGGCCGAGATGATGACCTTGGCCGAAGATTGGGCGAAGTGATGACCTCGGCATATTTATTTTATTTTATTTTTTACGTAATTTGAGAGGTGACGCCACTTGAGGAGGCGACGCCACTTGATCAGAAGGACGCCACTTGATGAGGCGACGCCGCTTGAGGAGGCGACGCCGTGGATGCGACACCACTTGACGAGCAGGACGGTGCTTGAATAAGGCGACGCCGTGGATGAGGAGACGATGCCATTGAGGATGCGGCGCCACTTGACAAGCAGGACACTGCTTGAAGAAGGCGACGCCGTGGATGCAGAGGCGACGCCACTTGATGAGCAGGACGCTGCTTGAAGAAGGCGACGTCGTGGATGAAGAGACGACGCCGCTTGATGAGGACGACACTGCTTGACAAGCAGGACGCTGCTTGAAAAAGGCGACGTCGTGGATGCATATGTAACGCCATTGAGGATGCGACGCCACTTGATGAGCAGGACGCTGCTTGAAGAAGGCGACGCCATTGAGGATGCGGTGCCATTTGATGAGCAGGCGCTGCTGGAGGCGCCGTGGATGAGGAGGCGATGCCGCTTGATGAGGAGGACGCCGCTTGAGAAGGCGACGCCGCTTGATAAGCAGGGGCCGCCGGAGGAAGCAACGCCATGGATGCGGAGGCGACGCCATTGAGGATGCGACGCCACTTGATGAGCAGGACGCTGCTTGAAAAAGGCGACGCCGTGGATGAGGAGACAACGCCATTGAGGATGTGATGCCATTTGATGAGCAGGCGCCGCTGGAGGAGGCAACGCCGTGGATGAGGAGGCGATGCCGCTTGATGAGAAGGACGCCGCTTGAGGAGGCAACGTCGTGGATGGAAGGCACCGAGGCAGTCTTCTTTTGTAATATGTAGAGCTGTGCCTGAGATTTGTCCTCAGCTCTCAACAAGAGCACCAATGACGGTAAATATGTGTTACCGGAATATAATTATGTATTAGTAAATTACAAATAGTTCAAGCGGCGTCCTCCTCATCAAGCGGCATCGCCTTCTTCAAGCAGCGTCCTGCTCATCAAGAGGCATCGCCTCCGCACCCACAGCGTCGCGTTCTTCAAGCAGCGTCCTGCTCAACAAGTGGCATGGCCTCCTGCTCATCAAGTCGCATCGCATCCTCAGTGGCGTCGTCTCCTCAACCACGGCGTCGCCTTCTTCAAGGAGCGTCCTGCTCATCAAGTGGCGTCGCCTTCTTCAAGGAGTGTCCTGCTTGTCAAGTGGCGCCGCATCCTCAATGGCGTCGTCTCCTCATCCACGGCGTCGCCTTCTTCAAGTAGCATCCTGCTCATCAAGTGGCGCCGCATCCTCAATGACGTCGTCTCCTCATCCACGGCGTCGCCTTCTCATCAAGTGGCGTTGCCTCCTCAAGTAGCGTCACCTCTCAAATTACGTAAAAAATAAAATAAAATAAATATGCCGAGGTCATCACCTCGGCCAATTTGGGCCGAGGTTGTCACCTCGGCCATGGCCGAGGCCCCGTGCCTTGGGCACTGTGGCCGAGGTCCCACACCTCGACCACAATGATAACAAATAAAATAAAATAAAATAACTCTATTCCGTTCGGGCCGGCACGAGATCCGATCTTGCTAGCTACCTAATGGGAGAGTGTTTTTCTGGGTCATGCCGGAGGCTTGATTTTAAAAAAATACCACACTCTAGTCCCTTAGGGCCGACATGAGATCCGATCTCGCTAGCTACCTAATGGGAGAGCTGACCATTGACCGAGCCTACGGCTAGTCGAAGTGAGCTCGCACACAAAAAGCCAAACAAAAAAACAAAAACAAAAACAAAACAAAACAAAACAAAACAAAAACAAAAACAAAAAAAAACACATAATTATGGCCGAGGTCAACCTCGGCCCAATTTTGCCAAGGTGACCTCGGCCACAATTAATTGGCCGAAGCCTGACCTCGGCCAAAAATTGGTCGAGGCTTGACCTCGGCCACAATGCTCGTACTATTCCAAAAAAATAAAAAAAAATTAGACACTTAATTACTCCCAAACCACCTCAATCGCTCTCGTGTGCTAGGGAGTGGTGGGACTGATGACAGGATAATTAGGCATCAGCACTTACCCGAATCATCAGCACTTACCAGAAGATAGTGAACGGACGTCAAACAAGCATCATTACACATTAATGATGAGAAGCCACTCAACGGCTCCCCAGCATTAATGTCCACTCCAACGACTCCTCAGCATTAACATCCACTTACTGCGCATTGAAGGTGAAATAGAGAGTCGTTGCGCTTAGGAATATAAAAGGACGCTCACACTTGTAGAGTAGGGGACGACATTTTCTAGACTAGAGCTCTCTATCGATTTGAGCATTTGTACTACACTGTACTCAAACATTAAAGATCAATAATACTCAAATTATACCGGTAACACATTATTACCGTCGCATCCTTAATTACTTCCTCTAGCAATAGAGATTCCTTAATCTTGTTCCAACTCAAGATATTAAATCCCATGAAACTAAAATTGAATCTAAATAGAAAACCCAAGACTAACTTTAGACCATTAGAAAATTTGGGAAATAAAAAAATTTTGGGGAAATAGAAATGGAAAAAAGAAAGCCATAGAAATGATGGAGCTACCTACGGCTAAAACGCAGCCCATTAAGGCCCTTCTTCTTTCATTCTTCAAAGATAAGGTTTTGATGGTTCTCTCGGGAGATGATGATGAGCAATTGCAGAAATCGCAAATGGAGATGGAGTCTGCGACTCTGCGTAGAATTAGTGGGGGAATGAATTTGGGTGAGGGATTAGTTTAAGATTTTATATATTTATTTTACTTTTTTTAGCTTTAGTTATAATAATAATATACATTAAATATATTTTAATTATAGTACATGTCACCATATGTAAGTTTTTTGTTTTTTATTTTTTATGTATTTGTTTAGTCCACATGGCTGCTTATGTCAGCATTAACCTGAAGGTTACAGGTAAAATGAGTCAATTGCACTAATTTAACAAGTTAAAGGGTTCAATTGGAAATTTTTATAGATTGAGGGTTTAATTGCTATTTTGCGCATAGTTGGAGGGCCTATTTGACCCTTATCCCTATTTTATTTTATTTTATTTTATTTTCATTTGTTCTGCGCCCAAATCCCAATTCCCCCAACTGCGCCTCTGCCGACTACCTCGCTACTCGCTAGTCGCCACCGCCCACCACTCCGAGTCATAAACACGGTTGGGTGGGTTTTTTTGGTGGAATACAAAAATAGACCACTTTTTAAAAGGGAACAAAGATTGGAAAAGTATTTCCACGGAATGCATGTTTGATTAACAAAGAATGCACTGTGAGAATGCATGTTAGCTTTTTTCAAAAAAATTAGTTAAAAGGTACAAAATTATGGTATTATGTGTGTATGGGTACATTATTGTAGTTAAAATAAAAAAAAATAGTATATCTACTATACTAATAAGAGTCAAAAAGAGTTAGGGCTAAAATGGGTAGAAAATATGGCGGTCAAATTATTTAATCAAATGAATGGTTCAGATGAATTATTTAATCAAATAGATGGTTAAGATAATTCATATTAATATTATTAATAGAGATTACCTAATTTAACCTTACTTTTATGATTATCCGTTAAGTTTTCCGTTAAATATTCTCTTCTCTGTTAATATTCCGTTAACTTTTAACTTATCCATTAATTTCTATAAGAAAGGTATTAGGTTCGAATCTCATCTCAATCAAATTTGACATAATTAAGTTTCTCACTCTATTTTACTCATATAAAATTAAATAAATTAGTAGCTACAACAAAAAATGATACATATGTATTTTTTTAATTTAGAATTATGTGTTTGCAATACATTTATTTGAAAAAATTATTCATTATCAAAAAATTAAATTAAATAAGAGAAATAATTTCATTAGTTATATTGTCTTTATTTTCTCTCATGCAAAGATTCTTTACATTCAAATTTATCAATTGATATTCATTACATTGTCCATTATCTTATTTTACAATATCTTGTAATTAAATATCAAAGTTATAATACAAAATAATGTTATATATATATATATATATATATATATATATATATATATTTATCTAGTATTTTATTAATACTGATAAGTGCATATTTGATCATATTTAATCCTCATATTTAAGGTTATTTGTCCACTAGATTGTATAAATTGTGTTCAATATAACCTTGATTTTCTTTACTTTGATTAATGTTTGCAACTATCATCTTATTTGGAATAAAGTAAAGAAAATTAGGCCGTATTGCATTTAACGGGATGATTTAGAGAAATCCTAAGTTTAATTTGTAATTTTCATCTTTAATAAGTTATCCTAATGTGTTTAATTGCTAGTAGGAGATATCAGGGAAATCATGAATACAAGGAGGATCATGAAGGGACAAGAACAAAAATGAGAAGATAGATGATGATGAATTAAAGTGGAGGACAAAAGCAAAGAAGATTAGGTCCATTTTCATCATTAAAGATCAGGCAATAATGGAATCAAAGAGTGATATTTTGAATGGTGATTGATCATATGGATAAACCAAAGCAAAAGTGGAACAAGTGTCTAAAATCTGAAATTTTCGCACAAGTTGTCCACTGTTCGGTATTTTTACCATATCTCAGCATAGGAATATCCAAATTAAGTGATCTTTGCACCGTTGGAGGAAGACTTCAAGGGCTACAACTTTACCAGAAATACAAAATTCATAATTCTGAACGGAGAATGGAGAAAAACAGCCCGGAAGATGAAGCTGCGTGCAGTGATGTCATTGCTTGCGAAATTTTCCATCTTCTTTCTCATTATGAAATGTGAGGTCATTGCATATGTAATTGTCCATCTTTGCTCCCTTTTGATGCCTATATAAAGCCTTGTAACTCTCAAACTTCAACACACCATTCTTCACCAATTCCTTCTATCTCCTCTCATTCTAGCTTTCATATCTTAGTTTTAGTGTTGTGTTTTTCTTCAAGCAAGAGTGTAGGAGGAAACTCCAAGAGTTTGGTCTTCAATCCATAAGTTTTCTTGTTCCCTTTATATCTTTACAATTCATTTACAATGCTTATGAATTTAAATATTGTTAGTTTGTTATATTCCATTATGAATTGTGAGTAGTTGCATTAAGGACTTGAATTAGGGTAGGATTATATTTATTGATGCTAAGTTCATGAATATTTCATAAAGGGGAAGGCTTTAATTCAAGAGTTTATTGAAGTATGCATAGATTTAATTGAAATCTTGTTAGTAAATGGTACGCAACATTTGTTAACTTGCCTTTGGATGATTTCATTTTATAATGGAAGTTATATGTTGAGATCAAGCTACTCTTTGCATGCACCCAATTTAATTTACGAAAGTAAAGAACATTGTGGTTTTAAATTGCTTCTGTCCTCTAAGAACTAGGAATTGATATGCCACGGAAGTGGAGCAAATCCTTGTTCTAATCTTTATCTTTAGTTCATGGAAATGAAATTTAGATTAAAGATTCTTTTGTGCAATTCATTGAACTCTTAAATTAATTGTTTTCCTCTAATCTTGTTATTGCATCTATAAGATAATTCTCCTTAATTCGAGTCCTATCTTTGATTATCAGAGTTTATACCAATTGTAATATTGCTTTTAATTCTTGAACCTGTTATAGCTTGTTACATATCAATTCATATATGATTGCTTGGATTCTTGTTAAATTTATTCATCTTAATGCCTAAGAATTTAATTGCTATACAAGTACATGCCATAAAACCCAATCCCTTGAGGACGATATAATTAACCCACAAATTCACTACACCACTTTAAACATCAACTTTTTGGCGTCGTTGCCGGGGATTGGCATATCTGGTTGTATTGTATGATTAATTATCTAATCTTAGCATTAAAATGAATGAATTTTGAAGCAGATCAAGTTTTGTTTTTATTGTTTAAGTGTTTTCTTAAGTTTGTTTAAATTTGGATACCTTTTGATTTATGCAAACTAGATCACAAGGTGGTCAAAACCTTTGTCCTTTAAACCAAGAACTCTCTAGAGAGTTAAGGAAGTTGAATAAAGGCTCATCCAATCAGTTGAAAGAGTTTGAACCAGTGGAGATAAACATGGAGACCGGTGAATCTAGCAACCCAGGCCAAATGTCTCCCGGAGGAAGTACTTCCCGAGCAAGCCCGAGTCAAGGAGCACACACGGAGGCTCAACCCAATACCGCTCAAGATCCAGTGGCACCGGTACGAATACCAATCTCTACCTCCATGGAAAATCCAAATCTAAATCCCTATTTAGGAGGAGGATTAGGTTTTCAATTTCCACCGCAACTACAAGGGGCCGGGATGCAAAATTTTCCTCATCTTTTGAACCCAAATTTCTTCACAAACCCTATGTTTGACCCATACCAGAATTTCCCTCAAAGAGCCAACCCTACTTCTACCAAAGAGCACAAAATTTTCAACCCATGGCTACTCATCTGGCTCCCCAATTTGAAGAAGAAGATTGCATTGCCTATCCCGGAATCGAGGCCAATAACTTTGAACTCAAGACTTCCATGATTAACAAGGTGCAAGCAAATCAATTTGGAGGTTCAAAGTTGGAAGATCCTAAGGCGCATATCACCCATTTCGACAGAATATGCCAAACTATCAAGATGAATGGGGTGTCTATGGATGCAATCAAGCTGCGATTGTTCCCATTTTCGTTGAGGGATCAAGCTCTGAGTTGGCTCAATTCCTTCGGGCTAAATCATTTCAACACATGGGACCAGCTGTACAAATCTTTCATGCAAGAATACTATCCACCCTCCAAGGCTGCAAAATTGAAGAAGCAGATCCAGAATTTCCAGCAATTCGGAAGTGAAAACCTGTACGAGGCATGGAAGAGGTTCAAGGATCTCAGGAGGCAGTGTCCTAGGAATCTCCTATCTCCTGGGGATTTCATTTCATCTTTTTACGAAGGATTGATGGACAACTACAAGACAGTGTTGGATACTTCTTCTATGGGGGGAGTGTTTCTCGATATGACGCCCGATCATGGAGAGCAGCTGATAGAAAGAATCACAGCCAACACTGCGTATTGGTACAATGAAAGAGTCGAGTAACCAAGGAAAGAGAAAGCAGCAGGTATGTTTGAAGTGGATGAGAAGGTTGCCATGCAAGCCTAACTGGATTCAATCCAACACATGTTGAAAGAAATTGTGCTGAATAAGAAGGCGAATGCTCAACCAATCATTTCCTCATCCCAGATGCCACCCACGCCACAAGCTTACTCGATGGTACAACCGACAACTTCAAGTCCACCACCATCTTCAACTATGGCTATGGTGCTCAGTTGCGCTATTTGTGGCGGTGCTCATGCTTCTCAAAGTTGTCAACTATTGGAACCTGGTAGCCACAACTCTTATTCAACAGTAGAGCAAGTTGACATGATTGGATACCAAAGACCTCAAGGCCAAGCGCAATGGAGGAATCAAGTCAATCCTTCTTGGAGCAATCAAGGTGTTCAAGGGAGAAATCCACCTCCTGGTTTTCAAGGGAACCAAGGCTTTAGAGGTGGATATCAAGGCAACCAGCAATGGAGAGGAAATCAAGGACAAGGTACGAGCCAAGCAAATGCTCAGAATCAGCAAGGGTATTCACAAGATCCGGACATGAAAACTTTCATGAACATGATTATGACACAAATGAGTAAATTGCAAACCGAAGTTGAAGGTCTTTGAGCTCAACAACAAGGAGGAGGTGCCCAAGCTTCTACCCAACCTTCATTTAATGGTAAACTTCCAACAAGCACTGAAAATCCTAGGAATCAAGTCAATGCTGTTGTAACTAGAAGCGGGAAGTCTTTGACTGATCCACCCTTTCCAAACGATAACATTGCTCTTAAAGATGAAGGGAAAGAAAAAGAACTTCTACCACAAAAAGGAGATCACGAAGGACAAGTGCAGACAAAGGAGGATCCTAGCCAAGGTAAAAAGAACAAGGGCAAGCAAATTAATGATTCGGTGATTCCTTGCAACTTATTGCCATTTCCACAAAGGTTGTGGAAGTCCAAAGAAACCGATAGGGAGAACAAATTCAAGATGATGCTTGACAAGTTGGAGATATATGCCTTTTGTGGATGTTGTTACTCAAATACCATCATACAAGAAATTCTTGAAGGATATTTTGAGTAATAAAAAGAAGTTGGAGAAGAGTGCAGTGATAGATCTTAGTGAGGGAGCATTGGCATGCGCTGCAATACAAAAGAATCTACCACCGAAGTTGAAGGATCCTGGACGTTTTGCTATTCCATGTATCGTTGGAGGATTTGTTGTGGGTCGTGCTCTATGTGATCTCGGAGCTAGTGTGAGCCTCATGCCTTACTCTCTTTGCAAGAGGCTCAACCTTGGAGAGCCGAAACCCACTACCATGACACTTCAAATGGCGGATCGCTCAATAAAGCGCTGAGTGGGAGTATTGGAAGACATCCCAGTAATGATCGATCAATACTACATACCAAGGTACCCATAATCCTTGACATTGAGGAAGATGCCAAGGTACCCATAATCCTTGGTAGACCATTTCTAGCCACAGCTGGGGCGATCATTGATGTAAAAAGGGGGAAGCTTGTTATGGAAGTGGCCGATCACAAGATTGAATTTGATATATTCAAAATGGCCAAACACCAACCAACTTACATTGATGAATGCAATATGGTGGAAATTTGTGAGGTAAACCCTAGTGAAGTCTTGAAGATTGACAAGGAGTATTCGATTGTTGAAGAACTTCTTGAGAAATTTGGAATCTGCACCCAAAAGGAGATGGACACATGCGAGCAAGGGATTTTTGATCAAGGTGAGGCTGGAGAAAGAATTTTTGCTGCTCTTGACCCGCTAGGAGAGGAACATGCACCAAAGGTAGAACTAAAACCTTTACCTCCTAGTCTAAGGTATGTTTTTCTGGGCTCTAACTCCATTGATCCTGTAATTGTTAATTCTTCTTTGCATAGTGATGAAATTGATAAGCTGCTTAATGTGCTTAGAAAACATAGGAGGGTAATTGGTTATACTATTGGTGATTTAATTCTTCTTTACAGAACATCAACTTCTTAAAATTTTTGCATTTACCATTTTTTTCAAGTTCCATAAGATTGTCATCCCATATTAAGTTGACAGGGAAATTTAATTTAAAAGAAAGTTCTTTACATGGAATTTATTAAGGCTATATATCAAAACCAAGCGAACCCTATCAAGATGTTCTTCGACTTCTTTCTTCATATTCGCTTCTCAAACGCATCTTTGACATCTTTTTTCATCTTCGTCTTCTCAAAATTGTATAAGTTTCGTTCGTCTTATTGGTTCAAAATGTCTTCATCTTCGATATGTATATATATATATATATATATATATATATATATATATATATATATATATATATATATATATATATATATATCCACACTTTTAATAAAAACTAATAAAGTTACTTAAATAAATGGTTTAGATTATTCAGATTTTAATTTTTATTTAAAATTTTTAAAACATCTATCTTAGGGGCCGTTTGGTAAACTGAACTTTAAAAACCATCTTTCTATCAATCATTTGAGGCATCAAAACATAAACTTTACTGTGGCGTATGCTAACAACCTGAATTAGGGTTTGGCATTCAGTGGGCTTTGCATAATCCCAGTTATAACCACCATCGCGGGACTCAGACATGCAAATTTTATCAATGCCAGTAAACGATCTCAGTAAAATCCGCAAAGTCCCTCTGGCAGTCTGGTAAGGAACAGGTTGGATCACACTTAGACTGTTATTCTTAATGTATATTGGTCCATACTTTCTCCATGTTCTGCAGAATCAGCCGTCATCTGTAGTTTACAGAAATTGAGTGAACTGTCGCAAATCTTGGGTCTCATTTGTAACATGTTAAAAAGTATGTTGTTTACAGGTAATCAATCGCTGCGGTATACCTCCATCCATGCTCCCCATGAATTCCAACTCTCAACAGAAGATCCACAAAGCAAGGTTCCACTTTCCAGTAACAGAGGCTGGAATAAGAAGCAATTGCAACTTATTGTAACCATAAAACATTAAACACAGGAATAAATGTTTGAACCGCTCATACCTTGTTCTTTATTGGTCCTAGTATACCAGGGGGAAGCTGTTCTCTCTCTTTCCATGTCATACCGCCATCATAAGATCGCTTCATGCATCCGCTCCAACTGTGTTCATCAAACATATCTAACTCTAGCTCATACATTTGCAATCAGACACTTGAATATTGGATGATACTGTTTCGATTTAAAATCTTGATTCTTGAACACGTGATACCATACCAACTGTTTAAGCCACAATTTGCTGAAGCATTCAGCTAAAATATTACATTTACCTTTGAACATTTGTCCCAATCTTATAGAACAGAAGCAATTCACTGGAAGGAAGCTTGAATAGTACAGGATTCCACATTGATACATTCAGTTCATCATCAGCTACAATAGGGGGATGCCAATTCCATCCTGCTCAAGTCATATCCATAAACTAACTTGTGAAGTGAAAACTTGATTATATGATCTAAATTGGGTACATTGCTGTGAAGTTATGATGAGAGAGTAGGAAATGAAGCACATATATAAAACCAAGGATAACACCTAGACAACCTAGTGCAATATTCATATTGTTACAAGGTCAACGGGTTGGGAAACATATATTGAGCAGCAGTGCAGAGGTGAGAAATGAGGTGGTTAATGGTTATCCATAGTAGTAAAAAGGATGACCTTGTAAGTTTGTGCCCAGATTTTGACATCAGGAGCCCCCTCAACTGTACCACCAAAATAAGCCACCAAGAAATGATCTTTATTGACCTAAAAGCACAACAAAATATGAGTGGCAATCTGATTCAGTTGTTTACGAATTGGTATAGAATGCAGGCAGAGCTTTGAGCAACCTCGACAATAGTGGAAGCATGACAATTATTGAAGGGAGCTGAATTGGCCGCAAAAGTGAACTCCTCAACTACTGGCACCCAAGTGCTACTATCCCATTCGTCATTTTTGATATTCTTCTTCCTATTTCCCTGTATCATATATATATTAAAAAAAAAAAAAAACAAATATGAGAACATTGTTCCCAAAACTAAAGATACCATGATTTTGCTCATTACGAAATGGGATTCAAAGGGTTTATGGAAATCATATTATAGAGTCTCAATAACTAGAGATATCAGGTATTATACGCGCATTGCGCGAATGGATTAATGTCAATGTTTATATTTAAATAAATATTTGAAAGTATATCAATGCAATATTATATAGGAGAAGTTTATACCTGGGTAATTGAATCCAAGATAATATAGAAAATTCATTATAATTATTACTAAAATAAATGTTTGCAACATTGTAAAATCGATAGTTTAAATATTTGGTCTAAAAATGATAGTCTAAATAAATACTACTTTTAATTTGAATTTTTCTAAGTGTTCTTAATTCTCTTTGAGTAACATTGTCATTGTCATCATCTTTAGTATTTGTTCTCTTCCTTTTTGATGGTAGTGTGTTATTTGCAATTCGGTTATTGTTGGTAGCATAGATGACAACGTCATGCAATGAGATTATGATATAGGAGCTATGGACTTTCCTTTAGGTGTTCTGCTTGGGTTCATTTGGTTCAACCATTATTGTTGAATGAGTTATTGTCGATAAAGAAATCCTTAGTTTAAGAAAAAAGATTAAATAAATTAATAAAAATTTGAAAATTTAAAATATTATGTATTCCAAAGATATTAAAAGGTATATAGCTTCTCGTTTCAATTTGCTGGGTAATGGATTATTTAGGTACTTTCATTGTCAACAAATCCCCAAGTAGTTAATATGATTGGTTTCAAACTATTCTTTTTTATTTTTTCATGGTATTAAAGAAATACATATGTATCATTTTTTGGTTAACTACTAATTTATTTAATTCAATAAGAGTAAAATAGAGTGATTCCGCTTCAATTTGTTGGGTTATTATTTGAGTACTCTCTTTGTCAACCAATCCCCAAGTAGTTAATATAATTAGTTTCAAATTATTTTAAATTTTTTTTCATAGTATTAATAAAATACTTGATAAATAAATAAATAAATAAATAAATAAATATATATATATATATATATATATATATATATATATATAACATTATTTTGTACTATAACTTTGATATTTAATTACAAGATATTGTAAAATAAGATAATGGACAATGTAATGAATATCAATTGATAAATTTGAATGTAAAGAATCTTTGCATGAGAGAAAATAAAGACAATATAAGTAATGAAATTATTTCTCTTATTTAATTTAATTTTTTGATAATGAATAATTTTTTCAAATAAATGTATTGTAGACACATAATTATAAATTAAAGAAATACATATGTATCATTTTTTGTTGTAGCTACTAATTTATTTAATTTTATATGAGTAAATAGAGTGAGAAACTTAATTATGTCAAATTTGATTGAGATGAGGTTCGAACCTAAGACCTTTCTTATAGAAATTAATGGGTAAGTTAAAAGTTAACGGAATATTAACAGAGAAGAAAATATTTAACGAAAACTTAACGGATAATCATAAAAGTAAGGTTAAATTAGGTTATCTCTATTAATAATATTAATATGAATTATCTTAACCATCTATTTGATTAAATAATTCATTTGAACCATTCATTTGATTAAATAATTTGACCGCCATATTTTCTACCCATTTTAGCCCTAACTCCTTTTGACTCTTATTAGTATAGTAGATACTAGTTTCCACACGCGCTTTGCGCGAATAGATCAATGCCAAATGTATATTTTTATTGGATATTACAATACTCAAGAAAATAAGCAATGAAAATAAGAAAATAAGCAATGTCACCATTTTTATTCTTTACATATTCTGGGCGAAAAGTACACAAAATATCATACCCAGAGCAACAAACAACATCTTTTTGTCCAATTCTCCAGCCAAAATTAAGGCCCCAAATACAAGGATCAGAAATCTTAAAAGCCTATGATGAACTTTAAGGAACCAACCCTTTAAGGAAAGTCATACACTAAAAAAAATCTGTTCCATTCCCATATTAGTCACTGAATCTTTAACCTTCCTCTGTATGCCAAACTCAAAAGAAAAAGAACTCATTTATGATTTAGCAAACAAGAACATTGATTGGCACAGCTCCAGAATCAATGCTCAAAATCAAGAAATCAGTTAAAGTTTTTATCTAAAAGCCTTGAAAAGTAAAAGTAAACACCATTAGAGCTGTACCTAACACAAGGAAGAGAAAATAGCAAAGCAAAAGAAGTGACGAGGGGAATGGTAAAACCCAAAAATGGAAACTGCCCTATACCAAAATTCAGATCCAAACTCGCAAAACAGAATTAAAGAATATGCTACCAAAGGCCAGAATGTTGGGAGTAGATAAAACCAAACAAATTTGAAAGTAAAGCCAGGAAGCAGCAATGAATCAAAAAAGGTTCCACCTTTTTCTTCTTTCACCAACAAAACCCAAAGCAAATCAGCAACTAAACTATTCTATGACTTTTATGCAAGGAAAGCTCAAAAACCCAACTCAAGATCCGACTGATAATCAAACCAGAAAGCATTTAAAAAAAAAAACAAAAAACAAAAAACAAAACAAAAGTAATGAAATGAAATTGAAATTGAAATTGAAATGGGGTGAGTTTAAGTTTCTTACCTAGAGATTGGTCAGTCTCAAAGAAGCAAAAGAACGAACACCTGGAGTGCTAGTGTACTGAGTCATTGTTTAAGAAATTTCAAAGAAATCTGGGGTTCGAATAACCTAGAATAGCAGAGATTTCTTTAATAATAGAAATTGGTGAGTCTCAAAGAAGTAAAAGAACGAACACCTGGAGTGCAAGTGTACTGAGTGCAAGAAATTTCAAAGAAATCTAGGGTTCAAAGTTATTATTAAACAACAAATTAGCATGCAAATTCAGCGAGAGATCAATGAGAATCATCGAAAACAAGTCATATGCTTACCTGTTTCCTCTATGCAGCTGGCGTTACCCTCGTCCGCGCTACACGATGTTTGTGCCTGAATATTATGCTGCCATGGATTAAGAAGAAAGAATCTAACATCTGCTGTGCTGTGGGTTATACTTTGGAGTTTGGAGAAGCTTGGCGCATACCAGGAATCAAGGAAGAAGAATCAAGAAGAAGACGGCGTACCAGGAATCTCCTCGGCTAAGTTTTTTGGGAGAAGAAGCTCGGCAACGTTTCCTGATGCTATTCGGCAACTATTAACGAAGAGACTAATGTTAACGGGAAAAGTTAGTCTGTGTGTATTTAGGGGATGAAAATATTATAACTATAAGGGGGCGTTTGGTTCACGGAATCTTGAATTACCCCAGGTAATAGGATTACCTCCAGGAAGGTAATGTGAGATTTCGGGAATGTAAGATTACCTGATGTGTTTGGTTTGGATTGTGGAATATAATATTACTTTGTTTGGTTAAGGGTTATATTTTAGGTTATATGGGACAATTTACTATAATGTCCTTTTAATATATATATATATATATATATATATATATATATATATATATATATATATATATATATATATATTTATTTATTTATTTATTTATTTATTTGTGTGCCTTTATTGTGTGTATTTTTATTTATTTATATGTATGAATGTATTGATGCTTAATATTAAAATAATAAATATATAAATATACACACATGTATATTTGATTATATAAACATATATTTATTTTATATATGTTATTGTGTTAGTATTATTATTATTATTATTATTATTATTATTATTATTATATAAGGATTAGTTAACAAGGGCAAAATTGGAATAACCAAGGTAATCTTAGATTACCTAAAAAAACGGGGGTAATCACATTACCTTGAAACATTACCGCCACGTCAGCTTTGAGGTAATATAACATTACCAGGTAATCTCATAACTTGAAACAAACAAGGTAATATAACATTACCAGACTCAGATTACCTAGGTAATCTGAGATTACCCGA
>CP025647.1:13751090-13761156 GCA_003576665.1 Ipomoea trifida | reverse complement strand
TGCATATTTTAGCACATGTTTTCTAATATGTGTAAATTAATATGTAAATAGTGTATGCTTATAATCTGACATGAGGCACGTTGTGGTACATTTTAATATGTAGAATGATGTGTTTTATTAAGTATATTGATGACTTTAAGTGAATATACGCATTTGTGTATATTGTGTGGAATGGTGTGTTTTATCGGTCCTCTGGTGCGTTTTAGTACGTAGAATGGTGTGTTCTGTAACATACATATATTGCGCGTTGATTGATGAATTGATATGATCTAATGGCTGAAAATAGGCCACACGACCACACCTAATGACCAGGCCACACCTGAACTCTCTATATATATATATATATATATATATATATATATATATATATATATATAGGGTCATGCCGTTATACGTATTAAAAATGCACCACACTTATTAGAAATGCATATGTTAAAATACACACCATTCAATGTATTAAAATGCACCAGACGACGTATTAAAACACATCATTCCACAACACAGTTACACATCATTCTACGTATGAAAATGCACCAACGGATAGATTAAAACACATCATTCTACAACACAGTTAATGCACCAATATACGTAATAAAACGCACCACAGCATGTATTAAAACGCACCACACTATGTATTAAAACACACAATTCCACAACACAGTTACACATCATTCTACGTATGAAAATGCACCAACGGATATATTAAAACACATCATTCTACAACACAGTTAATGCACCAACATACGTAATAAAACGCACCACAGCATGTATTAAAACGCACCACACTATGTACTAAAATGCACCATTCCAATCATGTAATATAATTACTAAAATTACCATAATAACCCCACTTAAACATACGCGAATTTCAGTAAGATTAATGAAATTGGATGGTGCTGATTGGGCCACACGACCGCATCTAAACTACAGTCCGCATATGAGCCAACTTCTATATATATATATATATATATATATATATATATATATATATATCCACACTTTTAATAAAAACTAATAAAGTTACTTAAATAAATGGTTTAGATTATTCAGATTTTAATTTTTATTTAAAATTTTTAAAACATCTATCTTATAGTTATAATATTTTCATCCCCTAAATACACACAGACCAACTTTTCCCGTTAACATTAGTCTCTCCGTTAATAGTTGCCGAATAGCATCAGGAAACGTTGCCGAGCTTCTTCTCCCAAAAAACTTAGCCGAGGAGATTCCTGGTACGCCGTCTTCTTCTTGATTCTTCTTCCTTGATTCCTGGTATGCGCCAAGCTTCTCCAAACTCCAAAGTATAACCCACAGCACAGCAGATGTTAGATTCTTTCTTCTTAATCCATGGCAGCATAATATTCAGGCACAAACATCGTGTAGCGCGGACGAGGGTAACGCCAGCTGCATAGAGGAAACAGGTAAGCATATGACTTGTTTTCGATGATTCTCATTGATCTCTCGCTGAATTTGCATGCTAATTTGTTGTTTAATAATAACTTTGAACCCTAGATTTCTTTGAAATTTCTTGCACTCAGTACACTTGCACTCCAGGTGTTCGTTCTTTTACTTCTTTGAGACTCACCAATTTCTATTATTAAAGAAATCTCTGCTATTCTAGGTTATTCGAACCCCAGATTTCTTTGAAATTTCTTAAACAATGACTCAGTACACTAGCACTCCAGGTGTTCGTTCTTTTGCTTCTTTGAGACTGACCAATCTCTAGGTAAGAAACTTAAACTCACCCCATTTCAATTTCAATTTCAATTTCATTTCATTACTTTTGTTTTGTTTTTTGTTTTTTGTTTTTTTTTTTTAAATGCTTTCTGGTTTGATTATCAGTCGGATCTTGAGTTGGGTTTTTGAGCTTTCCTTGCATAAAAGTCATAGAATAGTTTAGTTGCTGATTTGCTTTGGGTTTTGTTGGTGAAAGAAGAAAAAGGTGGAACCTTTTTTGATTCATTGCTGCTTCCTGGCTTTACTTTCAAATTTGTTTGGTTTTATCTACTCCCAACATTCTGGCCTTTGGTAGCATATTCTTTAATTCTGTTTTGCGAGTTTGGGATCTGAATTTTGGTATAGGGCAGTTTCCATTTTTGGGTTTTACCATTCCCCTCGTCACTTCTTTTGCTTTGCTATTTTCTCTTCCTTGTGTTAGGTACAGCTCTAATGGTGTTTACTTTTACTTTTCAAGGCTTTTAGATAAAAACTTTAACTGATTTCTTGATTTTGAGCATTGATTCTGGAGCTGTGCCAATCAATGTTCTTGTTTGCTAAATCATAAATGAGTTCTTTTTCTTTTGAGTTTGGCATACAGAGGAAGGTTAAAGATTCAGTGACTAATATGGGAATGGAACAGATTTTTTTTTAGTGTATGACTTTCCTTAAAGGGTTGGTTCCTTAAAGTTCATCATAGGCTTTTAAGATTTCTGATCCTTGTATTTGGGGCCTTAATTTTGGCTGGAGAATTGGACAAAAAGATGTTGTTTGTTGCTCTGGGTATGATATTTTGTGTACTTTTCGCCCAGAATATGTAAAGAATAAAAATGGTGACATTGCTTATTTTCTTATTTTCATTGCTTATTTTCTTGAGTATTGTAATATCCAATAAAAATATACATTTGGCATTGATCTATTCGCGCAAAGCGCGTGTGGAAACTAGTATCTACTATACTAATAAGAGTCAAAAGGAGTTAGGGCTAAAATGGGTAGAAAATATGGCGGTCAAATTATTTAATCAAATGAATGGTTCAAATGAATTATTTAATCAAATAGATGGTTAAGATAATTCATATTAATATTATTAATAGAGATAACCTAATTTAACCTTACTTTTATGATTATCCGTTAAGTTTTCGTTAAATATTTTCTTCTCTGTTAATATTCCGTTAACTTTTAACTTACCCATTAATTTCTATAAGAAAGGTCTTAGGTTCGAACCTCATCTCAATCAAATTTGACATAATTAAGTTTCTCACTCTATTTTACTCATATAAAATTAAATAAATTAGTAGCTACAACAAAAAATGATACATATGTATTTCTTTAATTTATAATTATGTGTCTACAATACATTTATTTGAAAAAATTATTCATTATCAAAAAATTAAATTAAATAAGAGAAATAATTTCATTACTTATATTGTCTTTATTTTCTCTCATGCAAAGATTCTTTACATTCAAATTTATCAATTGATATTCATTACATTGTCCATTATCTTATTTTACAATATCTTGTAATTAAATATCAAAGTTATAGTACAAAATAATGTTATATATATATATATATATAATTATATATATATATATATATATATATATATATATATATATTTATTTATTTATTTATTTATTTATTTATCAAGTATTTTATTAATACTATGAAAAAAAATTTAAAATAATTTGAAACTAATTATATTAACTACTTGGGGATTGGTTGACAAAGAGAGTACTCAAATAATAACCCAACAAATTGAAGCGGAATCACTCTATTTTACTCTTATTGAATTAAATAAATTAGTAGTTAACCAAAAAATGATACATATGTATTTCTTTAATACCATGAAAAAATAAAAAAGAATAGTTTGAAACCAATCATATTAACTACTTGGGGATTTGTTGACAATGAAAGTACCTAAATAATCCATTACCCAGCAAATTGAAACGAGAAGCTATATACCTTTTAATATCTTTGGAATACATAATATTTTAAATTTTCAAATTTTTATTAATTTATTTAATCTTTTTTTCTTAAACTAAGGATTTCTTTATCGACAATAACTCATTCAACAATAATGGTTGAACCAAATGAACCCCAAGCAGAACACCTAAAGGAAAGTCCATAGCTCCTATATCATAATCTCATTGCATGACGTTGTCATCTATGCTACCAACAATAACCGAATTGCAAATAACACACTACCATCAAAAAGGAAGAGAACAAATACTAAAGATGATGACAATGACAATGTTACTCAAAAGAGAATTAAGAACACTTAGAAAAATTCAAATTAAAAGTAGTATTTATTTAGACTATCATTTTTAGACCAAATATTTAAACTATCGATTTTACAATGTTGCAAACATTTATTTTAGTAATAATTATAATGAATTTTCTATATTATCTTGGATTCAATTACCCAGGTATAAACTTCTCCTATATAATATTGCATTGATATACTTTCAAATATTTATTTAAATATAAACATTGACATTAATCCATTCGCGCAATGCGCGTATAATACCTGATATCTCTAGTTATTGAGACTCTATAATATGATTTCCATAAACCCTTTGAATCCCATTTCGTAATGAGCAAAATCATGGTATCTTTAGTTTTGGGAACAATGTTCTCATATTTGTTTTTTTTTTTTTTTAATATATATATGATACAGGGAAATAGGAAGAAGAATATCAAAAATGACGAATGGGGATAGTAGCACTTGGGTGCCAGTAGTTGAGGAGTTCACTTTTGCGGCCAATTCAGCTCCCTTCAATAATTGTCATGCTTCCACTATTGTCGAGGTTGCTCAAAGCTCTGCCTGCATTCTATACCAATTCGTAAACAACTGAATCAGATTGCCACTCATATTTTGTTGTGCTTTTAGGTCAATAAAGATCATTTCTTGGTGGCTTATTTTGGTGGTACAGTTGAGGGGGCTCCTGATGTCAAAATCTGGGCACAAACTTACAAGGTCATCCTTTTTACTACTATGGATAACCATTAACCACCTCATTTCTCACCTCTGCACTGCTGCTCAATATATGTTTCCCAACCCGTTGACCTTGTAACAATATGAATATTGCACTAGGTTGTCTAGGTGTTATCCTTGGTTTTATATATGTGCTTCATTTCCTACTCTCTCATCATAACTTCACAGCAATGTACCCAATTTAGATCATATAATCAAGTTTTCACTTCACAAGTTAGTTTATGGATATGACTTGAGCAGGATGGGAATTGGCATCCCCCTATTGTAGCTGATGATGAACTGAATGTATCAATGTGGAATCCTGTACTATTCAAGCTTCCTTCCAGTGAATTGCTTCTGTTCTATAAGATTGGGACAAATGTTCAAAGGTAAATGTAATATTTTAGCTGAATGCTTCAGCAAATTGTGGCTTAAACAGTTGGGTATGGTATCACGTGTTCAAGAATCAAGATTTTAAAATCGAAACAGTATCCATCCAATATTCAAGTGTCTGATTGCAAATGTATGAGCTAGAGTTAGATATGTTTGATGAACACAGTTGGAGCGGATGCATGAAGCGATCTTATGATGGCGGTATGACATGGAAAGAGAGAGAACAGCTTCCCCCTGGTATACTAGGACCAATAAAGAACAAGGTATGAGCGGTTCAAACATTTTATTCCTGTGTTTAATGTTTTATGGTTACAATAAGTTGCAATTGCTTCTTATTCCAGCCTCTGTTACTGGAAAGTGGAACCTTGCTTTGTGGATCTTCTGTTGAGAGTTGGAATTCATGGGGAGCATGGATGGAGGTATACCGCAGCGATTGATTACCTGTAAACAACATACTTTTTAACATGTTACAAATGAGACCCAAGATTTGGACAGTTCACTCAATTTCTGTAAACTACAGATGACGGCTGATTCTGGCAGAACATGGAGAAAGTATGGACCAATATACATTAAGAATAACAGTCTAAGTGTGATCCAACCTGTTCCTTACCAGACTGCCAGAGGGACTTTGCGGATTTTACTGAGATCGTTTACTGGCATTGATAAAATTTGCATGTCTGAGTCCCGCGATGGTGGTTATAACTGGGATTATGCAAAGCCCACTGAATTGCCAAACCCTAATTCAGGTTGTTAGCAATACGCACAGTAAAGTTTATGTTTGATGCCTCAAAATGATTGATAGAAAGATGGTTTTTAAAGTTCAGTTTGTTATCATTAGAGTAGGAAGTATGTGCATTTGTCATCGTAAAGTTTGGTCTGATATTTCAAAGGAAAATGAGAGACTCAGTTGCTGCTTCTTCTTCTAACACAATTCCATTGAACTTTAATTTGTGTCATAATGATCAGGAATTGATGGTGTTAAACTGAAGGATGGTCGAGTCGTGCTAGCTTACAACACAATCTCGAGGGGTGTTCTGAAAGTTGCAGTTTCTGAAGATGATGGGGACTCGTGGCATGATGTTGCAACATTAGAGGATACATCAGGGATGGAGTTCTCTTATCCAGCTGTGATCCAAGCTAGTGATGGATTAGTTCATATCACCTATACATACAATAGAACTCAGATCAAGGTAACAACATATATAATTCGGTGAATGAGATGAGATGAGATTACTAGCTTTAGCACTATCATTTTTGGTATATATGAGTGTTGTGTTGTTTTCCAGCATGTAGTCTTTCAGCCTAATTAATGAAGTAAAGATGGCGCTCCGCTGTTGGATGAAGAAGAAGGCGACGGGAACGTAGTATGTGTGTGAGTGATGTGATTTGATTGCATTTTGATGAGTTTGTGTGACTACAACCTGATGTAATGATGCTAATTGCTGCCTACTTGCATTCATTAATTTCATAATTTGTATTGTATTGTAAACGACTAAACGATTGGATTTGCATAGATGAGATGAGATGGGTTATGTTTTTTGAAAGCTAGGCTAAGTGATATATACACAGTAGAAAGCAGCAAAAACAAAGGAAATAGGTGAGAATGGATGTACAAGCAGAAGCATGTCAGTCAATCTAATTTAAAGCCGAATAATAAATAGACTAGACTAGACTACAAGCATGACTTACATATTGATGATGATAAATAAGAGCTACAGAACATCAACTTCTTAAAATTTTTGCATTTACCATTTTTTTCAAGTTCCATAAGATTGTCATCCCATATTAAGTAGACAGGGAAATTTAATTTAAAAGAAAGTTGTTGACATGGAATTTATTAAGGCTACTAGTTTTATACGCGCATAACGCGAATAGGTTAATGCCCAATGTTTATGTTTAAATAAATATTTGAAAGTATATCAATGCAAGATTATATATGAGAAGTTTATATACGGATAATTGAATGTCGAATTTTTTTATTTAAATATCTAACTCAAAGTATATGAATCCAAGATAATATAGAAAATTTATTATAATTATTACTAAAATAAATGTTTGCAATCTTGTAAAATCGATAGTCTAAATATTTGGTCTAAAAATGATAGTCTAAATAAATACTGCTTTTAATTTGAATTTTTCTAAGTGTTCTTAATTCTCTTTTGAGTAACATTGTCATTGTCTTCATCTTTACTATTTGTTCTCTTCCTTTTTGTTGGTAGTGTGTTATTTGCAATTTGGTTATTGTTAGTAGCATAGATGACAACGTCATGCAATGAGATTATAATATAAGAGCTATGGACTTTCCTTTAGGTGTTCTGCTTGGGATTCATTTGGTTTAACCATTATTATTGAATGAGTTATTGTGGATACAGAAATCCCTAGTTTAAGAAATAAAATTAAATAAATTTTGAAATTTTAAAATATTATGTCTTCCAAAGATATTAAAAGGTAGTTTCTAGCTTCAATTTGCTGGGTAATGGGTTATTTGAGTACTTTCATTGTCAACAAATCTCCCAAGTAGTTAATATGATTGGTTTCAAACTATTCTTTTTTATTTTTTCATGGTATTAAAGAAATACATATGTATCATTTTTTTGTGTAACTACTAATTTATTTAATTCAATAAGAGTAAAATAGAGTGATTCCGCTTCAATTTGTTGGGTTATTATTTGAGTACTCTCCTTGTCAACCAATCCCCAAGTAGTTAATATAATTAGCTTCAAATTATTAAAAAAAAAATTCATAGTATTAATAAAATACTTGGTAAATAATATATAACATTATTTTGTACTATAACTTTGATATTTAATTACAAGATATTGTAAAAATAAGATAATGGACAATGCAATGAATATCAATTGATAAATTTGAATGTAAAGAATCTTTGCATGAGAGAAAATAAAGACAATATAAGTAATGAAATTATTTCTCTTATTTAATTTAATTTTTTTATAATGAATAATTTTTTCAAATAAAGGTATTGTAGACACATAATTCTAAATTAAAGAAATACATATGTATCATTTTTTTGTTGTAGCTACTAATTTATTTAATTTAATAAGAGTAAAATAGAGTGATAAACTTAATTATGTCAAATTTGATTGAGATGAGGTTCGAACACAAGACCTTTCTTATATAAATTAACGGGTAAGTTAAAAGTTAACGGAATATTAACGCAGAAGAGAATATTTAACGGAAAACTTAACGGATAATCATAAAAGTAAGGTTAAATTAGGTAATTTCTATTAATAATATTAATATGAATTATCTTAACCATCTATTTGATTAAATAATTCATCTGAACCATTCATTTGATTAAATAATTTGACCGCCATTTTTTCTACTCATTTTAGGCCTAACTCTCTTTGGCTCTTATTAGTATAGCAGATATATCAAAACCAAGCGAGATGTTCTTCGACTTCTTTCTTCATATTCGCTTCTCAAACGCATCTTTGACATCTTTTGTCATCTTCGTCTTCTCAAAATTGTATAAGTTTCGTTCGTCTTATTGGTTCAAAATGTCTTTATCTTCGATATGTGTATATATATATAAATGGTTTAGATTGTTCAGATTTTTATTTTTATTTAAAATTTTTACATCTATCTATCTATCTTATAATATTTTCATCCCCTAAATACACACAGACTAACTTTTCCCGTTAACATTAGTCTCTCCGTTAATAGTTGCCAAATAGCATCAGGAAACGTTGCCGAGCTTCTTCTCCCAAAAAACTTAGCCGAGGAGATTCCTGGTACGCCGTCTTCTTCTTGATTCTTCTTCCTTGATTCCTGGTATGCGCCAAGCTTCTCCAAACTCCAAAGTATAACCCACAGCACAGCAGATGTTAGATTCTTTCTTCTTAATCCTTGGCAGCATAATATTCAGGCACAAACATCGTGTAGCGCGGACGAGGGTAACGCCAGCTGCATAGAGGAAACAGGTAAGCATATGACTTGTTTTCGATCATTCTCATTGATCTCTCGCTGAATTTGCATGCTAATTTGTTGTTTAATAATAACTTTGAACCCTAGATTTCTTTGAAATTTCTTGCACTCAGTACACTTGCACTCCAGGTGTTCGTTCTTTTACTTCTTTGAGACTCACCAATTTCTATTATTAAAGAAATCTCTGCTATTCTAGGTTATTTGAACCCCAGATTTCTTTGAAATTTCTTAAACAATGACTCAGTACACTAGCACTCCAGGTGTTCGTTCTTTTGCTTCTTTGAGACTGACCAATCTCTAGGTAAGAAACTTAAACTCACCCCATTTCAATTTCATTTCATTACTTTTGTTTTTTTTTAATGCTTTCTGGTTTGATTATCAGTCGGATCTTGAGTTGGGTTTTTGAGCTTTCCTTGCATAAAAGTCATAGAATAGTTTAGTTGCTGATTTGCTTTGGGTTTTGTTGGTGAAAGAAGAAAAAGGTGGAACCTTTTTTGATTCATTGCTGCTTCCTGGCTTTACTTTCAAGTTTCAAATTTGTTTGGTTTTATCTACTCCCAACATTCTGGCCTCTGGTAGCATATTCTTTAATTCTGTTTTGCGAGTTTGGGATCTGAATTTTGGTATAGGGCAGTTTCCATTTTTTGGGTTTTACCATTCCCCTTGTCACTTCTTTTGCTTTGCTATTTTCTCTTCTTTGTGTTAGGTACAGCTCTAATGGTGTTTACTTTTACTTTTCAAGGCTTTTAGATAAAAACTTTAACTGATTTCTTGATTTTGAGCATTGATTCTGGAGCTTTGCCAATCAATGTTCTTGTTTGCTAAATCATAAATGAGTTCTTTTTCTTTTGAGTTTGGCATACAGAGGAAGGTTAAAGATTCAGTGACTAATATGGGAATGGAACAGATTTTTTTTTAGTATATGACTTTCCTTAAAGGGTTGATTCCTTAAAGTTCATCATAGGCTTTTAAGATTTCTGATCCTTGTATTTGGGGCCTTAATTTTGGCTGGAGAATTGGACAAAAAGATGTTGTTT